>CM038720.1:43730188-43994550 GCA_021613375.1 Megaleporinus macrocephalus | reverse complement strand
TATGCTGTTTATTTTTTATTTAATTCAAACCCATATATTTTTGGAATTACACAGGCAGCTGAACCTTTGCATTGCTGCAGACTTACATACGTTGGAACATCACAATCTTGGACTTGCATGACAATACTGGAACGTCTTTAAACCCATATAATATTTTGAAACTGCTTTACAATTGTAAACCTCATTCAAGCCCATATAATATTTGGATTTGTACAGAAGCTGAATTTTTACAGGTTTACTGACCAACATATGTTGGAATACCACAATTTTAAAACTAATTAAAACCTATTATTACAAAAACTCATCTATTGAAACCTCCTTCAAACATGTCTTTAGAATCACCACAATACTGCACATCATTCAATCATGTTTCTGGACTTCAGCACACCATCAACACCCATTTGGTTTACATTTAAACCTATTATACCCAACTCAAATCCATTCCGTTTTCCCTTTTTGGTTGTAAAACCCATTGCAACAGTTTGAAATATCACAAGTTTGGGCCTTCAAACAATATACCATGTATTTGTACTCAAACTTGTCTTCAAACCTATGATGTATTTAGACTCATTTAGGATCGCTTTCAAAATGTCTTTAGACTGAAACCTCAATGTTATTGGACTTCAGCACACCATTGGTTCATATCCAAATGTGCTATATCACCACATCTACGGACCTCAAACTCACAATCATGTTTTTAGATTCATATCACAAATATTGGACTTCCTTCAAACCCATTGAATTCACTTTATCATGGGTTAGGGTTAAAGAAAAAAAAAAAAAAAAATATATATATATATATATATATATATATATATATATATATGGTAAAAAAAACAAGTTCTTGTACAAACAGCCTTTAAATCCTGCTAAAAACCAATGACCCATTCTGATACCTAGAAAGAAACAAAACAGGTTTTATATGCAGGTGTCTGCCAGCTCATAAAATGACAATCGTGGACCTCATTAAAACCAGTTACAATGTTGTTTTGGACTTCCATACTTAAAGCTGAACGCTGCTGCTGACCACCATGTGTTTGTGGAATCTTGTCAACTTTGGACTTTATTCAAACCCATCCTGTTTTTGGAAACTCACCACAATTTTGGACCTCACGTTTTTAAACTTCGGCACACTGTCACCATTTTGAAGCATATTCAAACCTATTATATTATTGAAGGAGTTAATGAGGAAAATGATTGGATGACAAGAGACGGTGAAAAGTGAGGATCTGAGCAGTGGAGAAGGTTACTGTGATATTCAGTGCAGGAGTAGGTCTGCTGAAGTTCAGGTTTAGAATACTGCCTGCTCTGGGAGTTGAAAGAGAGAAAACCAAGTGAGCGGAAGCACCATTCTTTAGACAAAGGCGAAACAGGAACAGGACAGAAGTAAGAAGACACTTACCCAAAAGGTTAAAGGGACTTGTGTTCACAATGAAAAACACAAAAATAATGAGTAAAACTGATATTATAAAATCACATTTTTGGACGATATGACCTCAATCAAGCACATATATGGTTTTTGAAGCCACCACAACACATCTGAGGGCTTTTTTTTTTAAGATCATGTTTTACCTCACCCATACCCAATACCTCATTTTGTGACCTCCCAACACATGTTTACAAATACACAGTTAAACCTTCAAAGTGATGCTGACCGCAATGTGTTTTTAGAATCATGTCACAATTTTACCTCATTAAAACCCTTTTATCATGGTTTTGGAATTGCATTACAATTATGGATCAATTTAAACCAAACCCATCATCTTTTTTGTGGACAGGTATTTAGTTTACATCATTTTTAATGTCATGTCTTTGGACCTTGGCACACCACCATTTTGGTTTACATTAAATACATTTTATCATGTCTCTTGGATATTTAAATCAAATTTGATAATTTTCTTGGAATCATGACAATTCTGCATCACCCTTAAAGATTTGACATTACATGATGCTTTTGGAAAAAAGGTACATTTACAGTACTGTTGACCATATGTTGTTGGACCTCATTTAAAAGACTTGTGTTTTTTGACATGCACTGACACTCAAAGAAGAACTTTTACAACTCCTTTTGGATTTTGGCACACTGCTATCATTTTTGGATTGTATTCCAACATAAAAACAAAATGGCATGTAAGTACGTGTTTTTTTTCTATTGTGCTTTGTGGCAAAGGGTACTCTTGGAATTAACTACTCCAACTGAAGTAAAAACAAAATATACAAAAGAACAAATGAAAATATATTTAGTGGAAATTTAAGACATTGTGAATACATCTTGTTACTACAGACTGCTAGTAAAGAAAACCTCCAGAATATCTGACTAGTGTCTATTAAGGCCACGTCCTGCAAGTCACACCTTAAGGCAACCTGAAATCATAATATACTTTAGAACCAGAAATAGTTTTGTAACCAACAGAGAGAATCAAAAGAAAGTAAAAACTCAACTTACCAGCCTAAAACCTGTATCATATTTTGAAATTGCTTTACAATTGTAGACCTTACTCAAACCCATCATGTTTTTGGAATCACATCACATCTTTGGATTTGTACACAAGCTTAAGCTTTACAGGTTTATGGACCAACATTCAAGGATTCAAGGAGACTTTGTCATTCGCATCACATGTGGTACATGGGGTGGAACGAAATTGTGGTACCCAAGGACCCAGTTTTACCCAGACAGCAGTACTTAAATAAATAAAATAAACATAAATATATAAAATATATGAAAATAAAATAAACAGGAATGGAGAAGGTAGCAGCAGAGTGTATTAAAGTGACTGGTGTCGTAAAAGTGTCAGTGCAGTAAAAGTGTCAGTGCAGTGGTTCCACTAAGTGGCGTTTAAAAGTCTTACAGCTTCCGGAATGAAGCTGTTCCTCAGTCTGTTCGTTCTACACTTACCCTCCGCAGCCTCCTGCCTGAGGGGAGCGGGACAAACAGTGAGTGTGCTGGATGAGTGGGGTCCTTCATGATGCAGGTGGCCCTCTTCCTGCATCTGGAGGTGTATATGTCCGTGGTGGTGGGGAGGCTGACTCCGACAGACCTCTGTGCAGCCTTCACCACCCTCTGCAGAGCTTTCCTGTCTGCAGCAGAGCAGCTTCCGTGCCACACGTTGATGCTGGAGCATAGAACGCTCTCCACCACACATCTGTAGAAGGAGGTGAGGACCGAGCTCCCGAGCCCAGCTCGCCTCAACCGCCTGAGGAAGTAGAGCCGCTGATGTGCCTTCCTGACCAGGCTGGAAGTGTTGTTGCTCCAGGTGAGGTTGTTGCTCAGGTGAACACCCAAGTACCTGTAGCTGGAGACCACTTCCACCGCAGACCCTCCGACATGCAGGGGGAGGTGGGCATGTCTGCCCCTTCTGAAGTCCACAATCATCTCCTTCGTCTTCTTTATGTTGATGCAGAGGTTGTTCTTTCTGCACCAACCCTCCAGGTGTTCTACCTCCCGTCTGTAGCCAGACTCATCACTGTTTGTGATGCATCCGACCACTGCCGTGTCGTCCGCAAACTTCACAATATGACAGCCTGGGTGGATGGGTGAGCAGTCATATGTGAGCAGCGTGAACAAGAGGGGGCTCAACACACAGCCCTGAGGGGAGCCAGTGCTGAGGATTGTGGTGGAGGAGGAGAGGTTGTGGATCCTCACAGACTGCGGCCTGTTGGTCAGGAAGTCCAGGACCCAGTTGCAAAGAGAAGAGCGCAGACCAAGTGAGGAGAGCTTATCTGTCAGTGTCTGGGGTATCATGGTGTTGAAGGCGGAAGTGAAGTCCACAAAGAGCATACGGACATAAGAGTCCTTCTGCTCCAGGTGGGTGAGGGCAGTGTGGACCACAGAGGAAATGGCATCGTCTGTGGATCGGTTCCTCCTGTAGGCGTACTGGTGTGGGTCCACAGTGACGTCGATGGTGGCTTTGATGTGGGTCATAACCAGTCTTTCAAAGCATTTAGTGACTATCGGCGTGAGAGCTATCGGCCGGTAGTCATTCAGACCTGTCACTGTGGAGCTCTTGGGGACCGGGATGATGGTGGCGGTCTTCAGGCAGGTGGGAACAGCTGCCTGGGTGAGGGAGACATTGAAAATGTCTGCCAGGACCTCGGAGATCTGATCAGCGCACTCCCCGTAGTACTCGTCCGGGTATATTATCCGGACCAGCACTTTTCCGGGGGTTGATCCTCCTGAGGGTCCTCCTTACCTCTGCTGGTGTCACACAGAGGGGTACTTCTCCAGGTGGAGGGGTGAGTCTTATGCTGGGCGGGGTGTCAGGGTCCTCAAAGCGGGCATAGAATTTGTTGAGAGCCTCGGGCAGGGAGGGGTCTTTGGAACATTGTGCATCTCTGGTTTTATAGTCTGTGATGCACTTAATTCCCCTCCACATGCTCCTAGGATCCTGGGAGGAGAAGTGTCCCTGGATTTTCAGAGCATATGCAGCTTTGGCCCTCTTAACACCTGCGGTCAGCTCTCTTCTAGCCCTCCTGAGTTCCTGTGCGTCGCCAGACCTGAAGGCAGCATCCCTGCCTTCAGTAGAGAACGCACCTCTCCATTCAGCCAGGGTTTCTGGTTCGGGTAGCAGGTCACTGTCTTTGTGGTGGTGACATCCTCCACACACTTGCTGATGTACCCGAGGACAGCAGATGTGTAATCCTCCAGATCCAGCTCCCCCTCACTCTCAGCAGCCTCCCTAAAGACATGCCAGTCTGTGCAGCCGAAACAGTCCTGCAGCACAGCGTCTGCGTCACCGGGCCACACAGTGATGGTCTTCTGTGTGGGTCTGGAGCGTCGCAGCGGGGGGTGGTATGCAGGGACCAGCATAATGGAGATGTGGTCGGAGAGCCCGAGGTGGGGGTGGGGGACGGCTCTGTACGCGTCTCTGATGTTGGTGTAAACACGGTCGAGTGTGTTGTCTCCCCGTGTTGGAATGTCTATGTGTTGGTAAAACCTCGGCAAAATGTTCGTCAGGTTCACGTGGTTAAAATCCCCCGCCACCACGTAAAACGCCTCCGGATGCTTGTTCTGAAGCGAGCTGATGTTGTCATGTAGCTCCTTCAGTGCGTTGTTAGCATTAGCATCCGGTGCTATGTAAACGGCAATGACGAACACAGCTGTAAACTCCCGAGGCAGATAGTGTGGCCGACACTTCACGGTCAGCTGTTCTGTTGCCTCGGAGCATAGGGCGTTTACCATCACACAGTTTGTGCACCAACCTTTGTTTATGTAGACGCATAAGCCGCCCCCTCGTGCTTTTCCGGACAGCTGGTTGCGGTCCGCGCGGAAGAGCTGCCGGCCGGCGAGCTGGAAGGCTGAGTCCGGCATGCTGTCGTTTAGCCATGTTTCCGTGAGACAGATCACAGCGCAGTTCCTCATCTCATCAGAAACACTCATCCTCAGCCGCAGAAGGTCCAGCTTGTTGTCCAAAGAGCGAACATTGGACAGGAAGAGAGATGGAATCGGGGGTCTGTCGGCGTTAGCCTTGAGCCTGGCTAGCACGCCGGCCCGCTTCCCTCTCTTCAGTCTTCGCCTGCATCGCTTCCTTTTGCCCTTTGTTCGTACCGCTCTGACCCGCCACGCCGGTGTCCGGAGAAGTTGTAGTCTGCCCAGCTTGGCTCTGAGACTACTGTCCATAGTTGCTACTTTTGTGGCAGAGCTGTCCTTAATCTTAAAAAGTTCGGTTCGGCTGTAACTCACAGGCTTAAGGCGCGTGAAGTCGCTATCAGAACCGACGTAAAAATAACTGAAAGCTGGGTTTTCGCTGGGAGCGTGAGAAGCTGCTGCACCACCGCGCGCGGCCATCTTGATTTTTTTTTTTTTTTTAACATTTTTTTTTAACATATTAAAACCCAATAAATTTGGACTTCTCTTTTTGAATATTGGTTAATATTTAAACTTATTACATTCAAACCCACTGTAACAGTTTCTTGAAATCGTATCACAAGTTTGGGCCTTCCTCAAACAAAAGACCATGTATTTGAACTCAATCCCTTATGTATTAGGACACATTTAGAAGATATTTGTATCTTCAGACAGGACAATCATTGGATTTCTTAAAATATGATGGCAAAGGACCTGTAGTCCAAGAAACTAACAGCAACTCCAACTCGCTCATACTGAACTTCAGGTGATAAGTTGTCCGACATCTTTTCATAAATAGGGTTAGGGTTAGCACCAGCCAAACTGTGCAACAAACGTTGGGTTTATAATAAAAAAAAATTAAAAAAAAAAAAAAAACACATTAGTCAGGTGTCATCAGCGTAGGAAGGATCTTTATGAGAGAGATACTTACCCCACCAAGAGAGGTGTAGAGTGAAAACAAGACAAGCAGAACGAAGCCTTCAGACTCCAGTGAAGAGACTGCATGCAGCAAAATGTAGATCCTACCCATGTTACCTGGTGAGAGCACTCCTCCAGATGCAGACAGACAGTGTTTCCAAGGTTAGCAAGGACCAATAGGAGTCACTTGTTGAACTGCAGGGGGGGTCAACAATCAGAACTAATGACCAGCTAGTTAGAGCTTCTCTGTCACTGTTATGGGGCAGTTTCTGTTGAGTGTTGGGGTCCTGTGGCAGGTTCTAGGTGAGAAGAGACAACTGATTATAGAGTATACTTTGAAAAAGTTTGACAGGACAAAAAAGGGGATCAGTTGGAAGCTGCTAATGTCTGAGCTTCTTCAGGATGTGAATCAAAGAAGGAAAGGGGGGGGGTGCATTTAAAATAGTTCAAGCTAGAGAGCTAGTGCAGTTCATGCTGAGTAAAGGAAGAACATGAAAGCATGGAAAAGAAAGTGATTACCTGAGCAGTAAAAGCAGATTACTGATATCCAGCACAGGAGTGAGTCTGCTAAAATTCAGAACAACGTGGCCTGCTCTGTGCACTGAAGGAGAAAACAGAGAAATGAGAGAATGAGTGAGAGGCACCACTTTCTAGACAAAAGCAGACCTGTGCCACCACCCCTGCCAGCCTTTCTTGGAGAATGGGAGATCCACCTACCATCCGGGTCTAAGAATGAGACAACCATGGGGGATGGATAAGATTACTGGCACTGCACTTCCTGTGATGAAGACAGTGTTTTCTAACTCTTTGGGGTGAAGGGACAGGTAATAAACCTTGTAAGTTCTTGCAACGACCACCAATTTTGACCCTCTTTAAAGGCATTATAGAATGCTTTATGAAATTGTGACACATTTTTGGAGCTTATTTAAACCCATTATTACTATTCCATATCTACACTGAACATATAAACTTGACCACCAAATCATGTTCTTGGACTCAAATCACCATTTTAGCCCACTTACAAACCCATTATATTATGTTTTTAGACTAACACTTGTACATTGAAGCTAAACTTCTATGGCTTTTAACAGACACTCATCCAAAGCAACAGACTACAGTACTTTGTTTAGTCAAAGAATATATCTTGTTCTGGTACAAACAACCCTTATGCTAATATACTGCTAGAAATAATTCCCATTCTGATACCTAGAAAGAAGAACATACAAGTTTTAAATGCAAGTGTCTTCTGGCCCACAGAAGACCAGCAAGGAACAGGTTGCAGTTATCAAACCTAAAAGGACAAGTGACTGGACCAGCACCTGGGTAGCATCCTGAGAAAGAATGTTAAGTGTAAACAGAGGTAGGAGAAGCCATGATAGATAATTATGTCACCAAGAAAACAGCTGCAGAGTGAAGCAAAGAGGACCAGTACGGGGCCTTAACACTGGAGAAGGGCCTGCAGGAAGATGCACACCCCTTCCATGTTAGCTGGTAAGGGCGCTCCTCAAGAAAGAACTCAAACCACATCCATGCAGAGCCAGTGACTTCAAGACTAGCAAGGACAGACAGGAAGATCTGGTGTTTCACTGTGTCAAAAATTGCAAAGAGGTCAAGAAGAATCAGAATTGATGACAGGTTGGCTGATCTTGGTGCCTGGAGCTTCAGCTGATAAGTAAGAAAAGGCTGGAGAGACAGTGGGTAACTGCTGCCGTCTCAGCTGTTCAGCATGAACTTTAAGATGGAGAAAAGTCTGGTTGGGGAAGAGTATTTAGAACGGGGGGGGGGGGCTTGGGGGTGAATAAAGATACAGGAATAGAATAATAGAATTAAGGTGAGAGGATACTTAACCAAGACTGAAGGGAACTTTGTTAATGCAAAGATGTTGAGTAAAACTACATTATAATGTTTTTGGCACCACACATTAGGACCTCATTTTTGTAATCACATGCCATTTTTCAACCACATCACAATTGAGGACCTCATTTAAATCTGTTACAAATGTTTTTTGGATTTGCATATTTAAAGCTGGATGCTGCTGCAGACCACCATATATTCGTGGAATCCTGTCAATTTTAGACCTCATTCAAACCAACCACGTTTTTGGAATATCACCTCAATTTTGGACTTGGACACACTGATATCATTTTGAATCATATCACAGTTTTGACTGCCTTAAGCCATATTATTTGGATCATGTTTTAACCCACTGTGACATGTCTTTAGACTCATATCACAACTGTGGACCAGCACAATTTCAGACACGTTATGGTTTTGGAATCACCACAATTGTGGAATTCACCAATTAGATTTTTTTTAAATCAGTTTTTGACCTCATTCAAACACACCATCACATTTTTTAACCTGCATATGCAAGCTAAACATTCATATTACAATCTTGTATTATAATCAAACAATTTTTTTCTTTAGTCGCAACAATGTTTGACCTCATTCAAATTGTGTTAAACCCCACTATATCATGTTTGTTGACTCCATTTTGAACCTCCTTCAAACATTACAACTTTAGACCTCATTTAATCCAATTCTATTGCATGTTTTGGAATTAGGTCACATTTCAGACAGTCAGAACTTATGCTGATTTGAAGACAGACTGGTTGAGGTCCTGGAGCAGGTTCTGGGTAAGAAAAGCATTATTATAGACAGAGTATTCAAAAAATGATTGACAGGAAAGTAAAAAGCGGTACCAGTCAGACCTGTCCAATGTGTGCTTATTCAGAATATTTGTTTACAATTAATGGAACAGTAAATGTTGAGTACAACTTTTTACATTATAATCATGTTTTGTGACCATAACCTGGGGCTGCATTCAAAACATTTGTTTTTCAAATCACAAGACATTTAAGGGGTGTTGCCGTGGTCATGTTTCTTTTGACCTTATTCACACCCAATATCTAATTTTAGAAATCAGATCATATTTAGTGACCTCATTAAAGCATCACATGTTTTACACATAGACATTTAAATTGAATCTTTAAAGTGATCCTGACCACCATATGTCAATCATTACACAATTTTATCGGGTCTCTGGAATATCATGATAATGGATCTAACTTAAACCCATTATCTCTTTTTTAAATCAACTTTGGACCTTAGTCACACCCTCCACCCTGACTTCATTCAAAACCATTACACCTTGTTTTAAAATAATTAAAATTTTTAAACCTTAAATCCCACCTGTCCCATTTGACATTTTACCATTTTATATGGATCATACTCAAATGTAGAATTTTCTTGGAATCATAACAATTCAGGACCACACTCCTACCCATTATACAATACTTATATCAGAATTTTACACCTCTTTCAAAAATATTTCTTTCACCCTCCTTCAAACATTATGATTTAAGTCATAGATATTGAACCGTATTTAAACCTCAGGTTTTTGTTTTTTTTTAAATCACAATTACCAAAGATCATGTTCGAACCCACTGTGTCATGTCTTCAGATCCACGTCAGTTTTGGACTTTAATCAAACCCATTATATAATCATGTTTTTTGACATATCACAACATTATTGGCTGTTTGTTTTTTGTTTTTTTTTTAAATCAACACAATTTTGGACATAATTAAACACACGTTTTTAGAAATTCATCACGTTCAGAGTGCTGTTGACCATATGTTCTTGGAATCATCACAATTTGACCTCACTCAATACATTTTATCATGTTTTCAGACTCGAACCACAATTCTTCAATCAAAATAATAATAATAATAATAATTCTATGCAGTTCAAGTCAAAACTACCCTCGTGCTCAACCCTCTGCTGGCCCAGCCAGGAACAAGTTGCAGTAATCAAGCCCTAAAATGAAGAGACTGGACCAGCACCCAGGTAGCTTCCCGAGAGGGAAAAGGTGGAATCCATCAGATGTCACAGAGGAAACATCTGTATAACCCAGTTAGGATCACGATATGAACTGAGAACAATAACTGATCGTCCAGAATAACACGCAGGCTTTTGCACGTTCAGACAGATCAATTTACGGATACTCAAATGAGATCGCATGATTGTGGTGAAGATAGGCGGAAGGAACACATTCATTCAGTGTCATCAGCAAAACAGGTAGGAGAAGGCATGATAGATAATTACATCACCAAAAGAACAAGTGCAGAGTGAAGAGAGGAGCAGCACAGAGCCTTGACAGACACCAGCTAGAGTCTGCATGGAGCAGATGTGGACACTTCCCATGTTACCTGGTAAGTGCGCTCCTCTAGATAGGATAAGCCAGTGATTCCAAGGTTGGCGAGGACAGACAGGAAGATCTGGTGATTCATTGTAACGATGACTGGAGATCAAGAAGAATCAGGACTAACGACAGTTTGGCTGATCTTAGTTTGGCTGATCGGGAGCTTCCCAGTCACCGTTGAGTGCATTGGTTTTAAGTTAGACTGGCTGGGGTCCTGAAGCAGATTGTGGGGGTTGTTAAAAAAAAAAAAGCTGATTATAAACTGCACATTTAAAATTACTCCTAGGAGAGAAAAGACTGATATGGACGCTAGACACTAACCCTAGCGTCTTCAAAAAAAAAAAATTCAGATTAGGGAAGGGTACTTATGACAGTTGAAGCAAGAAACAAGGGAAGGACTAAGTGCAGGTTAGAACAAGAAAGGGAGACAGGAAGAGCAGTGAGGGGAGTGTGAAAAGAAGTGAGGCTCTGTTCAGTGAAAGGGGTTATTGGGATAGTCAGTGGAGGGTAAGGTCTGCGCTGTTCAAATCTACAATAGAGAAAATGGAGAAATGAGAAGTTAAGCATCACTTTCTAGACAAAAGCAAACCTGTGCTGCCACCCCGCCCAGTCTGTCTCTGAGAAGGGGAGATCCCCCCCTCATCTAAGGATGTAACAACCATTGGGGATGGAGGGGATTACTGACATTGCGCTTGCTGTGATCCAGACAGGGTCTTCTGACTCTTTAAGGGATAAGATGTTGAAAAAACTCTTGTTAGAAATGAAGAGTAGAAAGAAAGTGAGAAGATATTTAGCCAATGTTGAAGGAAACTGTCACCACATTGACAATGAGTGGGACAAAAAGTTTACACAGTCACTGCAGGCTGCCAGAAGAGGATACCTGCTCAACACAGCTACCTAGTGGCTAGAAGGGCCACTACGGCAATCCACAACTTGGGCTAACCTGAAACCAAACCTGAAGCTAGTAATTGCAATTTATTCCAGGTTCAGAAAGACATCCTTGTAACTAAAAGTTTAATCCAAAATAAATTAAACTTAAAGCCCACTTACAAGCAGAAAAGAAATAAAAATCAGTGCTACAGACCACATCATGTTTTGGACAATCACAGCACAATATATGATATAAACACACCTTGTCTTTGGAATTATATCAATGCTGAACCTGAGTCAAATGCATCACATGCTTTTGGACATTGGCACACTGCTAATATCACAATTTCTAAATATGAACCAAAGTGTTTTGGAACATGAGCTTTTACATTATTGACCAAATCAGAATCATACCACAGTTTTGGATTATATTCAAACCCATTATATCATGTTATATAGCAATATTACTAAAAGCCATATAATGTTTTTGGATCTACATATTGAAGTTTAACATTTGCAATATTTACCACCATGTCATATTTTAGAAGCACATCAATTGTGGAACATTAAAAACTGCAAAATGACTATTTGGACCAAATTTAACGAATATTTACAGTATTGCTAACCACTCATCTTGTTGATAATTTTCAAACCCATTATACATGTTTTTATACTCTGGCACATTGCCAATAAAGTAATTTTGAGCCATATTTAAACCCATCATTTCATTACTCCTGGTTTCACAGTGAGGCCTAACATTCACCATAAATTTATCTAAATAAAAGTTAACAGTGAGTCACACAAGCTCATGTTTTGGCACCTTCAGTCGTCCAAGAGTGTACTTTGTGTCCTCCTGGTCAGGGCTGCAATGATGATCCTCACACTGTTGTTTATCACCAGGATGATCTCCTTAAAGTGGTCTACAGGAAGCTGCCACAAAGCAAGAGAACATGAAGTCAGCTCAATCTGAGCAGATGAGAACCAGCCTAAAGTGACCTTCTGCCTTTTAATCTGACTTAGATAAACACAAACAGCTCCTAGGCTACTGTGGACACAGCCTGTAGCTGCTGCAGGAAATCTCTGTTGATCTGTTCGTGTGGAACCAGCCAAAGGTAATGTGGTGCTCAACTCCGCACTGAGCACTTCTTAACTACAGTTAGGCTCTCTAGGAGCTTCATGGCTGGTGAACCTGGTGTCAAACAGTAAATATGGAGTGTGGCCCTTCCACTGACCCAATGAAGTCCAGCTTGTTGAACTAACAAGACTCAAGGCACAAGCCCTGGACTCCTTACCAGGACCAAAGAGCTCTGAATACTTGATCTAAGATCTTCTCTGAAATCCTCACACAGCAAAACCTTAATACCACATCAGAACATTGCAAGGTAATGGTGATCAGGCCGTCTACCAATGCACTGACATTTTCCTCAGATGTTCTAGTGGCTACACAACGCTGAGGGTGCAACAATTAAACAACCAAATTAGTTCACAATTAATTCAATATTTGATTTGTTGGTGACATCACCAGTGTTTGTGTTTCTACAATCTAGTTGCAAAGCAGAGCACATTGTACAAATTAAACAGATTTTATTTTAAGCTCAGCAGCGAGTTTATTTACTGTCTGAACTGGAGAACTGACACAGCTATCTCCCAAGAAACATCTCACTTCCAGTGAACAGTAAATCTGAACTTGTCTCTGATGGCACAGAAGACAACGCAGACATCTTCAAGCTTCCATACCTCATCAACACCAGATGAGAAACTGCATGTGCTGAAATAAGAGAAGAAACAAAACATAACCTTTAAAAAAAGTGCAGCACATGGAAAAAAGTTTCTCTCCAAAGCAGGCCGAGCGAGAGGATGGTGGGGAAGATGGTGACCTTCACTGGCGGTTGAGACTGAATCAGCAGTGCTGAGATTTAACCTCCATCACAACACTCACTATAAACCAACGTTTCATTCATTTTGGCTGATACGACATCAGCTCTTCTTCTGATTGGTTTAGAGGTTAATGAAGCATAAGTGTTTACATGTACAAAACAGGTTTACTCACCTTAACAGTTAAATCAACCCCCCCCCCTTAACTTTAGATTTTAAAGGCATCTGCAGCACTTTATCACCAACAAATTATCAGCTTACTCTATTTTCACAATAAGACATTTAATTTCACATCTATTAATCTCATTAAACATATCTGCTTTTGGGAAATTTATTAATAAAGCTATCAGAGCCCTGTGTGTACTACAGCCAGATCTATCAAACTGAAACCTGGTTCATCACCTGGATTAGATTTAAAACACTATCAGACAAGGACAACAAGTTTCTTCAAATTTTCTGACTGTGTTCACAATTTTAAGTAACATTAAATTACACCACACTTAAGAAGAAGACTGCACTACTTTAGGCTTCCATCGCTATAGCAACAATACCAACTGTCTGCAGTCAGCAATAAGATTTCGGCATATTGATCAAGAAAAAGTAACATTCAGAAAATTTAAGGACACACAAAATAAGAAATACTGATGTGATTAATGTAAAAAGTCAAGAACATCAAAGCTAATCTATGCAGCTACATCTTTAGATGCCCCTAAATAAATCTGTACAGTTAACAACACTATTTAACTTTATCTGGAAGAAACAACCCACTATATTAAGATAAAAAAAGGATAATAATACCCAGAAACCTGGTGACCAAAATTGTTTCCTGCTCTCAGTAAGACTTAAGACAAACACTTTAGGAAACTTTATACCAGCATAAATAGTTATTTTAAATCAGAACTCAATTTTATTTTAGCAGCCAAAACCTCTGAATTACCAAAACCTGATTTCCTCCAGTCCTCTGAAAGAGAGTCCTCCAGCAGAACCCGCTCTGTGAGAAGTTCTACCTCAGAACACAAAGAACGAGTCCAGAACCGATTCACTGCTCTCTCTGTCCGCGTGCACTAAATCCCTGAGCTGTTAGCTTTCAGCACAAACTCAGTCCGGTCTGCTCGGAACCACATTCAGCTCAACTTCAGCGCGTTACTGACTCAACACACAGAAAGAGTTCCAGCAGTTCAACTAGAGCGAGTCTGACTCTCAGCTCGGACTTACAGTAACGCGGAGTGTCCTCGACTGGACTCACTGACGAAGCCTCCAACTCTCCTCAGTCCGCCTCACACAGTCCGGTACCGCCGTGTTTAGAGCCGGTTCTGTCTGTCCAGCCTCCCGGAGAAACGGCCCACCGAGCCGGAGCTGCTGGACTCTCTTCTCAGGCGCGTGTTCGAAATTTAAAGACTTTCAGAGCTTCAAACAGCGAGTTCGCTTCTTTTACTTCAAACACTCACTTCCCGCCTCCGCTGCTCGCGCCCTCTCTCGCGCTCTGCTCGTTTAAACTGAATCAGCTGCGCGTCCTGATTGGTTACCGCCCCCAACTAATTAACCCTTAATGTGCTGCAGAGTCCCGCAGAGTGAATCTCAGAACCACATGTAGGTTCTAAACCTGTAGACTCCACACTGACCCTCCCACTGTAGAGTTTACTGCTGTTGCAGAAACAGAACCAGAACTCTGCACCTTATACACGCACACTTCCTGTGTTCAGTCCATCAGGGTATTTATAAGAGTACATTTCAAAATAAGAGTTGTTCAGTATTTCAGTACTTTATTTCCAGTCACTGAAAGTTCAAACACATTTTGTTAGTACTCGTAATTAAAAATAAAACATTAACTGTAAACTCTTCCTCCAGCGTCTCACAGTAGTGTGTCTGTTCCTCCCAGCAGAGCTGCTGTAACTCCGTCAGAAGTTCTCTAAAGTTCAGGTCCGACTGAGATGGACCCTCCAGCATGTAATTCTCTTTAAAATTCAGGATCAATATCCTGCTGGAGGTTGAAGTTTCTGGCTAATCACACACACCTACTTACACACATACACATACACACCCACACACATACACACACATACACACACATACTCACACACACACACACATACTCACACACACACACACACACGCACACATGCTCACACACACCTACTTACACACATACACACACATACACACACACCTACTCACACACATACACACACATTCCGCGTACACAAACGCGGAACACGGCCGGCCTTTCGCGAGGCTAAAGGCTAGCCCACACAGACCAGCACTTCCATCCATCCTTCTAGCCAACATCCAATCACTGGAAAACAAAATGGACTATCTGAGGCTGGATTTGACCACCCAACGCAAAGTTAGAGACTGTTGTGCTCTTATCTTTGCCGAGACGTGGCTAAACTCTGCCGTAGCAGATAGCGCCGTTAGCATGGAGGGGCTAACAACATTCTGTGCGGACAGAAGCTACGCTCTCAGCTGCAAATCGCATGGAGGGGGTGTGTGCATCTACATCAACAACAACTGGTGCACGAACGCTAAAGCTGTGTCGAGCCACTGTTCTGAAGATGTTGAATTTCAGACCATTTTACTTGCCAAAAGAATTCACAGCCATCTACATCATAGGGGTTTACATTCATCCCAGTGCTAACTCAAAGGAAGCACTCTCCACTCTGTATCAGTCCATCAGCATGTTACAGAATGCCAATCCAGACTGTGTTTACATCGTGGCAGGAGATTTTAACCGGACTGATCTGAGGTCAGTTTTACCACACTACCACCAATATGTGAACTTTGCAACCCGAGGAGAAAACACACTAGACCAGGTCTACTCAAACATAAAGAAAGCATTCAAATCAGTCCCCCACCCCCACCTTGGAAACTCAGACCATCTCTCTGTTATGCTAATTCCAGCATACAGCCCACTGCTGACCAGAGCCAAGCCAGCTGTTAAGCAGATAAGGACCTGGCCAGAGGGAGCAGTCTCAGCACTTCAGGACTGCTTTGAATGCACTGACTGGAATATGTTCAGAGAAGCTGCCACTGTCAATCATCACACCAATCTGGAAGAGTATGCTGAGTCAGTGATTGGATATATGTCCAAGTGTGTGGAAGATGTGACTGTCACCAAAGACATCACCACAAGAGCCATTCAGAAACCCTGGCTCACTAAAGAGGTGCACACCGTTTTACATGAACATAATGCTGCTTTTAAGTCTGGTGACAAGGATGCTCTTAGATCTGCTAGAGCTAACTTGAACCGAGGTGTCAGAGCAGCAAAGCGGGCTTATGGTCAGAAAATCCAAAACCACTTCACTGACTCCAAAGACTCCAGGCGCTTGTGGCAGGGCATTCAGTCCATCACGGCCTATAGGCCACGCCCACCACTCAACAATGACAGCACAGACTTCCTAATCACACTCAACACCCACTTCAGCAGATTTGAGGACAACAACACCACCCCAATAACAAAGGCTAGCCTCAGTCTGGACGAGGAAGTCCTCTGTCTCGACCCAGCTGACGTCCAGAAGGCTCTAGGGTTAGGGTTAGGGTTAGGGTTAGTCCTAGACAGACCGCAGACAGTACGAGTTGGAGAAAACACCTCCCAAACCACCATCATGAACACTGGTGTTCCCCAAGGATGCGTGTTGAGCTCTCTTTTGTTCACTTTGTTGACCCACGACTGCTGTGCCAAGTACAACTCAAACCACATCATCAGGTTTGCAGATGACACTACAGTAGTGGGCCTCATCAGTAATGACGATGACTCCGCCTACAGAGAGGAGGTGAACCAACTTGTTGCCTGGTGCAACAGCAACAACCTGTCACTGAATGTCAACAAGACAAAAGAAATGACTGTTGACTTCAGGAGGAAACACACAGTTCACACACAGTTCACACACCGCTCACAATCCAGGGCAAAACTGTGGAGTTTGTGAAAAGTTTCTGGGTGTGCACATCACAGACAACCTGACATGGACCACACACACCTCCTCCCTGGTCAAGAAAGTGCAACAGCACCTTCACTTCCTACGAAGGATGAGAAGAGCTAACCTTCCGCCTCATATCCTCACTACATTCTACAGAGGAACAATAGAGAGTATCCTGACCAGCAGGCTCACGGTCTGGTACAGCAGCTGCACCATCGCCGAACAGAAATCACTCCAGAGAGTGGTAAGGAAAGCAGAGCGCATCATCAGGTCCTCACTTCCACCTGTACAAGATCTGTACCAATCAGGGTGCCACAGCAGAGCCACCAAGATGGTCAGAGATCCCACCCACCCAGCTCACGGACTGTTCAGACTGCTGCCCTCTGGAAAACGCTACCGCAGCATGCGGTGCAGGACTTCCAGACTGAGCAAAAGTTTCTTTCCACAAGCCATCAGACTGCTCAACACTTCCTGATGAGCAGACTCATCAGATCTGTTACTCCTGAACATATACCTACTTCATACTCAGGTGGTCCTCCTCTTAATGCTGCTAATTTTGTGCAATAGACTGATTGTTTCTTTCTAAACCTAAAACTCTTACACTTTAAAATGTTTAAAATTTACAGTGTTATGTTTACATTGTTAATGTGCAATACTTTGTCAGAACTGTGCAATATATATATTCCCTTTAAGTGCAATACATCTGCAAAAAAACACTTTTTTTTTTAAAGTATACATATTTATTTAGAGTACATCTCACTATTTATCACACACACTCTTTCTATATTTCCAACTGCACTGTCATGTTGTTATGTATTTGTCATGTTAGTTGTATGTCTTGTGTTTTTATGTATCTGCACATTGGAGTTTGGAGAAACGCAATCTCGTCCAGCTGTGCACTCAGTTGTAAAGTCTGAATGACAATAAAATTCACTTTGACTTTGACTTGACACACCTACTCACACACATACACACACACACCTACTCACACACATACACACCCACACACACACACACCTACTTACACACATACACACAACTACTCACACACACATACTCACATACAAACACTACCACACACACACATACCCACTCCTACTCACACACATACACACATATACAAACACACACATACACACACACACATACTCATATTCACATTTACTCACACACATACACACACACACACATCTACTCACACACATACTCACACCTACTCACACACATACACACACATACTCACACACACACACACACTCACACACACACACACACTCACACCTACGCACACACATACACACACACATACACACCTACTCACCCACACAAACTCACATACTCACACACACCTACTCACACACATACACACACCTACTCACACACATACACACACATACTCACACACACACCTACTCACACACATACACACACACACACACCTACTCACACACATACACACACACACACACACACACACCTACTCACACACATACACACACCTACTCACACACACACACACACACACACACACACACACTACACTCACACACACAAATGCAACACTCACACTCCTAACCCTAACACATACTCTGCACTCACAGACCAGCACTAGTCACTCCAGCACAGGCTTTCACTACCGCGGGAGAATCATCACTGTATCCTGACGAGAGATCAGATACCAGATGCAAAATATTAGTGATAATTCTTATTAATCACTTTGGTAAAAAAAAGAAAGAAAGAAAAAAATCATGAAGGAAAAAAGGCTTAAAGGATCTTAAAGGACCACTTGCCTTACGTCAAACAATACAGTGTTTTACAAGTTTATAAATACATTTCTGCACAAATTTAAAATCATTGCAAATGAGATATTCTTGAATTAAGAGGAGGGGCCACTAAAATACATGCTAAATTTGACATCTTTGTTGAAGCCCTGTTCAACTGGGTATAGAATATAATTTGTCAGACATTTTATTTTGAATCAGAGATCAGAGTAAGTCCCTGAAGTGCCAGTGTCAACCCATTCAGTGTGCCTTTATAAAATATGCACACACAAGATCAAGCCACCAGTAAGAGTGATACAATTTCACTATTTAACTCAATAACCATGTGTGTTTTCTGATTAGTTTCTGAGTTAGTATGACTTTTGAATGGTCCCACAATGAGCTCATGTGCAGTCAGTTTGAAAGTTGTTCCACTGTAAACAATCACAAACTCCAATAAATGCCTGGTCCGGAATAAATGGGTTTACTTTAAAAACTGAATAGTGAGACAAGAACTTTACAGCTGCTAGCACTGTGAACAATAAGCATTCAGAAACCCATATTCAAAATGAAGCCATTTACAGGTTAAATGTCTGTTAAATAAGGGTTTTAATGATGAGCATCAGCTGTTTTCTGTAACTTCAGTATTGGACCATTTATGACATGCCAGACTTGGCCTGAAAGAACTGAGGTGTAAATCAACTGAGCATGGATCGGCCACAACATAATTGTGCTGTGGCCCTTTTCCTTCAACCACATTTTTGGGCCACAACATTCACGCCAGAATTGGACCTCAAATGTAGATACAAGTCAACACCATACACAGCTGCCAAAATCAGCTGTAAATTGATTTAAAAAGTGCACAAGATGTCCCAGAATTAATGTATACAGGTTGCAGATTAAAACATTTGATTTTCTCTTTTCACAGACGAGGCAATGGGCACTGGTTTAATGATGCCTAATGATCATTGAGAGAAACTGCCCACAATGTTCGAAGCCTGGAGTTCTAGAATTATCTTCCTTATGGAAGCCTCCTAATACAACTGGCATCTTTATCAGAGTTAATGATAAAACTGTTATGTAGTGACAGCAAACGGGATGAAGAAAACATTCTATAAGATATTTGATGTGACCATTTCATATAGCTAGTCGAAATCCTTAAAATCATTTCAGCAGTCTTACCATCTTACTGTTACTGAAAACGCCTTAAACAACGGTGTATAAGTCAAGTCAAGTTTATTTATATAGTGCTTTTTACAATGGTGTTGTCTCAAAGCAGCTTTACAGAGTTTTAAAAAAACAGACAGTTACAACATATACCCCCCAGTGAGCAAGAACACCTCCCTCAGACTGGAGGAGGAAACCTTGGGAGGAACCAGACTCACAAGGGGAGACCCATCCTCCTCTGATCAAACAGTATTTACAGTTTAAACTAAATACCAAAGAAAGGAGCCTCTGTTTGAAATCTGAATAGCAAAGCTTTAGAAGCTGCACAGATAGAGGCAGTCTCTACCTGAGGCTTTATGTAAAGTGGGCGTGAGCTGAAATAGTCCTATCTCAATGCTGGTGCATCTGGATGGTACAGTGATGTAACTGAGGGTGTAGTAGTTGACACAGATGGACAGGTGAGCTGGCTGGTGATGGTGAGGAGGTGAGCTGGCTGGTGATGGTGGGGAGGAGGCACTGATGATCAGTCCTTTAACAGCGTTCAACAGACGGGAGGACAGTCATTACCTCAGGAGGAGTAAAGAGAGAGAGTTAGTTGGGCTTGGGAGTAAGACTGTAAAGAATATGAATATTCAGAATTTTAGAGTGTGGCTGGAGACTCCGGCAGATCTAACTATAACAGCCTAAACTAAAAGGAGAGAACCAGAAGAACATAGACATGAGACCACCCTCAGAGACTGGGGTCCCCCCACTCCACCATCAACAAACCTGTGTGATCATGTGAAGTGGTGGAACAACAGCACCAACACCTCAGTTTACCATCAACCTCTGTGTCCATGAACCCCCAGATCTCCTGCCTTTATCTAAAAGAGAAGATTAATTACCAGAAGCTACTAAAGAAGTATATTTTCAGTCTAGACTTAAATATTGAGACTGTGTCAGAGTCCCGAACATTAACTGGAAGATTATTCCACAGTTTGGGGGCTTTGTAGGAAAAAGCTCTTCCCCCCATTGAAGTCTTCTGAATTTTTGGAACTATTAGAAAACCAGCATCCTGTGATCTGAGTGAACGTGGCGGTTCATAATAGGAAATTAGATCTTGCAGGTACTCCGGTGCGAGACCGGGCAGGGTTTTATACGTCAATAAAAGAATTTTATAATGGATACAGAATTTAACAGGAAGCCAGTGTAGCTGATAAAACTGGACTGATGTGATCGAATTTCCTGGTTTTAGATAGTACTTTAGCTGCAGCGTTCTGAACTAACTGAAGTTTATTCAGGTTCCTGCTGGAGCATCCTGACAATAAGCATTACAGTAATCTAGCCTTGAGATTATAAAGGCATGTATCAACTTTTCAGCATCAGACACAGATAATGCATTTCTTAACTTTGAAATGTTTCGTAGGTGAAGAAACGCTGTTCTTGTAATATTACCTATGTGTTGATTAAATGTCAGATCTGAGTCAATTGTTACACCAGGATTTTAGGCTACTGAACCAGGAACTACAGAGAAGTCATCAAGATTTAACATTAAATCTGAACATTTAGTCCGAGCAGCCTTTGGGCCAAGGAGGAGAACTTCCGTTTTGTCAGGGTTCAAAAGAAGGAAGTTCTGTAGCATCCAAAGTCTAATATCTCTTACACAATCTTCTATCTTATTTAATCTGGATTTATCATCTGGTCTGGCTGATATGTACAGTTGTGTATCATCGGCATAACAGTGGAAACTAATTCCATGTCTATTTATAACTGAGCCTAATGGTAGCATATATAGTGTAAATAACAGAGGACCTAAAACAGAACCTTGTGGAACTCCATATTTCACTCTTGTATAATTAGACGATACATTATTTATCTTTACAAACTGAAAGCGATCACTAAGGTAAGATGTGAACCAGGATAACGCTGTTCCTGTGATTCCAACTATATTTTCTAGTCTGTCCAAGAGAATAGTGTGATCTATAGTGTCAAAAGCTGCACTTAGATCTAGTAACACCAGTAGAGATACGTGGCCCTGATCAGAGGCAAGAAGAAGATCATTTGTTATCTTAACTAAAGCTGTCTCTGTGCTGTGGTGTGATCTAAAACCAGATTGGAATTTTTCATATATGTTGTTCTTATGTAGATGAGAACAGAGTTGTCGAGCTACAGCCTTTTCTAAAATCTTAGAGATAAAAGGTAAATTGGAAATGGGTCTATAACTGGATAGTTCTCTGGGGTCAAGATTTGGCTTCTTTATCAAGGGTTTTATCACAGCTAGTTTAAAAGACTTAGGTACATGACCCAGACTAAGAGAAGAGTTGATGATAGTTAAGGTTTAATAATAGCTGGTAATACTTGTTTCAATAGGCTTGTTGGAATCATATCGAGTGTGCATGTAGCAGAATTTGAAGAAGAGATACGTTTTTCTAGTTCTGTCTGCTGGAGTGGACAGAATGTTTCTAGTGTTTCTTCTAAAACCACATTTTGTGCTGTTTGAGCCAAACCGGATGAAGGATAGGTTACTTGTATTGGTAGAACTTTTTGTCTAATATTCTCGATTTTGCTATTGAAAAAGTCCATGAAATCATTGCTGCTGTGGTTGGCGGGTATCTAAGGTTCTGTTCCTGGTTTTTGGTAAGTTTTGTGATGGTGCTAAATAAAACTCTAGGATTGTTTTTGTTGTGTTCGCTGAGTGTGGACAGGTATGCTGAGCGTGTTTTAATAAGTGCCAGATGAACCAGAAGAAGGATAGGTTACTCGTATTGGTAGAACTTTTTGTCTAATATTCTCGATTTTGCTATTGATTTTGCTAGGGTTTGGTTTGTTGATGTACAGTTAACTTAGTTAGCTAGCTAGCTGCTTATCTTTTGGCAGCCACGGTAGTGGTAGCTAGCGCTAACAGAATTGAAGGACCGTTAAATTCAACTGGATTGTTGGGAAAGGCGAGAAGGGGACATTGCTTTATTTTTCTTCATTTATTACTTAACTGGCAATAAACAGACAAGCTTGAATCCTGTGTAGTTAACGCACAGTGATAGAGACAACTACAATGTGACTCTAGTGGTATTTTAAAATGAGTAAAATTCGTGTTTATTAAGCAAATCAGCATAATGCAAAACTTTGAACTTTCTTTGTTCTTGGTTCATATGCCTGGAGAATTTCACATCTGTTTGAAGAACCAGTTAATTCTTCACAACAACAAATTCTGTATTTGTTCTTGTTTGTTCACTTTAATGAATTTTAAAAAAGAAAATATCTTGCAGATTGTTCAATGAATTATTTTATATATATTTGTGTGTCTGCAGGTGTTTGCAGAATTCCACTGCATAACCGATGTGAATTTACAGAACCAGTTTTACTACTCAAAGTTCGACCTACACACACCATGACTGATCGCCTTGTTGAGGCAGAAGGCTCTGCAGACAAGCAAGACGGCAGTGGCTCCAAGAGAGATACTTGGGACGTTCAGGAGAGTCACACAGCGTTAACAAACACATCATCCTTGGTGCTGACTTTCAGGCGTGAAAAAAATAAATTTTAAAGCTCATCTTGAGCAATTAGCTTACAACTCGACAGTGTAGACACATCACTATTTACACTTTTTTATCATGTGTGAACAAGGCATCCAACTGACCTGTTGTCTTATAAATTCCAGAATGCCTGTGTCACGATTTATTAAAATGGTCCTAAAAAGGGCACCATGCATGGGTATGTCTGTCAGACTTTTGCCAGATTGTTTAAAAAAGTGTTTCAGGATACAATATAAAAGTACATACTAATAACGCTGACTGGTCTAAAAATGAAACGATATATACAAGTCTGGCTGAAGCAACATTGAATATCCCGTTTATGACTTGTCACCTTTTTTCTGCAACTCTCCTCATGAGATTGCATGTGTTTTGCAGTATAAAGAAGAGCCGGACATCACTGACACTCCTATCGCCCTTTTCGCTGCTGGAGAAGAAGCTTCCAAAGAAGCTCATCTACACATATATATTTGTCCAGAAAGTACTGATGTGTCTGGAAGATGGAAAACCACTAAAACCATGTGTGCTCAGTGGGAAAAACGACTTGTTGAAAGACTGAACCAAACAACCAAAACCTAAATGCACATGTGCATAAATGGTCTATAATTGTACAATGACAGGCCGTTTTTTTGTTTAATTGTTACTGTCTGTTGGTGTCTTTGAAATGGCAGCCTGTTTTTAAATGTTATAATTGCCTTTGAGTTTTATCATTTTAATAAATAACTTGGTTGGTGTGATTTCATGTTTTGTAAATTACTCAGTAGTAGTTGGTTGAAATAATATTGACTAGGATTACCTAAGAGTTAGATGCACATTCATCTTTTGAGTAAATAAGTTGTTTAATATCATATATTTTGTTTTCAGGAAAAGATGGGGGAAATTAGATTAATTATATAATTCTTACTAAAACTAATGTAGTACTAAATTAAGTTAAAAATAATATATATATATATATATATATATATACATATATATATATATATATATATATATTTTTTTTTTCCAAAATTTAAGATTTTCCTGAACTTATATATTTTATTTTGAATTTTATTTTTTTTAAGTTAACTGTACTTAAAAATTATATATCATAAACTTAAAATTTCTTAGGTAATCGGTTACAACAAAACCTTTGAGTTTAGCAAACTTATTAGGTTTTACAGTGTATTATTTATTCTGATATCGCTGCTATGGACAATATCACTAAGTCACTTTAAATAGATGTATCTTCTTAGATAACCTGCCAATGCAAAAGTTTCTACATATGTCCTCCTGTATATCTTATGTATATATCTTGTGTATGCTTTGTATAGTCCTTTATATATTTCAGTTTTACTAAACTTATATATTCTAGCTTATTTTTACTTTATTGTCTATTTATTGTTTTGTTTTATTGTTTTAATGTTTAATTTTCTACCTCCCCACCCTCATGTCCCCCTCCCCACAGAACAGAAGACATGCAGTTAATATGTAGATATGAGACTGTTCTCTTCTTTATTAAAATTTACATACTGTAAATGCAACAATCTTAAATTGACAGGCTAGTTACTAATACATTCAAAACTGGCATCAGATCACCATTTTCTAAATCCAATTACACTACCAAATATCCACACATCAATATCCAGATTATTTTTCAGGAAGCTACTGTTTGTTTGTTTGTTGTTGTTGTTTTTAAAAAAAACGGTCTGCAAACCTTTGCTGTGTTGTCACGTGTTGTCACTGCCACTGCAGGGTGCATTTGCTCAAAACGTCTAGCGTGGTAGCTGCTGAAACCAGTGGAGGGAGCGACGTCGATGAATGAAGAGAGGCCCTTAGCATTGGATTTTTGCATGGCAAGGTTAATCTGGCCCAGGAGGGACGTGAGCTGTTAAATACGGATCGGCTGATGAAGGAAACCTGGGAGGAAAAGGATGAAGAGATCGTCGTGAGGTAGTGATGCTTGGAAAGAAGTCAAGTCGAGAATAATAAGGAGGAACTCTGGCTTGTAGCGGACCGAGGATTTTCTCAGCTGAGGGAAGAATGCACTGGCAACGGGAGCTGAAATAGGCAGCGTGGTGCTGCGAGCTGGTGGTAGGTAGGGTTATTGAGTAATCGATGAGGTGGATGATGTAGGGCAGGCTGTGAAACAATGAGCGGAAACCATAAAGAACTTGGGTGAGAGAATTGAAATTTGGGCGGCTTGCGACTATGGAAGAAGGCCAGTCGTGAAGCTGTATGGTGAGGAACAGGGCCTCCAGCAGAGTTGAAGAATTGCGATCATAAGTCAATTGAAACAGATTGCGAGAACCAGGATGATGGAAGGATGATCGCCCGGCTCCTGCAGACTGGAAAGGCAGAGCGGATGATGCCGCGGTAGATGGAAATTGGTGTGGACTCGGGGCTGGCTGCAGGTGTGGGCGGAGCAGCTGCGGGTAAACCCTGTGACGTATAACCTCAAACGTATGCTGTGCCCGTCTGGTACGATCCACCTTTGTTCTTACCGGCGGCGTCGGATACCTGTTGCGCTTACTACGGTGGAAGACGAAAACAGCGGCGAAAGAGACGGGGGAAGAGGCAGACTACTCCGGCTGCGTGCGACGCAAAGATCAACTCGCTGTAATTTTCCTGATGCTATAGATAAGAATTCTAGTTTATTTCTCCTTCGACGATCACTGGAGGAGAGGTATGTCTGGTTAAATTCGGTTGTCCCAGGAAGCCACCTTGTACACGGTTTGGGAAGCCCGTGTTTAAGGTCGGTGGGATTAACCTATGAAATTTACGGGAACTGCCTCGTCACTCAGCATTGAATTCGAACTCCAATCTGGAGAGTAAAATTGCGCTGTTGAGCACTAAACCCCAGATACCAGATCTTTATGCTCTAAAATCGATTCTCAGATCAAAATATCGATACTTTTGATAATTCAGTCATGAGAGGTAATGTATATGATTAACAGGAACACAGTGGAAAGTAACTAAACTCTTGAGATCATGTCTAAATGATACGCGGCTGGTGGGAACTATTTTTTTTTCCACCTGGGTAAGTGATGCATAAGTGTAGCGGCACGCTGCTCAGTCAGTCAGAGCTAAACGGAGCTGTTTCAGATATTTCAGCTCCACACACAGCCAAGACGTGATCTGTGATGTTTGTGGAAAAACGGTAAGGAGCTGTAAACAGCAGGAAAAAGAGAACTCGAGCTACAAAAGAAACGAAGGAAGGAGGAAAGAAACCCCTCAGAGAGAGCCTCAGAGTATCAACACCGACGAGGGCAGCTCTCCAGACGGCTGAAGGAGCGGACCCTTACGAGCAGACAGCTCCTTCAGCACCTCGTGTTTTGGACAGCACGCGAACGCATGGCTGGGAGGGCGGGGCCAGCTGACGGCTCCGATCCCGGTGGGTCCGGAGCATAAAGGGAGCACACTGAGGCTCAGTCAGGCGAGTAGCGTCGGAGCTGCAGGACCTGTTTCTAACGTCATCTCCGTGTTTCGCGTCTCCTTTCTTCCTGTTCCGCTCTCTCTGCCTGTTCTGTCGCCTAGGGGACTGAGCTGCACCGCCGGTGTCGGTTTGTCTTACCGTGGCATAGATCTGTCAGTCTGTGCTACTTTGGTAGAAAATAATACTGCAAGTGCATTAAAACCACAGCTGGATTATTTGATTATTTTATTAATTGATAAGTTGAGTGTAAATATGGTCATAAAACAGCACCCCCTGCTATTTTGTCAGCGATTATGAGCTGCCACGAACGCTTTTGGAACACTCAAGCAGACAGTAACATTAGGCTAAATTTAGATAACAAGCTTAAATAAAACAATTAAAAAATGTTAAAACATTATAAACAACAAGGGTAAAATTATGCACGTACACACCAGTCATCAAAATCTTGACTTAATGGTCATGTGCACATGCGCAATAAGCCTTGGTAGGACCGATCGATGGGTAGGATGAACTGATAGAACACCTGGATCGCCTGAAACTGCCATTTAACTGTGTGCTGCTTGTACGACCCGCTGCCAGCGCCCCCACCTGGGATCCCCTTTTGTTTATTTTTCAGCGCTAGTACGGGGAGAGGAGCCTCCGAAAAATAAATCCACACCAAGCCACTTGTAATTTTTCAAAAGCCACTTTGAAGGTACTTAATCAGAAAATGGATTGTCCTGATCTTTCAACAGATAATCTCACTAAGATGTGCGTATACCTTGTTTACAACAGACACAGCCACGGTTCCAGTTCATGTTGGCTGGTAATTACCCTAACCCTCTTAATCTGTATTTCAGTGTACATTGAAAAATATACTTTATGTGGTGTGTGCTATTAAGTGACCAAGGGGACATGTACTGACCCCCCTTTAGTAGACCCTAATGAGTGATCCTGAGTAGTCAGTTATCAATTAACCCTTTCCTGAGTTTAACCTTAATTGTTTTGGGATAATTCACCAAAGTGTCCTTGAGGGATTTGTAAAGAACCTAAGGCCCAGATTTTAACAAAGTCACCTTGGACTGTCAGTATGGTCCATCAGTAGACCCTAATGAGTGCCCCTGAGTTTTTAAATTAAATTATTGGGTCTAACCTTAATTATTATCACCAAACTGTCCTTTGAGAGATCCCCAACGTGTAAAATACACTTGTAAAAGTGTTTATGGAATGGTCGTTTGGAGAAAGAATGGATAAATGGATCTTTATGAAATATTATTTTTGCTAAACCCCATATGACAGCATAAGACCCATATCCCAGCCCACATACAATGGTGGCAGAATCACAAGTTCTGTTTTGGACCGGGACAGCTTGCCTTCATTTTATAAAGCTATGAATTCTGGATTGTACCAAGACATTCCACAGAAGTATTTTAAGACTCCCATCAGTGAAATGAAGTCCAACATAAGGTGCAGAAAGACAACGACCATGAAAAACACCTTAGAGTCTATAAAGAATGGTTAAAGCTAAATGTATTTTGGAACAACTGAGTCAGAGTTCATGGTGAAGGCTACCTTAATCCAATAGTATTGTTGAGGCAGAACTTGTGTGTAGTCCTTGAAAGAAAGCCCACCAACATGATGCAGTTGAAGCCGTTCTGTGAGGAGGAATTTGCGAGGTCAATGTGCAGGGTTTATTAACAGTAATTTGTAGTTACTGAAAACAGAGGTTCACATACTTTTGCCTACAAATACATTTAGTGTTAAGTTCAATAAATAAAGGAAAAACAATGTATTTTATATGATATGTTTATTATCGTATCAATATGTATAAAATGGAAATCTATATTTTATTATAAATTAAATGTATGTAGACAGGGTTTACAAATTTTCAAGCAGCACTGTATATATCACTTTGACCACAAGATGGAGACAAAAATCTATCTTTAAGCCCCTAAAGAGCACGCCATTAAACAGTGGCAGAACATAGTAAACATCTTCTTGTCATTAAGTTTTGTCATTTATTGTTTTAAGGAATATAAGATATAAAATATAAGATTAAAAATATCGTAGGATATATTATAAGAATAACATTGCCTGTACGCAATGAGTAGTTTGGTGCTTTACATATGGCTTTAAATTTAAGATTTCTACTGTACTTAATAATCAGTATGAGTAAAAGATGACTAACAGAAAAGGTTTTCTCATTTATTGAAAAAGACAACACTGACTTTTGGACTCATCATGTTTCTCCTTAAGCACCATTTCCCAAAAAGTTTTTGGATCTTTTTGTTCCTGAAGCAGTAAATGAGAGGGTTTACTAGTGGTGGCGTCAGAGAATAGAACATAGAAACTGCCAGTTTTTCATCAATGCTCATTTTTAAATTATGTATGTTAGGAGATGCATATACAAAGAAGCGAGGTGTGTAGTAAAGACTAATGATGCACAGCTGTGAGGCACAAGTTGAAAAGGCTTTCATTCTGCTTTGACTGTTCACTGTCCTGATCACTGTCACCACAATGCTGCCATAGGAGAAGATGATAAAAGAGAACGGCACAAGAAGAACAAACATGGCGAGTGAAAATTGCACTTGGTATTCAGCTTTTGTATCAGTGCAGGCTAAGCTGTTCATAGACAAGGTGTCACAAAAGCAATTGATGATCAGATTGGGGCCACAAAAGGTCATCTTAGCAGTCAAATATGAAGAAATACTGGGGGAAATCAGGGCTGATACCCATGAAAACCCTGATAAGAGGCCCATAGTTCGGTTAGTCATCAGTAAAGGATATCTGAGTGGAAAACAGATAGCCAGATATCGATCTAGAGCCATGATCATCATGATAAGAGAGTTCAGTGTGCCAAAATAGTGGATTAAAAGCCTCTGCATCAGACAGAGCTGGAAGGAGATGGAGCCGTTATTGAACCAGTAGCGAGAGATCAGTTTAGGGAGAGCTACAGTACAGAACCCGACATCAGACACAGACAGATTCAGCATGATGATGTACATGGGTTTATGGAGACTTGTTTCAATTGCAAACAGCACCATAAAGACAGAGTTACCCACTAATACAGTGACATAAATACAGAGGAAAGCTGCAGCCAGAAGGTTGTAGTGTTCTGGCTGAAGTCCTGGAAATCCAACAATGAAAAACTCTGTTACGACAGTGGAGATCGTCTGATTTTTCTCTGACATCTTGAAAACAAGAAGAAATAGATCAAATTATATAACATTTTCACATTATCTTGGATTGCTGTTTATTTTTAGCATGCGGTAAGCTGTTAATTTAAATACATGGTTTAATACACAATTATGCATAGACATACGCATTAAACTGAATAATGAAACAAACAAATATGAATAAATGAATATTATTATTACATGGATATTAACATCCACAAATGATGTGTTTTACAGTTGGAAAGCAAAAAGCTACTGTTGAATAAATAGTGAACTCTAACAACATGGGCCTTTCTGTTAAAATGTATCGGTGCAGACTGCTAATATAGATATTATAGCAAAACACTGTAGAAATGTGTAAAGGGGAAAGTTATAGGACTTACCTCTCTCTGAGTTACCCTCACGCACTCTTATTGCTCTGAGCTCCACTCCTGTCTTTTATAGACTGAAATTAAATGCTGACCATCCCTGCAGACAGAGAAGTAGACCAGAAGATATATGACGTAATAGAATGAGCCCGATATTTCGTGTTATACAGGGTTATGGGGCAGGTTGATCCAATGCTAAATCATTTAAGTGCATTATTAAATTATTACACAATATTTAAAATGTAAGTAGATTTAAAGGAACCGAATATTTTGTTCAATGCTTTACCAAAAGTACTTTTAACTATGTTGGATAATATGACGCTTACATCATCCTTTATTATTGTAATTATTATGAACCATATGTTGCATATATTATACAGCGATCAACTCAGACCATTACAGCGATCAACTCTGACCATTACAGTGATCAACTTCTGACTCTTACAGTGATCAACTCTGGCCATTACAGTGATCAACTCTGACCATTACAGTGATCAGATCTGACCATTACAGTGATCAACTCTGACTATTACAGTGATCAACTCTGACCATTACAGTGATCAACTCTGACCATTACAGCCATCAACTCTGACCATTACAGTGATCAACTCTGACTATTACAGTGATCAGCTCTGACCATTACAGTGATCAACTCTGACCATTACAGTGATCAACTCTGACCATTACAGCGATAAACTCTGACCATTACAGTGATCAACGCTGACTGTTACAGCTACTTTGTTTACATGCAGAATTAAATTGAGCTCAGAGTCTGAGATCTCACCCAGGTTCTGTGTTTCAGCTTTGATATTAGTTGCTAAAGAACCAATTCAGTCATAAGGCATTTGTCTCTAAGTTTCAGTACCAAGAATCAGTATTTCAGTATCAATTTGATTGAATTGTAAAAAAATATGACATCAACTGAGACATATCTGACACACAGTTTGTAAGTTATTGGTGAATCGTCTGGACTGCAGGCAGGTCAGTTCAGCAGCCGGACTCTTCTTCTGTAAAGTCCTGCTGTTGTGCTGGATGCAGTTTGTAGTTTACTGTCTTGCTGAAATATATTTATGGTTCACAGACAATGATGTCTGGAAGTGATTCTGAGCCTATGCAGTGATTTCCTCTTATGGCCCAAAGATCACAAGCATACAATATTGAACCCTAATCCTAACCCTAACCATTGGCCTTGTCCCTGGTGCACAGGGATTTCCCCAGATTCTCTGAATCTTTTGATGATATTATGTGCTGTCAAAATTTCATATGCCATTTTTCGCAGACAAACCTCTGCCTATCTTTGCTTCTGAGAGACTCCGCCTCTCTAGAGTTCTCTTTTTATACCCAGCCATGTGATGTTTTGCAACTTGCTCACCCAGCTGAGTACCACTTACTTTTGTTCCAATTTTATTTTAAAAAGATGTGTTGCTGCCACCAAGTTCTAAATGAGTTAACAATTATCATGAAATGTTAAGTCTCAAGTATGGGTCTATCAGTCTTTTTACTTTAAAGACCAAAAAACAGCAACTGGGATGCCCAAAGTTTTGAATACAACAGTATATCTGATGTGTACATATTTATCATTAATTAAACATTAATACACTGTTACACTGTCACATAGGCTTTGAATATTGCAAAAACATCTTTGTCTTGATGCAACATAAAGGTATTTGATTTGCATGTAAATCCATGGTGACCTGCATGTAAATGAAAGCAATACAAAAACAAGAGTTTAATGTGTTATCTTATAAATTTCACAGTTATTTTTGTAAATATCTGCTCATTTCCAGTTTCCAAAAACAATTAAGTGGAGTGTTATTAAATGTTCAGAAAACAATGACATTTTTAAAAATAATGATGCAATTATGCTTGGGTATAAAAAGAGTAACCCACTAAAGGCCTAGTCCATTATGAACAAGGATCAGAAAATACAAGAAAATCTGCTGTACTTCTCACATCAATGTTAATAAACATCTTAAACTGCTAAATAGTTTAGAGATAAAAAAGATTTTTTGTTAAATACATCATTATTTCCAGTATGTGGTATGTTCTTATGTTCTTATATGTATCAAGAGTAATCAACATCAGTTGTTGACAGTGTGTTTTGATGGACAGAGTAAATTTAATTATTTTAATAGGATTTTTCAGTACATTTTCTCTTAACAAACTTATAAATATTAAATACACAAGACAAACACAGTGATGTATAATATGTATGTGTACAGCATCATGCTGTGAGCTTATTTAGAGACAGATACAACATTCATTTTCTGACTGATAGTCTTTTTTCTAGTGCACCACTTTAGTAACAGCTGTCGGATCTCTTTGCTCCTGAAACAGTATATGAGTGGGTTTACTAGCGCTGGGAACAATGTATAAAACACAGTGAGTGAAATTTTCTGATCAACGTTCAGTTTTAGGTTGGGTACATACGGTGTAACGTACACAAAGAATCTGGGAATGTAATATATGCTAATGATACTTAACTGTGTGACACAGGTAGAAAATGTTTTCAGCCGGCCTTGAATATTGGCCATTCTAATGACGGCGATGGCGATGCTGATGTAGGAGAAAATGATGAATGAAAAGGGCAAAAGAAGCACAAATGTGGCCAGTGAGGTGGAAACATAATTCTGGGCACTGACATCAGCACAGGCTAGACTGTTCATAGAAACAGTGTCACAAAAACAATTCAGTATCAAATTAGGCCCACAGAAGGGCATCTTAGCAGTCAAAGATGTAGAAATGCCAGGAAAAATCATGGCAGATGTCCAAAAAAAACCTGTTACAATTTTCATAGTTTGGTTAGTCATCAGTACAGGATACCTGAGTGGAAAACAGATAGCCAGGTAACGATCTAGAGCCATGATCATCATGATAAGAGAGTTCAGTGTGCCAAAATAGTGGACGAATTGCCTCTGCATCAGACAGAGCTGGAAGGAGATGGAGCCGTTATTGAACCAGTAGCGAGAGATCAGTTTAGGGAGAGCTACAGTACAGAACCCGACATCAGACACAGCCAGATTCAGCATGATGATGTACATGGGTTTATGGAGACCTGGTTTAATCACAAAAAGCACTATGAAGATAGAATTCCCAGTTATTATAATCATGTAGATGCTAAAGAAAATGGAACCTATGAGGTTGTAGTATTCAGGTTGAAGTCCAGGGAATCCAACAATGAAAAACTCTGCTACGAAGGTAGTTTCATTTTTCTGTGACATCCTGAAAACAAGAAGAAACAAATCATCGAGTAGAAAGCACTGGCATAATAGAGTGAATACACTTATGTGGTTAATTGTACTGATATTAATGTTTCCCAACATGCAGTATTTATAATATTATATTACAGACATTTTGTAAACATATATTTAAACATGAAAGTTAAACAATATCTGTTTTTTGTAGCATTTTTGTAGCATGCTCTGTTTATACAAAAGAATTTTATCAAAAAATAGCAGTAGATATAGTTTGTTAGCAAAGACAGTCTGAAAATGTTACTTGTTATGTTATTACATCACAGGTAGAGTGATTACACTGCTCTCCACTTCTCTGCTCTCTGCTTGACATTTATAGGCAAACCTTGTAGAAAAGTATCCCATAGAGAGTGCAGCAGATGACTGCAAGACATATTTAGTTTATAGACTTCATACTAAAGAATTTGATAAATAAGTTCAAAGAATAAGAGTGACATGCTTAAATGTGTTTGTACCCGTCAGCATTAGTGGTGCCACAGTTCATACCCCAGTAATGTACTGGCTTTTGAACTACGCATTCAAAAGGGTGGGATTCAATTATGATGGCCCTTTTCACCCTTGGCCCAAACACACAACATCCATTATTTTTACAAAAACATTTTGAAGGGCGTACACTTTTCTACTTTATTTCAGTCCATCTCAAATTAGTTTCAGCTGTGTGGCTTCCAAGTGGCCACTTAAATGTTTAATTTGCATTACACATGTACTACTGAAACATTTCAAAGTATAAATCAAAGTGTACCAAAAATTACAGCCCTTGTGTTTCCCGTATGTGAACTCAGGACAACAAACATCAATATTTGATCAACAATTCTGCTCATGTTAACATGTATCTAGTTTCCAGTTTAAAACATAAAATAATTAGCAGCCAGTCCTGCATACTAATATAGAAATCCACTCTAGTGTTAGCATTAGCCTGTTTCAAAAAGATTTACAAAGTCTCTGTTAAAGAGAAACTGAGGCCATACAAAAGTGTTGGTTTAATTTTACTCTATTTTGTTCATCTTTATCAGTTTGTTTTTACTCACACACAACAGAGGTTTAGAATAATGCACATTTGCTGATCTGTAGAAGTAAAAAATAAAACTTATACACAGTGGAGTCACATTATTATGACCAGCTTATATCCAGACTGATCTGTCCAATGCAGAAAGCAGCTAGACGGACTGGGAGACTCAGTAAGGTCCTGGTAGGTGGTCACAGGTATCTGGAGTCATGTTGACTGCAGTGCAACCCACAGCTGCTGGAGGGAGCGTGGAGGAGGATCCATAGAGCCAACACCACCATCCAGGTGGTCCCACAGAAGCTCAGTTGGGTTCAAGTCTGGGGAAGTCTTGCTGGTAGATCCCTTTCGGCCCAGAGAAGACCATCAGCATGTATGCTGTATGTAATCTGCAAGGATGGATTCAGACCCAAAACGGTTGAGAGGGTCTTCCACATGGAGGAGTGGGTCCAGAGAACATCATCATAACATTCCCCACACCTACACACTGACGCTTTATACCCAAGCGTAATTGTATCATTACTTTTAAACATTGAATTGTTTTCTGAACGTTTACTAACGCTCCACCCCAACTGTTTTTAGAAACTGATATTTACAAAAATCTCCATAAAATAATAATGAGACTCTGCTGTGTAACCAAGTGCTTGGTTTGTATTTTAACTCGCACACAGCTGGAGTGAAACTGTATAAGACTAGGGTTAGGGTTAGGGTTAGGGTTAACCCTTAAATCTAATGAAGAGAACTTTAAGGCTAAACCTCAGACAGTGATGTAAATCCAAAAATAGCTGTCAGAATGGCAGTCTGGAGCCATAACTACAGTGAGAGTCATATTAGTCAAAAAGTGAATCCACATGACCGAGATCCACAATCAGAGGCACTGCAGTTCTAGTAATGAAAATATCTGAAATTGTTTAAGCAATAATTTCTAACCATTTACACTATTTCAAGTTAGTTAATATTATATTATTTAATTGAATTGAATTGTGAATTGTAATCGCCCCCAGGCCTTGTACATGCCTGGGCCTTCTATAAGAAATAAAACCAGATAAAGGCATCAATTAGCAATAAATACATTATATATATATATATATATATATATATATATATATATATATATATATAATTGCCTGTAAATGTGAGTATAGTAAAGTGGGTAACATCTCTGCTTTCCACACTGATTGCTCCTCTGCCTAAATACTATACCAGTAGGACTGTTTTGCTTGCCTGTTAAACAAAACAATTAAATTGTAAGACCCTCTGAGTAAGAGCATCTGAGTACTGGAGGCACAGAATTAATATACAAATAATATACAGTATACAAAATAGAACATAAAAAGTAAAAATAAAACACCACAGTTAGCATTTCTGGAAGGGCTGGCGCAAGGTCGAGGCCCCCTCCAGCCACCAGGGGGACTCAGGCACACTAATCAGGCCTGATTCCACACAGCTGCGCTGGGGCTATATAACGCCAATGATAACCCCGGTCACTCAGTGCTGGGTCTTTGCTGAAGTTTGGAGCTCCTCGCCGGTAATGCTGGGTGTTCGAGGTCTGAGAGTCTTTGAGCTACACCTCGTTTCTACCTTCGAGGGTGCAAGTGTGGTTTCTGTCTTATCTCTTTCTCTCTAGTCACCAAGCATTCCAATTACCAAGTTTTTTTTTGGGAAGATTATTAGTTCAGTTTTCTCCAGTTTATCGGGGGCTGCCACTCTTCCCGTGGCATCCTTTGTTCTGTTTTCCTGCCGTTTCCTCATGCTTGGCATGGGGTCTGTTTTCTTTACGTTTTCAGCACCCATCCCCTTTAAACAGTATACACGGAGATAGCATTAAGTTAGCGCTGTGGTTTAGCGGGAGTACATTCACCCCGCAACACAGTGACTGGGGTTCATGCCCTGCTCAAAGCGTTTGTTTGTCTCCTAATTTTATCAGTGTTGGCTCTTATTTACAACACCCCCCACCCCCCCACCACGCTGGCCCCTAACAAGGCTAGGTTGTGTGGTGAAGGTCAAGAGAAGGTTTATTTATTGTTTAATATGTTTAATATGTTTATATTGTTTAATTAATAATTAATAAGTTAAACACACAGATCAGGTTTATTAGTATAAGATATAGAGTTCAATGACGCACTGAGTTAGAGAGACTGGACTGTCTAATAGAAGCTGAAATGAGCTCCACAGTTTAGAAGCAGAAGAGCTAAAAGGTTCTCTCCAGGTTCTCTGTATGTTACTGTAGGTGTTTGTACAGAAGGTCAGTATCTGCAGATCTAATATCAGCAGCTGGAACATAAACAGAGAGATGTTCTGTAATGTAGCAGGTTCTACTCTGACTATTACAGTAATCAATCAACTCTGACGATTACAGTTATCAACTCTGACTGACTATTACAGTGATCAACTCTGACTATTACAGTGATCAACTCTGACTATTACAGTAATCAATCAACTCTGACTATTACAGTGATCAACACTGACTGACTATTACAGTGATCAACTCTGACTATTACAGTGATCAACTCTGACTATTACAGTAATCAATCAACTCTGACTATTACAGTGATCAACTCTGACTGACTATTACAGTGATCAACTCTGACTATTACAGTAATCAATCAACTCTGACTATTACAGTGATCAACTCTGACTATTACAGTAATCAATCAACTCTGACTATTACAGTGATCAACTCTGACTATTACAGTAATCAATCAACTCTGACTATTACAGTGATCAGCTCTGTAAGAAACACATGGATCAGTTTCTCTGTGTGGCTCTGAGACAAAAGAGCTGAACTGTAGTGAATATTTCTCAAATGATAGAAGCAACTTTAGTGACTGTGTTTTTATGAAATAGAGCTCAGATTCTAAAATCACATCCAGGTTTCCTCCGTCAGGTTTGGTACTAATAACAGGAAATCAGTATTCAGTTTTTTCGTGATTTAGTTAGAGAAATGTTATGGCATTCACAGAGAAATATCTGAAAAACAGCTTGCAACTGTAACTTGTTTATTTGAATACATTAAATGTTTGGATAAAAAGATTAATTTCTATTCCACATATACTATGTAAGAGTCTGTGGTAGACTGAATGAAGTAGTTTAGCATTGTTTTACAATAATTTATACAACTGACATATAAAAGTTCATACAATGCAAAAATGTAAACTTCCTGTTAGAAACTGGTAATATTAATTATTACTTACTTACTAACAATCCAAAAATTGTTTTCAATCAGAATGAAATTACACAATATAACTTAAGATCCTGGTAAAAAAATAAAGCCAACATTATTTAGTTTTTTAGTTTATCGCTAAGCTGATCTAAAATTATTCTTTTCAACACGATCCTGCCTCATCCATGGTGAAATCCTCTGCCTGTCACCTTGCTGAGTCATCCCCCGCAGTACTGCCACTTTTGCCTGTTTGTACAGTAGTTTAATAGCCTGTAAGACCTCCTCTGTCTTTAAAGAGTATATGATGGGGTTTAACATAGGTGGGATAGTCTGCGTCAGGGCTGAGTTAATCATCCTGTCATTTGCTTTTATAGATGATGTTAGAGCTAGCATGTTAATGCTAAAATATGGGAGATAAAATATAGCGACTAATATGAGGTGAGAAGTGCAGGTTTTGATGGCTTTGATTCGATCAGCTCCATGTGAGATCTTGAGCAAAGCAATACCAATACAAATATATGATACCATTATAAGGAGCATTGGGAGGCAAGCCAGAACAGCAAAACAGAGCACAGCCATTACATAACTTATAGATTTATCGTTACAGGCTAAAACATAAACGGGACCATGATCACAGAAAAAACTGTCAACAGTAGTAGATCTACAGAAGGACAGTCTGGTAATCAGAGATACAAGAAGAGCAATAATAGCAACTGAAAAGATCCATGTAACACCAACGATCAGAGTCATTGCTGCTTTGGTGATGATGGCATTATACCTTAATGGAAAACATATAGCAACCACCCGGTCATAAGCTAAAACAAGCAGAGTGAGCGATTGCAAAGTCATACAGAGTAACACAAAGAACATGTTTGCCAGACAGGCTTCGTATGATATGTACTGGTTCTCAAAGAGAAATGTGTCCACAAGCTTCGGAATAAGAGCAGAACTTCCAAACAGGTCAGAGACAGCCAAGTTAAAGACAGCGATATACTTTCCTGTGTGGAGAGTTCGAACTAGGTAGATGGTACACATTATAAAAGAATTACCTAAAACAGTCACAGCATAGACGAAACATAGAAACACATAGTAGTACTTTGCATGTGGGATGTTGTAAAATCCATTGATGTAAAATGTATGAGGACGAACAAACGTTGTATTTGTAGAGACGGCAGATCCCAAAGAAGTCATGTCATGAGTCGTCTGGCTATAAAATCTGTGGGAAACAATAATCTTATCATTTATAGAACAGTTTCTGGAAATACTAGCCGCAGTGCAAACGAATGCATGTAACATAATTTACAAAGCATGTTAATAAATAAAAGCAGAGGATATGATGTATTCTGTTCAATACTGTACCATCTGCACCTGAGACTTCGTACAAACACGGCTGCAGGCATCAGACATTTATAGTTTTTTATGTAGTGACATCATTTCCAGGTGCACGCAAAAAGAAAAGGGTGGAGATTTCCCTGAAGGCAGGTTCAACAATTCTGCCCTAGAAATAAACAAGCTCTTTATAGTGAATGTTGTTCAACACAGGCTCTGAACATTTTATGTATGTGCAATGAAAAAACACTGAAATAATTTATGTGTTCAGATTTTTAATATTAAATGATGGTTTCAAAATAGTTTCATGTCTTTTTTGTATGCAGATGTTTGGGTGCCCTGGCCAAATTATATTTTTTGTTGATTTTCTAAGCCAAAATAAGTCAACACATCCTTTACAGAGAACAGAGAATTTAATAAATCAGGGGAAAACTAAAAAGAACATAGAATAGAAAGTTATTGCACATTTCAATATTTCCAATATGTTCAACCCAGCATTTGGTAATGAGGACTGCTCAGTGCTTTTACCTTCTGCAGACGTGTTCACAGTTAGGCCCAGACAGCGACACAGTGACTTCATAATTTGGGTTCTCCATGCCGCCACAATGGATTTGAAATGAAACAACTGGGATGCATTTAAAGTTCAGACCTTCAGGATTATTTCAAGGGGTTAAACAAAAATATCCTATAAAAGGTTTAGCAACTGCAACCATTCTTCTACAAAGCCCCCTCATGTCAGGGGCTCAAAAGTAATTGGACAAATAAACATTTCCATATATAAAATTTTCATTTTTAATACTTTGTTGAAAATCCTTTGCAGGCAATGACTGCCTGATATCTGGAACCCCTAGACATCACCAAACGCAACCTTGCTGCATTTGATTGAATCTAAGCAGAAAGTAAATCCCTGTATACTTCAGAACTCATCCAGCTGCTTCTGTCTTCTGTCACATCATCAATAAATACCAGAGACCCAGTGGAAGCCATGCATGCTCATGCCATTACACTTCCTCCACCATGTTTTACAGAGGACGTGGTGTGCTTTGGTGCTTTCTTCTTCATCATTCTGATTTAGGTTGATCTGAGTTCCATCTGTCTAAAGAATGCTGTTCCAGAACTGGGCTGCTTCTTTAGATGTTGTAGTCTAATCTGGGGTTTCTGCGTTTAAGGGTTAATTCATGGTTTGTGGTGAACTCTCTGTATTTACTCTCATGAAGTCTTCTGTTTATGATAGACATAGATACTGATATCTAAGATTCCAAATGCCACACCTGGAATCAACTCCAGACCTTTTAGCTGCTTAACTGATAGATTAACGTGGGAATAGCCCATGCAGCCCATGAAATAGCTGTTGAGATAATTGTCCAATTACTTTTGGTCCCTAGAAAAAGAGGCACCTTCATAGTAAAGAGTTATAATTCCTAAACCCTTAAAGCTGAGAGTGGGCACTTAAAGCCCATATTGATTATTGAACAGTATCTTGAATATATTTGGTAAACAGCTAAAATGCCAAAACTTGTGTCAGTGTCCAAATATATATATATATATATATATATATATATATATATATATATATATATATATATATATATATATATATATATATATATATATGCTAAATATATATATGCCAACATCTTTTTAAAAATATTCTCTTTTAGTTCTGTTAACAAAAAAGTTAATATCAGAGGTTCATAAGCTTTCCCACCTTAAAACACCCCCATTTATGACTAGAGAGCATAAAGGCCCAAAGAAAAAACCCTAACCCTAACCCCTCCCCCACAAAAAAAAACATTTCAGGTGGTAACTGGACAGTTAGACACAGTTTTGTAAGTTAACTCAGAGCAGTGACAGGGCTCAGACAGAGAGGAGATCCTAGTTCAGTGGTGCCCAATCCTGGTTCTGCAGATCTAGTACCCTGCAGAGTTTAGCACCAAGCCTAATGGAAGATGCTTGTTCCAACTGATGATGACCTTCACAAGCACCTGATTATTACAGCCAGTCACAAATCCCAGTTCAGCGTACGAGTATTGCATGGAACAACAACAAAGCAAAGAACACACACAAGCTCAGTTGGGCAGCTTAATATCCTGTTAGAAAATGCTCGGCTGGGTGAGGTGTTAAGCTTATTTGCAGATTGTCTCACTGTACTGGACAATGCTTTTGTATGGAGATCCAGGGTGAGTCCACATACCCCTGGACATATAGTCTATGTTGTATGCAAATTACATTTTTTTACTAGAATTTGTGTCCTCTGTCTTTTTATTAAATCAACAAAACATGTAATTTAACTGAGGTGGTTCCAAAGACCAAATGTCCATCAGTGAAATAAAATCTATTTAACATTAAGTCCTGGCAAAATATACAAACCTGCTCAATCATCATAACAATATATTATTAAATATTGACCAACTAAGTGTTTAATAATTATTTGATTATTTATTTTTGGAAATGTATTTAATGTAATTAAATGTAACAAAATAAATATTTGTGTTTCACCAGGTGTGTGTTAAATGAAAAACAGTATTTGTAGGTAAAAATTATTTTATTAGAGCCTATTATGGTCCTGAGTCATCTACACAATGCAAAAATGTTCTATGTGTTTTTGTGTCCAATGATTAAATGTATTAGTGAAAACAACTAAAACACAACAATAATTTAAACTGATTCCTAAGAGAAAACATGTACTGCATGCTAATGTGTAAGCAACATTTAAAATTGCATCACCCAACTTGTTTTGAAGACTTGCATAAATAGAATGACAGATCCCTCAACACTCGTCACACAAACAAAACATGCACATGCAATCCTGTTAATTAACTCTGCTAATTAGTCGTTATTTTGTTTGTGACAGCTCCACAGAGAGATTGATAAGGAAAAAGCACCTGAGAGAGTCATGTCACCTGTTTCCTTAGCTCATTAGAGTTAATCAGTGGGCGCACAATAATAAGCTATTGTACACAATAACACTCCTCTGTCTAAATGATACACTGTTCGTGTGATGTCATGGGAGAAAAAGAAACCATGGTGGTCATAGTTAATGAACGTAATTATACTATCTGAGAAAAATAACAAAGATATTTGAGGATTTACAAATGCAAAAAGACATAATAACATTTAATATGTGGTAACAATAAGTTGTCCTTTAATTTCCTCAGCTGGCCTGAACATTTAAATAAAATAACAGAATTCAAATCTGCTGCACACTCAGCATATGGTTAGTTATAATGTTCAATCATTTTGAACAGAAAAGTTTAAAACATTAAAAATATCTTAAACTTTTGAATTAGTTTTGCTTTGCACTAACATTCTGGCCTGATTATTTTATTAGCTTGTTTTTGCAGTAGCCATTTGATGTTCATAATATGAAGCTTATTAAACTACAATATGACTACAACTGCTGGGCCTCAGCTTAGGTAGAAGTATAGATACTAGGGTTAAAAATACTTTTGTAGAAGTTGAAGTATCAACTCAAGCTTTTTTACTCCAGTAAAAGTGTAAACGTACTCCTTTCAGAACTACTTAAAGCATAAAAGTAAAAGAAATGTAAAGAAAAATACCATTAAGGACAAAAACAGGGGTCTCTAGTGCACTAGCCCACCTCCCCAACAACTCCATCTTCTAAAAGCCATATTGACTATAATGTTATATTAAAATGTTAATGTTGAGAAATTTGGGATGCGCTAGGCTTCCTGTTTCAGCCGCATATACGTCTATTGAACATGAATGTAGTTTAGTACAATGTAAATATATTAAAGAAGAATCTCTGTGTACTACTGAGCATTAACATGTGTTTCATGAAGCAGAAGATATGATGACTAGTTTACTACAAGTATTGTAATGAAGTAAAACTTCAAAGTCATGTTATCAATAATCTATACTGGAATGTAAATGTACATGAATGAAAACAAGCTAAAATGAAATAGGTGTAATGAGGTTATGTTTAAAATGTAAGGAGTAGAAAGTACTGATAATGGAGTGTAAATGTAAGGAGTAGAAAGTACTGATAATGGAGTGTAAATGTAAGGAGTAGAAAGTACTGATAATAGAGTGTAAATGTGAGGAGTAGAAGTAAAACCTCAGCTGAAAAATAATTACTCCAGTAAAGTATAAATGACCAAAATTACTACTTAAGCAGGGTAAATAAGTATTTGTACTTCGTTAGTTGACACCTCTGCAAATGAGTTCTTTCCAGGCCACAACTCCAATTATCTACGCCTGATTCGGAAAAGGCCTTCCTGACATTAATTTAGAATCTGCATTCTAAAACCTAGAAAAGTCTTGGATTGTATAAAAAAATCTAACAATCAACTAGATGGGTTGATCACAACAGCAGAAAGGAGAATACTGTTGATCTGAATGTTTATACTGCCATATTACATTTATTTAAAACATAAACTTCACACCTGCATTTGATTCACAAACTCATAAATAAATTTATATCCAAGGAAATAGCCCTCCTGTATATTTTACTACTGTACTGTTGTTTTAAACAATGTAGTTAGTTTCAGCTGCCAGCATTTCTTATTCTCAAGTCCTAGCCGCTGTAGACGTTCATCTTTTTGTTGTTTAACCAGTACTTTGTTGCGCTGGCCTGGAATCCTTGTCCTGCATCTTCACCACACGTTGTATGTATGTTGGAGAATAAACTGTTAGGTTTGTTTTGAATTTGAATCTCATGCAGCATTTAAACTGGGTCCACCTGATGCCTCTTAGACTCTGTAGATCTGACTCAGAATATAACAGAGCCCACACACTCCTGTAATCACGCTCTAGATAGGTGATTAAAGTGATTATTAGCCTGTACATGACTTCAAAGTCTCCTTCTTCTTTGAGACTATATTTTGAGAGATGGCCTTGTGTAGGCCATGTCTAGAAAGTATGATGCAGCTTCCATTAAAGCGGTCACTGGGAATCCCAAACACTTGTATTGTACTCTTTATATTATGTTATATATATTATATTGTAGTTTTACTCTTGCCCTAAAATGTTCTCTGTTCTTCATTTCCACAGCCAATGATATTGTGAACTTTTGTTTGTTTCAAGGGCAAATTGTAAGCCAGCTCTGTCCCTGCAATAAAGTTAAATACTTACTTTTAAATTAGTAATTGTTAGGGTAACCCTAACTCAGAATATTTTCTTACCCACATCAGTTAAGTTAATTATTTGTGGTGGTCAGTCTGTATGACACTGCCCACATTTTTAAATGTGATTTGTAATCCAGTAAAGTCCTGTCTGACTCTAAAACACTGTCTAGTCTAGTTCTGACTCTAAAACACTGTCTAGTCTAGTTCTGACTCTAAAACACTGTCCTGTTTAGGGCAGTGGAAATGTTTGCAAGGTGCTGAAAATCTGCTATCCCTAGTCAGACAGTACATTATGTGGTTTTCCCGGGAGACGAATCCTAATTGATTTATTTATTATTATGAAGCTCACTTAGTGCCCACTTGTGGTACATTTTTCCCAAAAGAATAATGACAGAATCTATTACCACAGTTAAAACATCAGAGTATTGAAGATTTAATCAGAAGGCGTGATTAATCTCAGTGGGGAAGAAGCACCACTGAGACTACAATTTATTATGCTTCCAGAAAGAGGGACCTGCTGACATGTTGTGGCCCTCATATTCAGAAAGTGTTGAAGCACTGGTCAGCTGTTCTTCTCCACTCCATGCTATGATGTGATGTGATGTGATGTGCTCTACTATGTATGCTTCTTTGTTTTGTACCAAATCCATATTCTTTACAGATGTCACACAATATTAGCTGATTTTTCTGATTTACATTTTAAATAATATCTTTAGTATTGTTGGGCCTCTGTGTTGCATCATCCAAGTTAACAATAAACGTGTTGCACTTCAGAAGTGTACAGGAAACGTGAATGTGTATGAGTAGGTTCCAGTGGGAATACAGAACAGGCAGGCATAATTATTTGTTTACACTCTCACTGAACCTTTAATTTATTCTCCAAAGATACCCGACCATCTCAGAGGACGAGTCTGACAGGAGGCAGGTCCTAAGAGATTACGCACCCTCAGTAAACATGCAACACTAATGAGACTGTCATAGTTACTCAAGCGTCTGATGTTTAGTCTTTGACTTGTTACTAGAATAACAATTCTGTTGTCTGTGTCTGCAACACTGGCCCCTTTAGGCCTCAGGGCCCCGTTAGGACGCATTTTTGGTGTTTTGAATCTGTGATTAATCTAAACAATGCCTGGATCGATAAAACATTAACATTAACTCATGAGTGCTTTAAAGGATATAATAATCACAGCTAAGTTTATCTATGTTAATTTAGTCAAACTACAACTGAAATGTGGAACTTTATCCAGTAGTATGTAGTCTGTCCAGGACATTCCCGTCTGGATGAAACTCCAGAATGACCTCAGTACTGGCTAAAACATGTAAATCAGAAGACAGGTTACTGACCGGACTTAGACATGTTACTTCTGGTGATAATGATCTTTTTCTGCCTGCAGTTGTTTTGTGTGTTAGGGTTAGGGTTAGGGTTAGTCACATTGTGTGCAGGTACATGAATGACCACCTGTTCTGGGGTCTCTCTCGTCTGACCAGATGGTGAGGTACACCTGCTCCTACCAGCCCAGCGCTATTCACTCTACTCTTCACTGAGCTTCACTAGGAAAACCTTCATCAGGTTCTGTGAAAACTTGACCCTTTCTTTTCTTTTCAACAGTTTATAATAATAATAATAATAATAATAATAATAATAATAATAATAATAATAATAATAATAATAATCTATGTTTATAGATAACTTTTATTTATGGTTTAGATTTTTTTTGTTTTCAGGTTTGGCTTGTCTGTCTCTGAAGTCTTCCTCTGAACACACTGTGGAGCACATCAAGAAAATAAACTGGCAGTTTTCTGGTTTTACTTGCTGTCCGGAGGTCTGAGGACAGAGCCCACCTTCATTATCTGTTCCGGACTGACCACGTTTGTCTGTGACTTAGTGAAAGACAAAAAGTGGAATGCTCTTGGCCATATCAATCATGCTGAATCTAAATGTGTTTTACAGACAAGGCTGAGGGCAAAACATATCCCAGAACGATGTCTATCTATCTATCTATCTATCTATCTATCTATCTATCTATCTATCTATCTATCTCCAATTGTTGATGATCCCACATGATGAGGAGAATTTGCATCTTTGGAGAAAAAAATCTTTCTTTTATTTGCTCCTTGTTTACAGGAATCCACTTTTGTTTATGTCTACTGGCCCTACATACAGGCAAAAAGGAAAGATCACAGTTTCACAACCACACAGTTATTTTGATTTGTCATCAGACTGTGTGATTGGTCAGTCAAGATAAAAGCTGTTATATTGTATATCAACAACATGGTTGGTGAAAAGGAACTGCATGCAGTCAAATGCACCTGGTGTCAGACATAGTGAACCAAGGTTTGGTTTATTTAATATTTAATATAAGATCACTGAACTCTAAGGCTGTCATTGTAAATGATACAAAAACATATCATAAAATTGATGTGTTATGTCTCGTAGCAACATGGATTAAACCTGAGGAATATTTGGCATTAAATGAAGCCACTCCTATAGGCTACAGGCATGTACACAGCCCCAGACTCTTCGGTAAAAGAGGACATTTATAAAAATTAATTTGACATAGGTCAGAAATACAATCTCACTTTCAATTCTTTTAAAATTCTTTTCATAAAACATCACCATAAATATCCGACCACTAACAGAAGTGTACTCACCCTAGTCAGTATTTATAGACCACCAGGACCTTATTCTGAATTCTTAAAATAATTCAGTGACTTTGTTGCAGATCTAGCAGTGAGCACTGAGAAAGTAGTAATTTTAGGATATTTCAATATTCATCTTAGACTCTGTAGATCTGACTTAGAATATAACAGAGCCTACACACTACTGTAATCACGCTCTAGATCTAGTTCTGACTCTACCTACACATTCCTGTAATCACGCTCTAGATCTAGTTCTGACTCTACCTACACATTCCTGTAATCACGCTCTAGATCTACTTTTGACTCTACCTACACATTCCTGTAATCACGCTCCAGATCTAGTTCTGACTCTACCTACACATTCCTGTAATCACGCTCTAGATCTAGTTTTGACTCTACCTACACATTCCTGTAATCACGCTCTAGATCTAGTTTTGACTCTACCTACACATTCCTGTAATCACGCTCTAGATCTAGTTCTGACTCTACCTACACATTCCTGTAATCACGCTCTAGATCTAGTTCTGACTCTACCTACACATTCCTGTAATCACGCACTAGATCTAGTTTTGACTCTACCTACACATTCCTGTAATCACGCTCTAGATCTACTTTTGACTCTACCTACACATTCCTGTAATCACGCTCTAGATCTAGTTTTGACTCTACCTACACATTCCTGTAATCACGCTCTAGATCTAGTTTTGACTCTACCTACACATTCCTGTAATCACACTCTAGATCTAGTTTTGACTCTACCTACACATTCCTGTAATCACGCTCTAGATCTAGTTCTGACTCTACCTACACATTCCTGTAATCACGCTCTAGATCTACTTTTGACTCTACCTACACATTCCTGTAATCACGCTCTAGATCTAGTTCTGATTCTACCTACACATTCCTGTAATCACGCTCTAGATCTAGTTCTGACTCTACCTACACATTCCTGTAATCACGCTCACGATCTAGTTTTGACTCTACCTACACATTCCTGTAATCACACTCTAGATCTAGTTTTGACTCTACCTACACATTCCTGTAATCACGCTCTAGATCTAGTTTTGACTCTACCTACACATTCCTGTAATCACGCTCTAGATCTACTTTTGACTCTACCTACACATTCCTGTAATCACGCTCCAAATCTAGTTTTGACTCTAGGTTTTCAGACAGTACACAAACTAGAGTGCAGATAGCGGCTAACTGCGGCTAAGCCGGAAGTATCTCATTTACTGTTACACACACACTTGATATTATTTCAACAAACATATTAAAAACAAGAATTAGCAGCTAATATTAAACCCATCTTAACATTAACATCATTTAGTTGTGTATTACCAAAACTATTCAAGCTAGCAGTTACTAAACATCTGATAGAGAAACCAAATCTTGACCCCAGTGAACTGTCCAGCTATCAATCTATTTCCAACTCACCATTTATCTCTAAGAATTAGAAACATCTACAGAGCAGGGATTAAAACAACCTGTATGCTGAGGCCACATTTGTATCTTTTCAGTATCTAGTAGAAAGATTTTCAATCCACAAAAATAACTTTTTCCGTTACCTTCAAGTACAGAGCTTTGAGTTTTTAAAACGACTACCAACATTTATAACTTGATCAGCTCGGTCCAAGCTGCGTCCTTAATGAATCTTAAAATCTGGATGTGCTGCTTATAGAAGATGACTGGCTGAAAATATTATATAGAGTTCATTCCTCTTCTATCTGTGCCAAACATGGAATAATTCAATGTAAAGTTTTTCGTCAAGTGTACTGGACTGAGATCAGGCTCAACAAAATTTACCCAGAAATGAACCCAATAGGTAATCGCTGCCGTCATGATCCTGCCTCCCTAATACCCATGTTTTGGTTATGCCCATCACTGTTCAAGTTCTGGACTGAAGTCCTCTCAACATTATCTGAAGTTCTGGAGATACAGTTTGATCCTAACCCTGTTACGGCAGTATTTGGTGTTCTGCTGTGGTGTATCACCACTACGGCCGTCCACTTTACATTCCTGTATAACCCTCTATCTTCTCCAGTGTAATCCCCACCCACGTGGAGTTGCGGTTCAGTCTTCATTTCTCATTTCACACGGTCTCAGTTTCACTTCCCTTTTCATTCTATTTTGCTCGTAAAGGGGTCTGCTATTTTCTCCCTTCAATTTCCAACCGCCACTCACACGATTACATCAGTCCTACAACACAAACCCAGACTCAAACAGGAAAAACCAGTTCTCAGATCAGTCTATCCACGAAGTGAGGAGGCCATCGTCACACTCCGGGTTAGAGTTAGTGTTAGGGTTAGGATTAGGGTTAGGGTTAACTCTTTGAATCCATAGACTGGAAGATGTTTTATGATGCAGCTGGCAGTGACATCAACAAATACACTGCTCTCACACACTCGGACACGCTGCTCTCACACACTCGGACACGCTGCTCTCACACACTCGGACACACTGCTGTCACACACTCGGACACACTGCTGTCACACACTCGGACACACTGCTGTCACACACTCGGACACACTGCTCTCACACACTCGGACACACTGCTCTCACACACTCAGACACACTGCTCTCACACACTCACACGCACTGCTCTCACACACTTGGACAGAAAGAACACGTATGTGAGAATGCTGTTCATAGATTACAGCTCAGCATTCAACACAATCATCCCAGCCAAACTCGTCCCGAAGCTCAAAGACTTGGGTTTGAACTCTTATCTCTGCAACTGGATACTGGACTTTCTGACGAGCAGACCGCAGGTGGTGAGGGTGGGTGACAGCATCTCTTCCACTCTGACTCTGAGCACGGGGGCCCCCCAGGGATGTGTACTCAGCCCCCTCCTGTATTCCCTGTACACTCATGAATGTGTAGCCAAACACTCCTCCAACCTCATCTTCAAATTCGCTGATGACACTACCATCCTAGGCCTCATCACAGATGGAGATGAAACAGCCTATAGAGACGAGGTCAGCGCTCTGTCAGAGTGGAGCCATGACAACAAGAAAAGAAAACTAACCCTAACCCTAACCCTAACCCTAACCGAGAAAACTAACCCTAACCCTAACCCTAACCCTAACCCTAACACTATAAAGATGGTAATAGCCCCTCAGTTTAATTATATTTCAATGATGCTACCTTTGTCTGTCTGATCTAAAATATATAAACAGTACAATGAAAATATCAGGAGCTTTCTGTGGGGAAAGAGAAAAGACCTTCGAATTAACTCGAGTAAAATATGCTCCCTGAGGGAAAATGGAGGGCTAGGTCTTCCAGATGTAAGATTTTATAATTTTTGTTTTGAAATAGCTGAACTTTCCAAGCACTGATGCAAATATGAAACAGGACAGGATTGGGTGACAATAGAGAGAGATTTGGTCTTCCCATTATATCCGACTGATATCCTCGCACAGCAATGGGAGAAACAGGACAACACTAGTAACCCAGTGGTGTCTCATTCAAGGGAAATTTGGGGTCAAGTTCATAAAATTATTGTAGCTTTACAATATCAACAACAATATTCTCCACTTTGGCACAATCCTAAAATAGTTATTGGTAAGAATCCAGTGTACTGAAAAGTATTTATGTCTTTTGAAGAAATTGTTAAAAAAGTAAAATTTGCAGAGTAAGGAAATACCTTTAAATAAATAAGATCCTCCGTTAAGAAAAAATAAGCAATCTGAATGACAGGTTATGTAAATATTTAAAATTATCACTTGCCATAAAGCAGCCATCATTTACAAGATTTTCAGTGGGACATTTAACCCCCCCTTAAGCTTGCGTGGATCTTAATTATGATATTTATGAAAAGAACTGGAATAGTATTCTATCAAATGTAGGATGTTACATGAGAGAAATAAAAGGAAAATGTATTCAGTATAAGGTGATAAATAGGGCTATTGCGCTATTGTAAGCATGTTTTGAACAGATATTCTGGAAATCTTAGGTAAATGGTATGCCTGTGATATTTCACTATCACTAGACTCTGTTTGCTGGGGGACAGGACTGAATTGACATATGTCTCATGTAGCAGTCTTTCTATTATATTATTATATTTCTATTATATACTATTATAGCAGTCTTATCTAATAATCTTTAGACAAAAATGCCCACATCAAAAGATTAGACATTAATGACTGAAACATTTGTCTTGCTAACATACGACCAGTGGCAGGAAGAAAACATCTGAAACTTGGAAACATTTCTTTAACACAGTTTGTGCACAGCCCATCAGCTAAAGTCGGAAAGGGACCGTTACACTGGATCATATTAGATCTGTAACTCTCACGGGTAATATGATACATTTTTTCTAACCTTGATTCCTGAAGAGTGCTAAGTGCTTTGATTTGTTTATACGTGAACTAAGAAGTCACACTCTCCCATTATTTTATTTATATTAGATTTTTTTTATTCATTATTATTATTATTATTGTTTACTTGTTTTAAATTGTTGTTTACTTATTTTATTATTTTTTTATTACAGTTGTTATTTATAGTTATTTTATTTTATTCATGTATTTTTTTTTACCTTTTCCCTTCTGTAAACCTGTATTAAATCAAGAAAAGCAATAAAAAAACTTGGCCCTGGTGCCAAGTTTGTCCTGTCACTTTAATTTACTGTTTCACACACAGGCATTTATTTAGGACACATCACCAAATAGATTATCAGGCATGACCTTTCAGCTTGTAGAACTAACAAACTCTCAGGCTGGGGGCAGAACAGGCTACCCCAGTGGCCAGAGAAATAATTGACAGCCTTTGCTATAAAAGACAACAACCAAGAGAAAACCTTTAATCTGTGGTTAGAACTCTGAGAGAGAGGTGAGGCCCGGAGTCACCCAGTTACTTTGTAGATCTGAGAATTAAACAATATATACACATATTAATTCCACTGTCAGTAATATGTGGTGATGATGTGAGTAATGTGTATAATAATGTAAAAGTACACAGTAATGTACATACAGTTGATATTTATCTTATCGATGAAAGCCGAATGTGAATTAATGTTATTATTATTAATTATTATCTCTCTGTTTTCAGTATGTCACAAGAAAATCGCAGTGCGCTTACCGTTGTAACAGAGTTCTTCATCGTTGGTTTCCCAGGACTGCCGCCTGAGTACTATAATTTAATGGCTGCCATTTTTTTGGTGGTTTATGTTACGACTGTTTTGGGGAATTTATTTCTGGTGGTGTCGTTTGCAATTGCACCAAACCTTCAGAAGCCTATGTACATCACTATGCTGAGCCTGGCTCTGTCTGATATTGGGTTCTGCACAGTTGCTTTGCCTAAAGTAATCTCTCGTTACTGGTTCAACAATGGCTTCATCTCCTTTTATGCTTGTCTGATACAAAGACATTTCATCCACTATTTTGGGACTCTGAACTCTCTCATCATGATGACCATGGCTCTAGATCGTTATCTCGCCATTTGCTATCCGCTCAGATACCCTGTACTCATGACCAACCGGACAATGTGTCATCTGTCATGGCTGTCCTGGGTGTCTGCGATGATTGCTCCGGGCATTAACACAATCCAGACCTCGGAGATGGTGTTCTGTGGGTCCAATTTGATTATTCACTGTTACTGTGATGGTATGTCTATGAACAGCTTAGCCTGCGGCAGTATTACTGTACAGAATTATATTTTGATCACAGTGGCTTCGATTGTGCTTCTTTTACCTTTCTCTTTCATCTTGTTCTCCTACGTCGGTATAGGTGTGTCTGTAATCAGAACCACTAATAATCATGGCAGCCTGAAAGCCTTTTCCACCTGCGCCACACAGCTGTGCATCATCAGTATCTATTACGTTCCACGTCTCTTTGTATACTTTTCACCTTACATACCCAACTTCAAAATGGATATTAATCAGAGACTAGCAGTCACTATGTTTTACGGGTTGTTCCCACCACTTGTGAACCCTCTTATATATTACTTTAGGACCAAAGAGATTCGCCTCCTGCTGCTGAAATGGTGCGCCCTGAAAAATGAGATAGGCCCAAAAATGAACATTGTGGCCATTTCTAAATAAATCTCTAGTATGCGTAGTAGTTTTTAATAAACGGTTTTAGTATTTGAAGTTTGAAGAAGTTAAATAGTTTCTATGCTTTCAGTTCATGCAATGATTAGTAATAAAACATTACCACTGTGTGTGCTCCATCTTACTGTAATGTAAGCATTAAACATTATCAGTTACCTATTATTTGTACAATTAGATTGTGATACTTACTGCATACTTGTCAAAACAAAAAGATTATTTATCGCTGCACAATAATAAATCTTGGACAGGTGATGATTGTTTCTCCACTTAAATGTAAGATATTTGGCAAAATTGCAGATTAAACATAAACCTGTGCTATGACATCATATGTCTGCGAGGAGACCCGATCACAGCCAGTAGGCTGGTAGATGTATAAAAGTACAAATGGTCTAATTAAAAAATTAAAAAGTCTAATTAAAGCTAACAATATAAAAAGATATTTGAAAGTGTTGTTCATGACCTTTTTGTTTAAATGCTAGTTGTATGTAATCAACAAAAACATGATCCTAATGATTTCACTGTCAGTTTTTGTCTGTTGGTTTTGATGGCATAAAACATGTCAGGGATAATTTCACTATAAAATACTTCTTATGGAGAGGTTTTATCAACATACTTGCACATTCCAGAGTGTGTGCGTACCGATTCACCATCTTTGGATTCCATGGCTTTAACATTTTTAACTTTTCCTCTTGTCCCCCTCTCTGCAGTCTTCCTGATTTAGGTGGTCTGTAGAAATGTGCAGGTTTTTGACTAGGTAACAATTTGGTCCTTGATGAGGTAGAAATAGAGTAGAAAGTACATTTTTCCATCTGTTACAAATTTTACTCAAGTGAAGCAATGAAGTACTTGTTACTTCTGGATAAAATATTACTCATATTTTATTCACAGTAGTTTATAGATTATAAAGTAGGAAGTCATACGCCATAGACCTAAACTTTCATACACTGATACTGAGGTAAACATTTAGCTGAGCAGGATTATCCAGAGGCAGAATTTTACTCTCTTCAGCAAACAGACATTATCACCTCCATCAGCTCATTTTTACTGGAATCCACTTTTTACTCATTATTGGCAACATAAAGTCTACACTGTCTGTACAGTAGACAATAAAAGAGACTTGCAGTATTTTTTTATTTTATTAGGGAGATAAAATTATAGCCTAACTCAAAACTGAATTGCTGTAATTATAAACACACTATAATTAATCTCGGTCCCATATGTTTACAAATACACATATACAAAAACAGCCACACAAGGGGGAACAAACAAAAAACACAACTGAACGGTCTTCAGCATTTGGCCACTTGTTTTCATACACAGCACATCTGATATGTTCCCTTTGCCATGCAGCTGAGAGAGAAATGCCTGGCATGCCTTATCTTTATTTTCTATTACTTCATTCTGAATGTCTCTGAGTTTTATTCCATTGTCAGCAATGAACAGGTCTACACTGGCATGCCCCTGGTCTTCACACAGGAGTCTTCGGCATATTAAAAACATGTTAAATGACTGCATTGTATGCAAAAACAAAATGAATCGTATTTATTGGTACAGCCCACAAAAGACGTTGCGTTAACTGTGTTCAGAATTTTGAAAATGTGACTGTAGATTAGACAAAAGAATGTTAGCAGTTGTAAAAAAGGTGGAACTGAAGCTTTAATAAAAGTATTACTATATTAAATTTACTACTGGGTGGCACAGCAGGCAGTGCTCTGCAGAGTTCATCACTAGTGAAGATGTGAAGATGGACAGTGGCAGCAAGAACTGCAAAGCAATAAGGAGCAATAACGATCTCGACCGTGCAGCGGGGACAGAGCACCTAATTTCCAGACACTGCTGCATGGCCTACTCGCAGCACACCGTGAGCTGCTGGGCCACGGGCTGACCAGCACCGAGCGTCTCAATATGACCTCAGACGACCAGCACAGCATCCTCCACCAACAACTCTGATGGTAGGTGACTATCACAAGATTTCTCAAACAGCACACAGCCATGGTTCATTCAGTCTCTGGCGCTAAAGTTAAAGACATTGCACAACAGCTTCCTACTCTCCTTCAGAGATTTAATTCTGTGCAGAAAATAATCATTCATGTTGGATGTAATGACACCAAAGATCAAAGCACAGAACTGTTAAAAAGAGACTTTACAGACTTGTTGGCTTCCATTAAGGACTGTGGGAAATCAGTTTTTATTTCCGGCCCAATCCCACCACTAGGGAGAGGGTCAGGGTATTTTAGTCATTTTTTAAACCTTCATACCTGGCTACAGAAGACCTGCCTCTCCTCTGGTCTGGCTTTTATTGCCAATTTTGACCTGTTTTGGAAGCGACCCTCATTCTATAGACCTGACGGAATTCATCCAAGCAGGCTCGGCTCACAGATTTTAGGGCATAACATATTTTACTCAGTTTCTAACCTTAGTTGACTGTCTAAACATGATAGTACTTATTTAGTTTTAACAATAGTCACTGTGTATAAACCTAGGACCAGCATTGTACAAAAACATAAGAAGAAAGATAGAAATCATTTTAACAGTTTTTTAATACAAACAACTTAATTTACATAGAGCTGTCTCCACTTTCATTGTGTCCCCTTATTAAATCCACCATGGACCCTTTTAACGATCTACATCAGAAAATGGATCAATTGAACATTTTTAAAGTGCTCAGACTGATCTCGATATTTTAATCCTGACAGAAACCTGGCTCAGGCAGCCAGTAAGAGACACAGATGTAGCTCTACAGAATTTCACACTATACAGAATAGACAGAATATCACAAGGAGGTGGAGTAGCGGTTTTCATCAAATCTAATATTGAAGTTGAAATTTAAGGCCATCTCTAAAGAAAAGTGCTTTGAGTTTTTAGCTCTAAAGGTATCCCCAGGAAAAAAACACTCTTTTGTCTTAGTAGGGATTTACAGGCCTCATTCTGCTCCATCCTCTGCAACAGATGAATTAGCAGAGCTTTTATCTCACTATACAACTTCAGAAATGCTGGTCCTAGGGGATTTTAACCTGAACTGGCTTTCTAATGCATCCAATCATCTAAAAGAAGTTTGTGGGAATCTCATATTTACCCAGCTAATCACTGAGTCAACTTGGCCAAACTTAAAGGACCCTTCCAAATCCACCCTGATTGATTACATTTTTTCGAATAGTACAGATAAAATCATTGCCTCTGGAGCTTTTGAACTTGGGTTCAGTGATCATTGTCCGATTGGGTGCATTAGAAACAGTTCAAAGATACAAACGGGCTTTTCTTTCTGACTTATCAGTGAGCAAAATTCATTTAACTTTTAACAGTTCAGATGTGGATGTAGCACTAGAACATTTCAGGAAATCATTCCTCTCAGTGGCAAATAAACATGCTCCGTGCAAAAAGCTGCGAATAAGAGACAGATCTAGCCCCTGGTTTACAGGCGAAGTTTCCTCACTGCTACAGAAATAAAGCCTGGTCTATTGCCAGACACACAGGTGAACGTGAGAAATGGCTTGCATTCAGACAATTGAGAAACAGATGCACCTCTGCAATCAGAAAAGCCAAATCAGATTATTTCCTCAGCCGAATTTCTAATTCCTCAAACCCACAGGATTTCTGGAAAGCAGTAAACCTCCTCAAGAACAACCCTCAACAAGCCCCAACTAAAATTCTAGTTGATAATAATTTGATCTCTGTCCAGCAAGAACTGTGCCAAGCTTTTAATGCACACTTTGCTGCAGCTGGTCAGATATTTAAAAACATTGACATAAACCTGCCCATAGATCAGCCTACCATCACCACTACTGCTTCCCAGAATCAGGATATCTTCACACTCCAGACCTGCTCCCCATACATTGTAGCTAATGCCCTTTCTTCTATTAATCCTCGAAAAACAAAAGGTGAGGACGGTCTGGACCCCAACCTTCTGCATCTGGCAACCCCAGTTTTTTTTTGAACATATTACATTTATTTTTAATCTTTCTATTTTATCTTGCAGAATTCCCAGTATCTGGAAAACAGCACGTTATTCCTCTGCATAAAGGAGGAGATGCGGCAGATCTAAATAATTATAGACCAATCTCAAAACTGTCTCGTTTATTCAAATTTTTTTAATCCCTATTAAATAACCAGCTCAGATCTTTTCTTTATGAAAACTTTATGTCCTGTCCACCTATCAGTCTGGTTTCAGAGAAAGACACAGCACCATCTCTGCAACCACGTTGGTTTTAAATGATCTTTATATTTTAGACAGGAAAAAGTTCTGTGCTGCCATTTTTATTGATCTCACTAAAGCCTTTGATACTGTTGATCATGATTTATTACTAGGTTCCTTACATAAGATTGGTTTTAGTAATAATGCAGTCCTGGGGCCCAGGATTACCTTTCTGGTAGGAAGCAATGTGTGTCTCTCGGTAACCATAAATCAGACCTACAGCCTATAACAGAAGGAGTTCCTCAGGGCTCAATCTTGGGCCCAGTTTTATTTAATATTTTTATCAATGACCTTGCCGTCTCTACCTTAGACTCTAAATTACACCTTTATGCAGATGATTCAATCTTATACTGCTCAGCAGATTCAGTTCACGCTGCACTAGATAAACTCCAACATTATTTTAACTCTTTACAGATTGCTCTATATAAATTTAAGTTGGTTTTAAATGCTAATAAAACCAAATTCATGCTGTTTTCCAGATTTTCAGATGTTTTAGATTCCATAAATATTAATACCCTGACAGGATCAAGCAAGTTAGCGAATATAAATACCTCAGTGTCTGGCTGGATGAAAATCTCTCCTTTAAATCCCATATAAGCAAACTCGCCATTAAGTGCAGACAGAAGCTCGGATTCCTTTATCGGAATAAATCCTGTCTACCCACGTACGCTAGGAAAAGAATAGAGGCGGTAACCATACTAGCAGTCCTGGACTACGGCGATGTAATCTATAGTAAAGCGTCCGCCAGTGCCCTCAAACCGCTAGATTCAATCTATCACTCTGCTCTGAGATTTATAACTGGTGACCCTTACAGTACTCACCACTGCAGACTATGTGATAAAGCTGGTTGGTCCTCACTAGCTGCACGAAGAGAATCTCATTGGCTTATTTCTATCTATAAATCACTCTCTGGCCATTTGCCAGCTTACATCTCTTCCTTGATTTCAATAAATAACAATAATTATCAGACTCACTCTAGTGGCTGGATCACCTGTCAGGTACCGAGAGTTTTTAGTGAACTGGGAGAATCTGCTTTTAGCTACAGTGCACCAGCGAGCTGGAACTCTCTACAGGAAACTCTGAAACTCAGCTCACTGGGATCACTGAACAATTTCAAACTTAATTAGATTATTTTTTATTAGTATTTTAATTTTGTTATTGTCTTATTTGTTTATTTTTATGTATTTTATGTTTATTTGTATTCTTTTATTAAATCTTTATAAAAAAATATTTAAATATGACAAATGTGCAAAAACAAAAGAAATCTATTTTCACAGTACAGACTTGCATGTTAGTGAAGCCAGCTGCTATAAAGAACAGACTGCAAACAACTTCAACTCTGAGACAGAATTTCCTCTCGGAACTCACCACTTACATGTAACAGGTAAGGACGACGGTCCTGATGGAGCTCAGAGAACTAACGGCACTCTTAGTGATGAACTCTGCCTCTGTATCAATCATAAGCACTGCAGCACTGCAGACTACCAGCGATACAGAAGTGATGTGGACATGTTTTATGGTCCACACTGAATTCCAGGCTTCGGTACACAATTACTTCAAAACAATGACTGGCTCACCTTGTGGTGTTGATAGTCAGGGATGCTCATTTCCTGCTCCACCTGCTTTTAATGCAGAAAGCTTCACCTGCATGGCCGTCCACTCTTTCTGTTTTAGTAGCAACATAAAAACAAGGTCTGGCTGTTTAGACTAAACTTAAACTTCACTTAAACACAAATTGAGATTTAGTGGTTGGGGTTTGGGACCATCATCTCCAAATAGATTGTATCCTATATAAAGTGTGTAATTACAGTGTAATAGTGACTTAATACTACAACAACTAATGCCTTTGGTTTAAATAGATTCAAACATAACGTTGGTAAATAACCAAGATCTGAATACTGTAAAGTGGTCTGTGTTCACTGTGGCACTGCAGGTGGAACTAATTCTGTAGGCTCCTCATTAATTTTTATAAAAGCATAAGAGTCCAAACCAAGTAAAATTTTAACATTTGACTGTTTCATCAGGCTACATATTAAAACACTTTCTATTCTTCATGCTGTAATGATCAAATTTATTATATTGTGATGATCAGTTTGTATGACATTAAAGCAAAATTTCAGTGGTGATAAAGTATGAATGGGCCCCTGAGGGGTGGATACACTGCTAGATGGGTTGTCCTCCCATAATCTTATAAAAGAGTGAAGCAGAAGAACGAGTGAAAGAGCAACAGCAGAAGCTTTATGTGAGAACTGATAAAGGTAAGGAGACCAGTTTATAAATAAATAATTCTCATAATTTAATAAACACTAAAATCGTGCTTGCTTTATAGACAATCATACTGATTTGTTTTCATAAACAATTATGACAGACTTTTCAGGATCAGAGGAACAAACGTGTGAATGGACAGGTAATCCATCTTATTCCCACATAGATCTACACATACAGGGAGCCGGTCAAGTTTGTCATCTAGAATTAGGACATCGTTAATTTGCTAAGTCAAAACATTCAAACATTCCCCACAGAGAACACACCGCTGCACATTTTAATAGACAATTTCTGTTTATTTAAATTTTCCAGATAAATTGTGGCCTGTGCTAAATGTATATATCCCATATGTAAAATAAATTAATATTGTAGAAACTGTGCACTTAAAATCTGAAACAAAACACATTAAAAATTAAATTTTTATTTAACCTGCTGTATTTAACTTCTCCATACCACTGTCCAAGGTCTCATTGCTTGGCTTCTTCTGTTTCCAAATAAATATAATAACATTTCAGGAGGATACGTATGTGTTCTAGTGTAAGCGGCTATAAAATCTTATTTGTGTCTGTACCAGCTTCTTTATTAAATCATGACTTATATTTTATTACATGTCATACAACGATCAAGAAAAGCACAGAAAGTATCAATATTCAAATGTGTTACATTTATATTACACAGTCAAGCAGTAATACTGCTCTGGTGAAGTAAATGCATGTTGTGTGTTTTTTCTCTTTTCAGCGTGTCAGTTAAAAACCAGAGCTCTGTGGTGACAGAGTTTTTCATAGTGGGTTTCCTCGGACTTCAACCAGAATATTACAACCTGATTGCTGCAGTTTTCTTGAGCATCTATGTAACTGTGGTGGTGGGAAACTCAGTGTTTGTGCTGCTGTTTGTGACTGAACCAAGCCTTCAAAAGCCCATGTACATCATCATGATGAATTTAGCTTTGGCAGATATCGGATTCTGCACTGTGGCTTTGCCTAAAATGATTGCCCGTTACTGGTTCGATGACGGGTCGGTTCCTTTTCATGTTTGTATGTTTCAAAGGCTGCTCATTCACTATTTTGCAAACCTGAACTTTCTTATTATGATGACAATGGCATTAGATAGATATCTGGCTATCTGCTTTCCCCTCAGATACCCGGTGCTAATGACCAATCGAACTATGATCCTCTTAACAGGCCTTTCATGGACGTCTTCCATGATTCTCCCCGTTATTATCACAGTACAGGCCTCGCAGATGCCTTTCTGTGGACCAAACCGAATAATTCATTGCTACTGTGACACTATGTCATTGTATAGTTTAGTTTGTGCTGACGTTAGCTTCCAGAGCTATGTTTTTACCACTACAGTTATGTGTGTACTTGCCTTAACTTTCTTTTTCATCATTTTCTTTTACATCAATATTGTAGAGTCTGTGGTCAGAACAGCTAAAAATCACAGCAGACTGAAAGCGTTCTCTACCTGCGCCACACAGCTGTGCATCATCAGCATCCATTACGCACCACGCTTCTTTGTTTTCACAACGCCGTATCTGCCCAATGTGAAGTTTAATGTCAATCAAAAAATTGCGTTCACTATGTTTTACTGGCTATTCCCACCACTAGTTAACCCGCTGATGTACTTTTTCAGGACCAAAGAGATTCGACAACTATTTCTAAAATGGTGCACTCAAAAAAATAGAAGAGGCCACAAAATCAATATTTTTTCTGTGTCCAAATGAGAAATATTTACTTTTATCCTTAAGTGATTCTACATCATTTTATTCTACATTTATTATTCCATTTCTTTAATAAGTGCTTATTTACACAGGAAGACTGCAAGGGGACAGAAGTCTCAAGCCCTGTTAGGATTGCAATAAAGTAACAGCTTATACACATTTACAGCAATGTAGCTTATACGGCATAATAGATGTTTACAGCCATCTGCAAAACTTTCAACACAACTAGGTCAGATTACTTTTATTTTGTTGATTTTCTGAGATTATCTTGAAATTCTTTACACTGAGCAGATTTACATTTAATTTACATTTACAGTTTCTTATTTTTTTTAAGTAGAGCATAAAATAAAATGCTGGCACAGGCCAAATTTTGTGTTTTCCTGATAAATTAAATTCAGCAAATAGACAGGAGTTAATGTGCAGAAGGGTGTTGTCTGTAATAATAATACTATTATTTATACTAGTATAATGATTGTTAAGAAAATAAATAAGTTAAAAAAGATTATAAATCATATGAAAACATGACAGATTAAATTAAAACAGTAAATATTTACAAATGTAGAATGTAACTTAAATACTAAGTTAAAAAATACTTTTGAAAGTGCTTCTTAAAAGTGTGGCTTAGAATAAAATTCCATGATGTGGATGCATTATAACACCCATGCAAATCTTATTTATTAGAATGAGCAACACAATATTTATGATAAAGTATTTACTAAACCTGTGACCTTCATGGTAGAGCTATGCTCTATGTAAAGCTTTTACTGTACATTTAAGCTGAATAGATTACTGTAGATGCACCTTCGATGAACCCATTAATGTCCAGTACAGTTGTCCAGTACAAATCCACTGAACCATATGGATGAAAAAATTAGGCTATCAGGTTTTTTTTTTACTTTAGACCAATCACATTAAGTTATGTGGCATTTAAGTTGTTGGACTTGAATGGGTAAACATATGCAATAATCTTCAATACATATATTGCACATACATATTGCCTTTTTGTGATTCTTACTGTGACAAATTCTTGCAAGCATTAATAAACGTTGATGTTTATGGATGAAATACAATAAAAAACCTTGTTATAAACCGTAAAATACTAACATGAGCATTTTGACTTTGACCAGCTTGCAAAGTCATATGTAAATGTATACACACAACATAATGTCCACACCTTCCTACTCCGAACACAGTCATTTTTATAAGTGTTATCATGTCCATCCTTTTTTACATACAACATAAGTACCCATGAGTATCCATGGCTCTAATTCAACCAACTAAAACTGTATATATATAAAATTTAATTGGAAAAAGGGCCAGAGGAGACACGGTTCTACAGCACACAAGTCCTACAGTAGAACATGAATCCTGTGGTTTGTGTTTCAGCATAGATGCTGTTCCTTAGACTGAAATCATCTGCATTACTACATCTGTCACATACACAAATGTCATGAACAGACTTGCTGGCCCTCCCAGCAGGCGCATGAGACTCACAGCCTTTTACTGAGTCACTGATTAACCAGCTGACTGATAGATACAGAGCTGGAGAACCAGCAGTAGTTCTAGATTAGCAATTCCAGAACAGTAGTTTCAAATGAAATCATGATTTTGGACTGGCACAATTTAGCATCATAGCGTCATTTTTAACATTGTGGTCGTTTTGGCAAGAAGATGAAGAACCAGTTAACAATTAGCTGGTACAAATATCAATTATAAAAAACACTGTGTCCACTCACTGTCCACTCTATTAGACACTCCTACTACTTGCTGGTCCACCTTGTAGATGTAAAGCTGCTGCACAGTTTGTGTTCCTCTAGTCCTTCATCAGTGGACACAGGACACCGCCCACAGGACACTGCTGTCTGGATAGTTTTAAAAAGCACTTACAATGGGCATAAAACCAAAGGTTTCCCAACCAAGGAGATTAACAGTACAACATCAAGATCCCTGAAGAACAATGCTCAAACACTTCCTGTTGGCTTCCTCTATTTATACTGGGTGATCTCAAAGGACTCATCAGTCACCCCTAGTGGCTTGGAGGATAAATTACAACCAAAAAAAATAAGAACAGACCCACTGGAACCAACTTGGTTACAGTACCTCTGACAGACTCCTCGGTGGGTGTTTCACCAAGTGGGGAAAATCTGTTTGACATGTGAATAGGTGTGTGGTACTCAGGTGGGCTAGCTTTACAAAAACTCCAAGTGGATCTTCATAGACAACAACTCCAAATCTACCAGACTGAAGTTCTCCACAAGACACTTGTGCCTTTGCCTTCTAAGTTAGGAAATTAGCCTCCATTACATTGGCCCTTACAAGCTACTCAGGAGACTCAATCCACTGTCTTACCCACTCCAGATGCCTCCTAAATACCATATATCCCCCACGTTCCATGTGTCCAGATTACATCTCTCACTGCACTTGGTGCATGGTGATCCTGGGTATGCAGCAATCCAATGGTCCAAGAAGATGTGCAGGATGCATGGTGTATCTGGTGGACTGTGAGGGGCCTGAAATTTTCACATTAAATTTTCGCATTAAATTGATCTCTTTTTCATCTCTGCATATTTCAGACAGCAGAGGCTATATTCACTCATGTTTTAGAGATTATGTCTCACTGGGGACATTACAACTCATATATGATCAGCTTTACCGAGCATATTGAAGTGTCTATTGACCTCACTTAAGGGTATCACCCTCAATCCATTGAACAGAGTGGACAAATTAATCAATGACTTTCTGTTTGGTCATAATAAAACTTCAGACTGGTCGTGTTTTACCATATAGGCAGAAATGGCTTATATATTTGTGGTTCATTCAGCCACTGGCCTGACTCCCTTCCATTAAGTTTTAGGTTATCAACTGCCAGTGGCTCATGTTGGCAGCCATGGAATTCCAAGGTTTGGGAGAAGACTTATCAGCATGTTGAGGCTGTGTTGCAATGAAACAAGGATCTGGCAGATTGTTGTCTAAGGTAGCCCTCCCACCAGCCTAGGGTTTAGGTTTGCAGAGGGATTTACAAAGTGTGCTCTTGAAAATGCCGGCCCATTTAAGATTCTGTAAGGTACATTATGCTTTCACCTCCCTCAATAATTCTGTTTAGTTTTGTATAAGCTGACAAGTACCATGTGAATGTGAGCGGTGAAAACTTTCCAGCTGACCTCTCTACTCAAAAAGGCTTTTGCAGAAGTAATGCATAAACAAATTATAATCCTGTGATCATTAACACGCATTAACGTCTCCCAACACTGCTGATGTAACAATTGGCCAAAGATAATCAGTAATGGTTTGATCTAACCCCTATCAGCTGTCTGATCAGCAGTATTTAAGTTAAATGTTATTTTTTACATGTCTGGGTGCCTTCCTGCATACAAACGCAGGAGAAAGCATGTGTTAGGTTGTTGATGCAGTCATCACAATCCTGCAATCTGTCCCGAGTTACTATTCATTATCATTCTGTAGAGTTAATACATCACTGCAAATGTATTCCATTCAACCTTGTCTTTAGAGATTTGAAGGTGTGCTTTTCAAGGATGATGCAAACATAGACCAGTTATAAATATGTTAGGTCTCTTCCGAAATTTTGATACAAAGGTTTTGTCCTGCTGCAGAAGGTATTGTATTAAACCACTGTAGATCTGTTTTTAAATTTCTGTACTGTTTTTCATATGCTTAATTAGTATTAGTATTGCTTAGATTAGAGATAACCATTGGCTATTGATTTATTTTGTATGTTCTTAATTCACTTGATTGTTTGTTTTTATTTGCATTTACATTCTGATGATTTAAACTGTGAACATGTTTAAAGGTTTTAAGTTTCTGTAGCTGAACTTTCTTACATTTTATTTAAGACCAATCTTCTCCTGACATGAATTCCTTGGTGTCCACTGAGAATAGAACATTAATTCGCCCCTCTGGATTTTACATCGGTGGATTGAACAACATGCCACATTCAAATTATTACTATATGTTTCTGTGTTTTGTATATACTGTTACGGTTTTAGGAAACTCTTTTATAATGGGTACTATATACCTGGCACGTACTCTACACACAGCAAAGTATATAGCTGTCTTTAACTTGGCCTTGTCTGATCTGTGTGGAAGTTCTGCTCTTATTCCGAAGTATGCGGACATGTTTCTGAGTGAGAACCAGTACATACCTTATGAAGACTGTCTGACAAGCATGTTCTTTGTTTTTCTTTTTATGACCATGCAGTCCTACAGTCTGCTTGCTTTGTCCTTCGACAGAGTGATTGCTATATGTTTTCCTCTGAGGTATCACGCTATTGTCACCAAATTCACAATGACTCTGATTATTGGTGTTTTGTGGCTTTTGTCTGTAGCTCTCGTTACCATGCTTGTAGCTCCACTTTCCAGACTGTCCTTCTGTAGATCAACTACAATAGCCAGTTATTTCTGTGATAATGGCCCTACCTACAGACTAGCCTGTAATGACAATTCTCTTAATTTTAAAATGGCCTATGTCTATATTGCTTTTGTGATATGCCTTCCTTTGTTGCTAATAGCTATCTCATATGTGTGTATTGGTGGTGCATTGCTTAAGATCTCACATGGTGCAGATCGTGTCAAAGCTATGAAAACCTGCACTTCCCACCTTATATTAGTGGGCATGTTTTATCTACCAATCTTTGGTGTTTATATGACTGCTCTTACAACATACATCCATCCAAATACTAGAATAATCAACTCTGTCTTAACACAAGGTATTCCACCTATGTTAAACCCCATCATATATAGTCTGAAGACAGAGGAGGTATTACAGTCTATTAAAGTTCTCTATAAACGAGTCAAGGTAAACTTTGCAAAGGAAGATACTGTGAAAAGCATTGCAAAAAGTCAAAATCAAAACAACTGTAGTGTCGCTTAATGCTGCTAATGATCTACTGCAATTTACAAAATCTGTAATAAGCTAGACTATTTATTTGGTTAGCATTTAGAAATACATTTCAATAATAAATTAAACTATTAACTATATACTGCTAAAATATCTATGAAAAAAGCATTTTAAACATTTAGGTTTATTTTTGTCAGATTTGTTTTATCAGTATATTATTGTATTTCAAAAACACTGTAATGGTGGGAGTCTAGATGTTGTAAGATGTTAGAGAGCTCAGCAATAACTGCTGTAGAGTGCAGCATATTTCAATTTATCAAGTGACCTTACATTTAAATGATAAATTCATATTCCCAATTATCCTTACTAGGATAATTTCTGTAAATATGTCCACAGGTGCTTTAATAGTGTGTTAACTCCAAGATAACGATGGTGTGTTTACATTTTATCTCACCTTAATCCAGAATATTTGATGGATGTAACAAATATTCATATATAGGCAATATGTGGAAACAAAGCTGTAATTTCACTCTACAGCAGGTAAACCTCTCCCATTCACACAGAAGACAGAATAATAATAATAATAATAATAATAATAAATTATCATTGGTTATGTCTTCCAGATCTGATGCATGAAAACAGAACACTGCCTTTGCCTTTTAAGTTTCATATGTTGAATATGATAAATAAATAAAGAGGGAGCCAGCGGAGTGACATTAAAATTGGTCTAATATGAGTCCATCTGTTTTTTTCAGAAGTTGTAATTTGTTTGTCTTATAAACAATGTATTGCAGTATTCAAGTAAAAAACTGTTTGCAGAGACATGTGAGAATGTAAGACCAAACAAGTGCCATATTCCTTTTTGTGTCTTTCCTTTTTGCTTCACTACTGGTTATAATTATTTCTGTCTCCATTAAATTTTAAATTTGTTATCCATCCAGCCACAATACTTTATGAACAAATTAGAAACATGACAACTGTAGCGACATCTGGGATATACAGTTGTGTATCATCTAGATAACTATTTAAAAAAATGATGAAATATTTCCTTATGGGCTGACAATTTAGCTGACAAAGAAAATCAAAGTACTAAGCCTTGTGGTACACCACAGGGAATATAACAGGAATATCATGAGATACCTGCACCTATGCTTACTAAATACTCTCTGCCATATAAATATGTTCAGAAGTAGTTCAACACCGTTTTAGAAAGACCAACAGAACAATTTTTATTATCAAATGCAACAGTTACATTCAGAAGTATAAGTGTAACTGAGGCACCACCTGCTTCAGCATTTATTCTCAGAAAATGTATTACTGTAATTGCTTCAAACCGTTGCTTAAATCATGGTTATGTTTCCTTAATAATGGTCTTACATTATGTGACAATACAACACAAGGTCTGCAAAATTTGTCTAAACAAACTTGTAGAGAAATAAAGCTGCAAGACAGCTTTGCAAAGTTTAATCTCATTAATTCCTATATAACTATTCCTAGTGTTTTGTTTTTAAATAAGATTCAAGATTCAAGAGTTTTATTGTCATATGCACCGCAGAAACAGACAGTTACACTGTACAATGAAATTCTTACTTTGCTGTTCCATTCACCAATAGATAAAGATAACAAAAAGAAAAATATACAAAATATATAAAGTATAATAATATATTGTAAGTTGAAGTAAATAAAATTTAAGTTACTATTTTTTAATTAAAAATAAAAGTTACATGTGCAAATAAAAATAGAATCTATTTATTTGTTTGGAGTTGAAAATGTAACAAAATTTTATTGATTTGTTTATAAAGTAATGTAAATAAAAACAGAATGCAATTATTTGCAAATCTTATAAAACCACATTTTATTTACAATAGAAATCAGATGTTGAAAATGAGACATTTTAACATTTTAACTCATTTGGAACTTGATGCAGCAACAAATCTCAAAAAACTTGGGGCATGGCAGCAAAAGCCCGTAAAAGTAAATGATAATAATAAACAGCTGGAGGAGCAATTTGCATATGACTAGGTATAAAAATAAAATTAATTACATGGCTAGGTATGAAAAAAATGCATTCTAGAGAGGCGGAGTCGGTCAGAAGCAAAGATAGGCAGAGGTTCACAAAAAAAATCTGCATCTGCAAAAACTAAAAATTCTAAAAATTGTGGAACAGTTTCAGAAAAATGTTCCCCAACTGTAGTACGTAGTATCATCAACTCAGAGAATCATGAGAAATCATTGTGCTCAAGAAACAAGACACAACTGCTTGTGATCAGACAACTTTGCAGTAAAGAGGCCAGATTCTGGGGTTACATTAGTGTCTATAGCTCACACATCTGGAAAGACTGAATCAGTGCTGAACAGTATACAGAGGTTTTAGAACAACATCTGCTCCATCCAGATCATGCCTCTTTCAGGGAGCACCTTGTATGTTTCAGCAAGACAGTAAACAACATCCACAACATCCATCACAACAGCAGCACAAAAGAAGAATTTGGCTGCTGAACTGCCCTGCCTGCAGTCCAGACCTTTACCAATAAAACATTTGGAGCATCATGAAACAAAAAATTAGGCAAAGAAGATCCAGAATCCCACCTGGGACAAGAATGAAGAACATTCCTTCATTCCTCTATAAGCACTTATTTACCAAAAGTAAAGACAGCTGTCTGTCGATCACTGGAAAAAACAATACAATGCAGCCAGTATATCTGTCTTTAAGGTGTACTAACAAAAATAGTTATAATTATAACATTTTACATATCTGGTCCATGTGTAAGTAATATGTAATACTTAATGTAGAGTAAAAATATCTAGAAATCTTTATTTGTACAGCTTCATTCATACATTAATAAAACTCAAGGTGCTTTACAGATTTTCCAAAACCAAAATAAAGTTAAAACCATATTAAAATCACAAAGGTTTTCCTAGAGAAATGCTGATGGTAAACCATGGTAAAATTCCCAATGGGTAATATTAGCAATTATTGTTTTTAGTGATCACTCAAACTGTGCCCGATTACTGTGATTTGAAAAGTGCAGTGACCACACTTTGTAGTTTTCCAGCTTAGGACTGAGTTATACTTTACAGCAGAGTGTACAGTAACAGTCTGCAGATGCCGCAAACCTGAATAAATACGTTAACATTTATAGTTCGTGCTTCCACTGTTGCAAGTTACAAAAATGTATAGGGGCACACACAGAGGTGTTGTAATTGTGTGAGTTTGGTATGCATACCCTTGTGCCATTTTATATTGCATCAAATATAAAGTAACTTCAGTCAGAAGTATGAACACTTCAGTTGTTGTAGTAAACACTTCCCACTGTGTGGTGAGTGTGTGGTGTAACACATCTACCCTACTACCGACTCAAAATGTCTCTATATAAAACTACAATTAGTCAAGTCTGTCAAGTCAAGTTTATTTTTATAGCACTTTTTACATTTATGCAGCTTTACAGGAATTTGAAAACATGAAGTCACAACATGTATCCCCCCTGTGAGGTGACAGTAGCAAGGAAAAACTCCCTCAAACTGGAGGAAGAAACCTTGGGAGGAACCAAGACTCATGGGTGACCCTTCCTCCTCTGGTCACACATTAATAAGATAAATTCAAGATCAAAGAGAATCTGAGTCTGAATGCTAAAAGCTTTAGAAACTGCACAGGTAGAGGCAGTCTCTGACTCACCCTTGTGGAAAGTGTGAGTGAGCTGAAAATAGTTTCATCTTATCTTAATGCTGGTACATCTGGATGACACAGTGTACATGACGAGTCAAGGGTGTAGCAGATGGCAAGAATGGAGAGGAGAAATGGTTGGTGCCAGGTGACGAGGTGGCCCTGATGGTCGGTCCTCCAGCAGTATTCGGCAGGACAGGAGGGCGATCTCAGAAAGAGTAAAGAGAAAACCAACATCTCAGTTTACCATAAACCTCTGTGTCCATGAACCCCCAGATCTCCTGCCTTTATCTTAAAGAGAAGATTAATTACCAAAAGCTACTAAACCAGTATTTTTTCAGTCTAAACTTAAATACTGAGACTGTGTCAGAGTCCCGAACATTAACTGGAAGAGCTTGTAGGAAAAAGCTCCCCCCCCCCCCCCCCCATTGTAGCCTTCTGAATTTTTGGAACTATTAGAAAACCAGCAACCTGTGATCTGAGTGAACGTGGCGGTTCATAATAGGAAATTAGATCTTGCAGGTACTCCGGTGCAGGGCTTTATACGTCAATAATAGAATTTTATAGTGGATACGGAATTTAACAGGAAGCCAGAGTAGCTGATAAAACTGGACTGATGTGATTGAATTTCCTGGTTTTAGTTAGTACTCTAGCTGCAGCGTTCTGAACTAACTGAAGTTTATTCTGGTTCCTGCTGGAGCATCCTGACAATAATGCATTACAGTAATCTAGCCTTGAGGTTATAAAGACATGCACTAACTTTTCAGCATCAGACATAGATAACGCATTTCTTAACCTTGAAATGTTTCGCAGGTGAAGAAACGCTGTTCTTGTAATATTACCTATGTGTTGATTAAATGTCAGATCTGAGTCAATTGTTACACGAAGATTTTTGGCTACTGAACCAGGAACTACAGACAAGTCAGCAAGATTTAACATTAAATCTGAACATTTAATCCAAGCAGCCTTTGGGCCGAGAAGGAGAACTTCCATTTTGTCAGGGTTCAAAAGAGGGAAGTTCTGTAGCATCCAAAGTCTAATATCTCTTACACAATCTTCTATCTTATTTAATCTGGATTTATCTTCTGGTTTGGCTGAAATGTACAGCTGTGTGTCATCAGCATAACAGTGGAAACTGATTCCATGTCTATTTATAACTGAGCCTAATGGTAACATATATAATGTAAATAGTAGAGGACCTAAAACAGAACCTTGTGGAGCTCCATATTTCACTTTTGTAGTGTTAGACGATACATTATTTATCTTTACAAACTGAAAGCGATCACTAAGGTAAGATGTGAACCAGGATGTTCCTGTGATTCCAACCATATTTTCTAATCTGTCTGAGAGAATATCTGATCTATAGTGTCAAAAGCTGCACTTAGATGGAGTAACACCAGTAGAGATACGTGGCCCTGATCAGAGGCAAGAAGATCATTTGTTATCTTAACTAAAGCTGTCTCTGTGCTGTGGAGTGGCCTAAAACCAGATTGGAATTTTTCAAACAAGTTGTTCTTATGTAGATAGGAACAGATGAAGGATAGGTTACTCGTTTTGGTAGAACTTTTTGTCTAATATTCTCGATTTTGTTATTGAAAAAGTTCATGAAATCATTGCTGCTGTGGTTGGCAGGTATTTAAGGTTCAGTTCCTGGTTTTTGGTAAGTTTTGTGATTGTGCTAAATAAAACTCTAGGATTGTTTTTGTTGTGTTCGATGAGTGAGGACAGGTATGCTGAGTGTGTGTTGATGAGTGTGGACAGGTATGCTGAGCATGTTTTAATAAGTGCCTTTCTGTAACTGCTAAGGCTGTCCTTCCAAGCAGAGTGAAATACCTCCATCTTAGTAATCTGTTGGGTCTGATGAGGGAAAAGTTATGGTTGATAAATCCAGAAGGACTTCAATAAAGTGCTGAGCTGTATTTGGTGTTATTGAACGCTTCATGCAGTTGCAGGTGATATACATACCTGTTCACTGAGACTCAGTTCATATGAAATACGGTAATGATCTGAAACTACTGAAGTTAGTGAACTACTGAACTACTACTGTTCTGTAAGAACAGTTAGATCATGTATGTCAACACCCAGAGTCAAAACTAGATCTAGTGTGTGATTACAGGAATGTGTAGGTCCTATTACACTCTGAGTGAGGCCTCTCTGAGAAGATAGATGAGAAAGCCTTTTTAATGGATCTGCTGATTTCTCAAAGTGAATATTAAAATCTCCTGCAATTATTACTGTATCAGTGCTCACTGCTAGATCTGCAACAAAGTCACTGAATTCTTTTAAGAATTTAGAATAAGGTCCTGGTGGTCTATAAATACTAACAAACCTTAGTTCAGAGATGCTGCAGTTAAACACTGGGTCTGATATTTATATTAACTAAGGACAGATGCTCCAAGAATACTAGGGTGTAGGCCATCTGTCCGGTACAGCGCTGACTGCTTCGAGAACAAAGACCAGTTGTCCACGTAGCCTAGGCCGTTAACAGCACACCAGCCATGGAGCCAGGACTGCAGTGCGTAGAGCCTGCTGAACCATTTGGATCCTCTCCTTGTGGTGTCTAGCAGCGAACAGTAGTGCTCCTTCAGAACCTTGCTACGCCGGGCTGAGACATCATTGGTCCCTATGTGAATGACCATGTTCCCAAAAGCATTGCGCTTCATAGTCTAGAACATGCCTAGGTCGCTGAAGGTCAGCTTGGGAGTGTGGTGAGGGCCTGCTGGGCCTTTGGTGGCATTGGCGTTCCCAAACTCCATGTGGGGCTTGTGTGTATCTGGGGTCTCCCGGTGTGCGTATGGGCAAGGCCGGAGTTACAGCCGATAGTGAACCTTCCTGGGAGGTCTTAAGTTTTGCCTAAGGAGCTGGTTCTGTTTCTGCAGGAGGGCTGGTCCAGCTGTATCAGCTCTGTGGTCAGCAACTGGAGAGCAGGTTGTTCTGAGGACATCATGGTGCTTGCTCTGAGAAAGAGGGAGAAAAAAAGAGAAAACATTGTATGAGATTTGACGAGGTTAGCAATCAGCTAATTTGTTAGCTCTTCAGGCGGAGTTCTGGTACTGAAAGTTGGGTCGACAGATCCATTTCTGTCGACCCAACTTGGATGTCTAGGGGGCATTCTATGCGAGCCTTCAGTTCATGACTGGGTGCCTTCCTGCCAGAAGTCTGTTACACTGCAGACACCGCAATCATAATTTCACAGTGATTTATTATGTGATCTTTAAATGATCAGACAATCCATTATTGCATTTTTAAATCACTGCAAATGTATTCCGGGTTAGCACACAGCCTTGTCTACAGAGGTTTGTGGGGGATTTTCTGGAGGTGTGCTTTCAGGGATGACGTTAATATAGGGCATTTATAAATTTGATCTTCTCTGAATTTCTGCTCTAAATGGTTTTGTCCTGCTGCACAAGGTTTTATATCAAACTACTGAGAAACTGTTGTTAGCATTCTGTACTGTTATTTCACATGTTTGATTAGTTTTACAGAGATTATCATTTACTGTTGATGTTTTTATGTCACAGATTCTTTTAATCATTTTTATTTGTATTCATGTTTTGATGATGTATAATGTGATGAAGTGATTAAAGAGATAATTGTTTTTTCTTTTATTGAAGGCCAGTCTCCTGACATGACTACTGCGGCGCCCCTTGAGAATGCTACATTTGTTCGTCCCTCTGCATTTTACATCAATGGATTGTACAACATGCCACATGTGAAGTATTATTATATGTTTCTGTGTTTTGTATATGCTGTTACTGTTTTAGGTAATTCTTTTATAATGGGTACTATATACCTGGCACGTACTCTCCACACAGCAAAATATATCGCTGTCTTTAATTTGGCCTTGTCTGATCTGTGTGGAAGTTCTGCTCTTATTCCGAAGTATGCAGACATGTTTCTGCGTGAGAACCAGTGGATATCTTATGAAGACTGTCTGACAAGCATGTTTTTTGGTTTTCTTTTTATGACCATGCAGTCCTACAGTCTGCTTGCTTTGTGCTTTGACAGAGTGATTGCTATATGTTTTCCTCTGAGGTATCACGCTATTGTCACCAAATCCACAATGACTCTGATTATTGGTGTTATGTGGGTCATCTCTGTGACTCTTGTTACTGTCCTTGTAGCTCTTGTCACCAGACTGTCCTTCTGTAGATCAACAATAGTCGGCAGTTATTTCTGTGATAATGGCCCTATCTTCAGACTAGCCTGTAATGATAATTCTCCTAATTTCATGGTGGCATATGTTTATGTTTCTATTGTACTTTGTCTTCCACTGCTGCTAATAGCTATTTCATATGTGTGTATTGGTGTTGCATTGCTTAAGATCAAACATGGTACTAACCGAATCAAAGCTATGAAAACTTGCACTTCCCACCTCATATTAGTGGCCTTGTTTTATCTACCAATCTTTGGTGTTTATATTACTGCTCTTACAACATATCTACATCCAAATGCTAGAATAATTAATTCAGTCCTAACACAAACAATTCCATCTATGTTAAACCCCATCATATATACTCTGAAGACAGAGGAGGTATTACAGGCTATTAAAGTTTTTTACACACGTATGAAGGTGAACTCTGCAATAGAAGATTCTGTTAAAAGTATTGCAAAGAACTGAGAAGATAAATGTCAGTAATTTGGCTATTAGCATTTTTTTTACTCACTGGAATTCCTCCCTTTAGGCTTCCATTACAATCATTTTTTTATTGTTACTAAAATAGTGTAATGTACTAGAAGTGAACATCATAACATTTATAAGTGTATACAGCATTTAATATAGATAAAAAATATTTATTTATGAAGCTGCTTTAAAATTTATGGTTGGTCTTCAGGATTGCCCTATAGTTATTGGTTCTGTCGATACAAATAGACAAAACATAAACAAAGAAAGGGCAAGAAACACATACAGTGTATACAGTGTTTTTTTTCCAACTTGATATATATATATTTCTCCAGGCTCTTTTTCAAAGTAAAAAAAAAAGACTTCAGGCTCTGTATAGCATGTTTTACTCTGTCAGTTGCTCCTATGTGATATAAATCATTTACAGGTTTGTTATTGTTTGCCAGGGATGACCAATCTCATTGGTGATCTCATTGGAGATGGTGTGCTAGAGGAGAGTTAGCAGCTATGGCTCCAGCAGAGTACAGTAAATGTAGTACCAGTCTCCACTCCATACAATCCAAGCATGAAAATAAAGTCACACAAATATCCCATTTCGATTTTGGTGTCTGTGTGAATGTATTAAACCCAATATGGTAATATTTCAACCGATTCAACCTACAGCAGTCGTAAAGGCACAGTAGCCACAATATCCTGTTTAATAGTAAGTTGTTAATAGAGGTTAGACACATGAAAAAAACACATGAATGATTGTGTTTGGTAAATAAAACCACTCACAAATCAGAAAAAAATACAGAAAATAATATCATATATCTTGTATCTGAAGATCAGTGCAGCCTGTGGAACTGCATGCAAAGCCATTCTTCTTACTCTAACGAAAGTAGACTACGGCCAATTAGCTCACAGAGAGATGACCTGCAACAGAGAGAAGTGGTCTGATGACACGGTTACAACACTGTCAGAGGCCGATGATCTGCAATATGAAAGTCAGCAAGCGTTATTGTCAAATTTTCAATATTTCTGTTTGTATTGGTTATGCTCTATGTAAGACCTCACATTGTGCTGATCGAGTCTAAGCTATGAAAATCTGCACTACCAATCTGTAGTGTTTATATTATTACTCCTACAACATACATACATCCAAACAGTAAAATACTTAACTCTGTTTTAACACAACAATTCCGGTTGTTTAAAAAAAATGTAATGTGTGTAAATGTATTGTCTGTATGGCATTGTATGGTCTACACCATCCATATATAGAAATTAAGCTGAAGAAACATAGCATGTTCATTTAGAATTTTTGTGATGTTGTGAAAACCAGTGTGTTTACATAAGTTTGCATTTAGTCAATGGCAGGTAAACTTCACCTAGTCAACACAGAAACCATTTACCGGTGTTGGTAAATACCCTAAAGATCACTTAATGAATGTAATTTGACTACTTTCAGTAGGTTTCTGTTTGATTACTTTTTCTTTAACGTGTTATAATTAAACAAATACAATATAAAAATGAGGGGTCACATGATGGAAGGATTGAGAAAGCCAGTGTATTGTGGTGCTTCTGCATCAGTCACTGATTTATTTTATTTTACTTGAGCAAAGTCTGTTAAACCAGTTCTGTTTTGAGTATTTAACTCAAGCAGTGTGTCTTTGGAAGACTTTTGGCCTGAATCTTTTGTGAAAATACCAAAAACTCCCAGCATGGCGACTGCACTTTGCAGCCAGTACAGGAGGTGACCAAGAATTGATGAAGATGTTTGCTTCAGGGCCCTCAAAAGCAGCTCTCTTAAATATTCAAGTATTTCAATAGAGGACAGAAAGGTATGACAGAAGCAGGTAAATGGAAGAATTGGATGAGACTGAAAGTGATGTTAATTTGGAACATCTGAGAAAGACAATGAAGGCTAGGAGGAAGATGTCTTCAAGTGTGGAGGAAATAGAAGTTAAGAAGTATACTTAGTAGTTCAGTAGTTTCATAGGCACATGATGAGCCACACAAAAACCACAAATGTAATTAGAGGACCTCTGGGCAAAAGTCAAAGCACAAGAAAAAAAATGCTCTTACACTCGTTTCCTGAGTTCTCTGTACACGAGAAATCAACTGTGATGTGAAACTATGAACAAGTGTTTATTTCACTATGGTGGAACATTTGTTTTGTCACGTTTGGGATGTTTGACATTGATGGCTTGAACAGAAGTTGTAATAGTCAGTGTAAAAACATTCATCCCTTTTTCATTTTCTTCTCTTTCTTCATACATGTGACACTTTAATGTTTCAAATCATCAAACCACCATTAGACAAAGATAAACCATATACACATGTTTTTTATTATGATTCCACTGATATGACAATTGGGTGTAATTGTGTTTGTATTTTGGTTAATTCCAATTACAAGTATTTACAGTATTTATGTGAGACAATCCCATATGTCATCCGTTTTTATTTACAGCCTGCACTGTTCAGATATGCCATTATTTTACATTTTTGAATTGTGTAATTACGTAAGCTACTATAGTCTGAAATGTAGGAGTATTTAAAATGAAAAAACAAAGAAATGTTATTCCAAAAAGTAGCACGCCCCCTAGCGTAGCCACAACTTCTGCGTTGTTGCGATGCATATTGGCACTTTACAGAGACGCTTAAAAAAAACAACACGCCAGCAACACACCTCAGAATGTCCGCTTCAAAACAAACCAAACTAGTGGTTTTCCATCAATCCATTCGTTAATAATTGGAACATCCCACAGGGCAGAATAAAAGTCATCGAACTGACAAATGTATAAAAATAAGTTCCACTCTGATTTCCTCCATTAACTGTATACCCCCGGAAAGGGCAGGCGATATATACACAAACACAAAACAACAATCAAAAAAACAACTGACCCCAAAACACAGTAAATTTCTGATTATCAGAGTCAATGAGAAAACTTTTGAAGCTGAATTAGTGGCTGAAGTCATCATAACTGGATCATAGCTGGATTACATCTGGCATGAAGATAACACTGCATTCCACAATAAGGCAAGGCAAGGCAAGGCAAGGCAAGTTTATTTGTATAGCACCTTTCATGCACAGTGGCAACTCAAAGTGCTTTACAGAAATAAAGAAATAAGAAACAAAGCATTAAAAAAAATCATTTAAAAGAAATAAATACACTGAGGCTGTTTTTCTTGAGTGTAGTACTCAGATGGTTATAGCAAGCTAGAAGTAGGAAATAAGAATAAGGTTTAAAAGTGCTGTTGGACTGTGTGCTGATAAAATGTTTACAAGAAAGAAAATGAAACATAAAAAATGAAGAAAGAGGTTTAAAATTAAAAACTTAGAGTTCAGTAAGAGTAAGAGTTTAAACTGAGCTGCTCAAACAGAAATGTGTTCAGTCTGGGTTTAAAGGTGTCCAGTGTTGGGGCTCTTCTAATACTCTCGCTCAACTGATTCCATTTAACAGCAGCTCAGTAACTAAACGCTGCTTCCCCATGTTTAGTCTTTACCTTAGGAAGGACTAACTGACTACTTCCTAACGATCTAAGAGATCTGCTCGGCTCATATTGCTGTACTAGATCACACAGATATGCTATTTAGACATTTATAAACCAGTAACAGGACCTTGAAGTCTATTCTGTAACAGACTGGTATCCAGAGTAAGGATTTAAGAATGGGGGAGATGTGTCCCTTCTTTTGCTCCTAGTGAGAACTCTGGCGGCTGCATTCTGAATTAGCTGAAGCTGTTTAATGGTCTTTTTTGGAAGTCCAGTTAAGAGAACATTACAGTAACCCATCCTGCTGGAAACAAAGGCATGGATGAGTTTCTCCAGGTCTGGTTTATACAGAAGATCTCTAATCCTGTTGATGTTTTTAAGATAATAAAATGCTGATTTGGTAATGGCTTTAACATGACTTCTAAAACTGAGATCAGAGTCCATTAATACACCGAGATAATACACCACGAGCTAGCTCTGTGGATTTCAGGGCTCTGGAATTGAGATATGCAGCCAGGTCGTGCCTCTCGAGCCTATTCCCAAATAAAACAATCTCTGTTTTGCCTTTGTTCAATTGCAGAAAGTTTTGACCCATCCAATCAGTGATGTGCTCAAGGCACTTGCACAGTAAGTCAAGGGGACCATAGTTATTGGGGCTAAGGGCCAAGTAGATCTGTGTGTCATCTGCATAGCAGTGGTAAGACATCCCATAGTCATGTAGAATTTCACCAAGTGGAAGCATATATAGGTTAAATAAGAGGGGCCCAAGAATCGAGCCCTGGGGGACACCACAGGTCACTGAGACAGTTTCAGAAACATTATTATCAATTTCAACAAAGTAATTCCTTCCTTGCAGGTATGAACTGAACCATTTTAGTACAGTTCCTGAAAGTCCAACCCAATTTTCCAATCTATCTAAGAGAATTCTGTGGTCAATAGTGTCAAATGCAGCACTAAGATCTAGCAACAATAACACAGACAGTTTTCCTGAATCTGTATTGAAACATTAATGACTCTAATCGGAGTGCTCTCAGTGCTATGATTAGGCCGGAATCCTGATTGAAATTTATCCAGACAGTTATTTCTGGAAAGAAAACTTGTAAGTTGTTTGAAGACAATTTTCTCTATGATTTTTCCAATGAAAGGTAAATTTGAAATCGGTCTGTAATTACTTACTAGGGTTGGTTCTAGGTTTTTCTTTTTCAAGAGAGGCTTCACAACTACTTTCAATGAATTTGGATGATCTCCTGATATCAGTGATGTATTTACAATCTGAAGTATATCTGCTGATATTGAGAAAAATACAGTCTTGAAAAACTGTGTCCGCAACGGGTCAAGACTGCAGGTGCATGTTTTTAGATGACTCACTGTATCGATTAAAACTTCTTCATTGATGACATTAAACTGACACATTTTATCAGTAATATGTTTGTGTGGTGATTGCGAGGACATGAGCTCATTGGTGGATACAGATGTACTAATGGCTGATCTAATATTGAGAATTTTAGTGTTAAAAAATCTTGCAAAGTCATTACATCTGTCAGTTGAAGTTAATTCAGGGGCCACATTAGAAGGTGAGTTTGTTAGCTTGTCCACCATGTTGAAGAGTATTCTGCTGTTGTTAATGTTATTGTTGATGATGGTGGAGAAGAAAGATTGTCTAGCTTTGCACATTATTGAGTTATAATCTCGCAGCCTATCTTTGAAGATTTCTTTGTGAATGTGAAGCTTACTTTTACGCCATCTACGCTCGGCCTTCCTACACTTTTTATTTAGTAGTTGAACCGCTGTAGCGTTCCTCCAGGGAGCTTTCTGTCTGCATGACATGATCTTAACTTTAATTGGTGCAGTCTCATCCATAACATGAACTATTTTTGAGTTGAAGTCATCCAGCAAAGCATCAACAGAATCAGATGGTTTACACGGTGCAGAGCACATTCTTCTCTGGAACAGTAATGCTGTGCTGTCATTTATAAACCTTTTCTTTTTCTTAAAGCTGGCATGTTTGGTGTTGATATCTAGTGACGTCCACATATCAAAGAATACACAGTAATAATCTGACATGGCAACGTCCTTAACAGAGGCTGATATGTTGAGACCCTTAGAGATAACCAAATCCAGAGTGTAACCATGAGAGTGTGTGCTTCCAGTTACATGCTGAGAGAGTTCAAAAGAGTTTGGTGGAGCAGTCTCAATTAATATGCTTTCAGCACTGCAGGCATTTAACCAGGTTTCTGTTAAAAGCAGAAAGTCCAGCCTGTGGGCTGTAATAAAATCATTTACTAAAAAAGACTTGTTTGATTTCTCTGTTTCTGATGAGAACTGGAATCGGAGAGATAACTGCCTTACAGGATCCGAGCTTGTTTTGCAAACTTAGACTGCTGACAACATCACTGTCACAGCACGGACCCACAAAATATCAATTTGTTTGATCACTTGAGGTGGTCTCCTCCCTTTTGGTAGAGGAAGATGGGTGGCGCTCCTGCTGAGGATAAAGTTGGGAGCGAAGCTGCCGATCCGATGGTTTAGGTGCTTGTCTTTTTCTCCGATGCTGTGGGGGAGTTTTGTTAAGTAGTTCATCTGTTTGGCGTTTCAGTGAAGCAGCTTTAACTAACTCCTTCACTGGTGAGAGCGGTGGGGACTAGTGAGGTTGCTGGGTAGATGACTGTGGTGGGGACGAGTGAGGTTGCTGGGTAGATGCCTACCTCGGACAACATGCCTCTACCAGCAGATGCCTCTACTAGCTGACAGGCCTTATAGGTTTAATGAATAGTTTTTTAAAGCCATAATCACATCAAGAATCTGATTACATATAGTGGCAAGAAAAAGCATGTGAGTCCTCAAAATCACCTGTTTTTCTGCATTAATTGGTCATGAACATGATTTGATCTACATCTAAGTCCGAAGTATAGACAAACACAATGTGCTTACCCTAATATATACAAACAAATATAATATTTCATGTCTTTATTGGACACATCCATTAAACGTTGGATTGGTATTTGTATGAAATTGCAGGGATTGTTGGCGTTGCATTTAGGATACTATGTAACAAAATAAATGTTTGATGTGTTATGTTTTTTGCCTTACTTGTTATAATTGAAAGGAATTATAACAAGTATTTCAAAAATATCCCAGGATTCCAGAGTGGTCTCTTGCAGATTGGTTTGTCCTGACTCTACTAGCGACTTAGACCCAAATTTTTAATTGTTTTAGTAATTCTATTATAGCCTAGTAACTAGGGCTGGGTATCGCCACTGATTTCCAGGATCCATTCGATCCCGATCCACAAAGTCCCAATTCAATTCGATTCAATATGGATTCATTTAGGGATCTTTCAGTTACAATAATATGTTTTATTTGAATATGAAAAGAGATTTTCACAGAACTAATGTGGTAAATGTACAAGGAACACTCAACCTACCATTACTAAAAACATTAGTGTTTATATGTTTATATTCACCATATTCCGCCACACCCACTTTCAAGCGTGTTTCTTCCGCCTTTGTGTTAGAACTTCCGCTTAACTAACCAAAATGAATACAGTTACATGGGAGGAGACCAGAGAGAAAGTAAAATGCTTGAATGGGACAACACTGTCTTCTCCAAGGTTAATAACACAGTAAGTGAATTATATGAAAAGGTGGCCTGAGGTTACCTACGGCGACGTTGTTAATTACTCTGTACTCTCGGAAGGTGTAGATGGTTCAATAATGAAAAACTATAAAAGTACTGGAGCGTATCAGTACCTGCACAGTGGGAAGGTGGGCCATGTACTCCTACACACAGACGGTGAATTTATATTTCTGAAAGTCGGTTAAACCCAAGTCCAGCCAGCTGCCCGAGCCTCTCTGCGTGTGTGTTAGTTACAGTCCAGATAGCCTAGCACAGTGAACACTGATCAGAAAACAGTTACTTAACTGATAGACTCACCAGCACCCGACACGTCTGCTTCCTTGGAGCTTCATAAGTGAGACATTTCTCTGGATGAGGAAGCTCTGGTGCTGGTTCTCCTCCACAGAATGGTAAGAGCAGACATACGGAGGTTTGGGTGGATGTTTTAAATTTAGTGCCTTCAGCCATAGACGCAGGTGGTCTTCCTAAAAAGGCACCCCCCAACACTCTGATCTGTATGTGCTGTGTTCGTAACTCTGTTGTTCAAGCCAAGTTTTCATCTTCTTCCAATACTGACTCCCTCTAACTGAACATATTATGCTAGTCATTTTATATTTGTGGTGACCCTTACAGCACTCACCATTGCAGATCGTACCAAAAAGTAGGCTGTCCCTTACTAGCAGCTCGACGGGAATCACACTGGCTTATATTCATTTATAACTCGCTCTCTGGCCATATGCCATCTTATATTTCTTCCTTAATTTCTTTAAACAGCTGTAATTATCAGACTTGCTCTGCTGTTTGGATTACCTGTCAGGTTCCTAGAGTTTTTACTGAGCTGGGAAAATCTGCTTTTAGCTACAGAGCACCAGAATTGAGCTGGAATTCACTGCAAGAAACTCTAAAACTCAGCTCGCTGGTGTCACTAAATCACTTTAAACTTTTAGTTTCTAACCACCTTCAGACAGCCTGTACCTGTTTTAATTGAGGTTTTTTTAGTAGGGGGATGGGGGGCTGGGATGCTAATTTTAAAGATTGGTCTTGGGTTTATACGAATCGATATTGGATTATTCAAATGAAGATTTTTTTACACACCACTACTAGTAACCCTAGTCAGTCAGAAGCAATTAGCTTTCGTCGTCTAATTACAATACAATATTGCGGTAATTACAATATTGAGCACAGTGCTCTTCAGAATTTCATAGCTGTGGTACTTTAGTACATACCAGTATTTTGAAGCACACAAGCAAGTCCACCTCTGAATGGCTCAAAGGAAACAAAATAAAGGTTTGGAAATGGATTAGTTTGGACTTTAATCCCATTGGGATGTTTTGTCAAGACCTTAAGCAGGGCAGTCAGTGCTTGAAATGTAGCTCAATTAAAACAATTATGTATAAAAGAGTGAAACCACTAAATAAGATAAAAAACACCTGTACACTGGAATATCTGTATATTATGTCTGAGATGTCCCCCAGGCCATAGCATATCCTGATTGATTTGTTTCTCTGATAGAATTGTTCTACTGTGTAGAACAGTTTTGCATTGTGTGTCAGGCCATTCTCTCCTGTTGAAAGGCAGCTTGTCCAATCAAAATAAATAAAAATTGAAAATCATTTTAGTATAAGACAAAAAGCCTGTTTTTACCTCCAGATTTTTAGGGTAAAACTGTTGTGAAGAAGTTTATTCGTGTGATTGTAAGATAGGACTGTGAGATATAGACAATAAATGATATCTCTATTTTCTGTAATTTGGTTGATAATAATAATAAATAATTATTCAAAAGTGTGTTTGTAAAAGTCATATATTTTACTAGCTTACGCTATTATTATTAAGGATATTAATATCCATCCATCCATCCTCCGCTTTATCCCACTAGCCTGGTCACAGGGAGGGGGGCTGGAGCCAGCATCGTCGGGTGAAGGCTCTTCTTTAGTGAATGACTCTGAAGTTTGAGGAGTGTGTGTTCTGCCAGACACTTTAGCTGGTTTAGATCTGTCTCAATGATGAAACAGGTTAGTTTTATCTTTAACGGCAACCGCTTTCTTACAAAGTCTGCAAACTGCCATCTTTTGAACAATGTCAGTCTTTTCAAATCCCTAACACGCGAGTGAAGTTGATCCTCTTCTAGGAGTTAACCTCTTAACTAGAGATGGACAGATATTTCGCTCGGCTGATATATCGGGCGAATATTTGCCTTTTTTTTTATATATCCGTGTTTGGTAGCTCCAATTTAAATTCTGGCATGTCTGCGGTGGCCCTGTGTTATTGGTTCGGTGGAATGTGCTGCTGCCGTAGGTTAAGGACCCCAAGCCAAAACTTTTGGAACTGATCGCCCAAATAAGTGAAAATGAATAGTTTATATGAACAGTGAGGTTTTTAATGAGGCGGTTACGTGTTTCTAGGTCCGCTGTAGACGTGAACCAGAGTGGATGTCATTACACAGCGAGTCTCATTGGAGCAGACAGAGTCTCCCAGATGTTACTCTTCCCGGATCCCTAACCCAGCGGAGTGGCTGCAGCTGGTACCAAAATAAGTCCAACCTACATCTTTATGGACTGTCTTAGTTGTTTACCAGTAGTTGAGCTTGTTTAGGACCTATAATAAACATGGTAAAAAAAACATGTATGACATTAGTTTGTCAAGGAAGGTGAGGAAATACATTATTATACATTGCCTTCAAATTTAGATCACATATATACTTATATTTATTTATTTAGCTTTTTTTTGCAGTAAAATTTATTTTCATTTTGGAGGGGGCTACTAGAAGAGACCACCTGTTTACTCTCTACTCCAGTTTAAATTCAAATTAGTAAAAGAAAACAACTCCACATTGTTTCTGGTGAAAGTAGAGCCATGCAGGCACATTTTACACATTTTAAGCTGAAAGGACTATTTTGGTAGGAACTAAAATTTTAATTCTTAAATTTAGAAAAGCGCCTGTTTTTTTTGTTGTTTTCAGCACGTCTTGACCATTGCAGATTAATTTTAATACCCATGTAAGAGCCAGTTAAGGGTTGATGCATTAGTAGCAATAATTTATTTTAAACAGTTAAAATGTGTTGAATATAATTTAGTAAGAATTCATCATTGTTGTATTTTCTAAAAGGCAGAAATTAGTAATGTATAAACTTTTCTGTACCTCCGGCTCCTGTCAGTAATGTTCTTTTTCTTTCCACTGCTTGCACGTTAAGGCAGACGGCAGTTAGAGAAATTTGAAGCAAGCCAGATTTTTGACCGAGCCATACTGAGTCCAGTGTTATGTCTACTTTTGTGTTTTATAAGTAAACCTTTAAAAGAGGATTCGGTCTCACTCTCGTCTCACTCTTGTTACCCTGTCGGCAAAGGTGGTACAAAAGGACTTGCAAGAAAAGAAGCTTTATTACAACCTGAGTGTTTTCTAGTATCATTTTGAAGGCTGTTTAGTAATATTACATCTTAAAAATTCCACGTTTATGGAGTGTTTTAGTAAAAAGCTTCAGGATTTGGGTATGATAGTTAATGTTAATAGGTTAAATCCTTTGCCTTTGCAATCTGAAATCTGCTTGGGATGTTTTCAGTTGCAAATTCTGTCCTCAGTTAAATGCAAGATGTCTGTGGGGTGATAGCAATGTACAGAGGGAACAGTATACTGACTCGTTTTCATCATTCTGTTAGCACTGACTCAACAAATTATTAATTAGGAAATGTGTCCTCCAATCAGCTATGTCTTCTACAGAGGCTGGATATTTAGCTGCTCAGCTTCTGAAAAGATGACAGTAATTGCTTCCCGAATCTGTGTGAATTTGCAAAAATCTCCAAATTCAGGGTTTGAAGTGTATACCTGTTTGAGGTGCTTGTACTTTGCTGGCTCTTTGTAGTTGTGTGTTTTTTATGTTCAGTGAATGACAAACTGACGTGGTTCTTTTTAACCGTGCTCTACTGTGTTCTGCCATGCCACAACTGTCTGTCCCTCTCCAGCCCTGCCTCCTTCATGTCTCTATGATTCATGGAACTTTTTTTTACTGTCAAACTAACCCTAACATAACATCTTCCTTCTTTAAAAACAACTACAGAACCTATTATAGCATCAAGTGTCATTACCGACTCATTAACTTTAGAGCAAACGAATAAAATAATTTACAACTCATTTCTTTTTACATTTTCTCTTTTGTAAGCCATTTCAGATCATTTCCATCTGTCTTTCAGGAGGTTTAATTTAAAGGCCTTACACTAGGAAAGCAGAAAGTGGAATTTTGTTGTTCTTTTGCTTGTTTAGTCTGTGGTTTGCCAGAAACTGCAGAAACCACTTAATCTGAGGCTGTTGGCAGTACTTTCAGATCAACTCAATTCCGTCACAGTGCCTGTCCATTTGCTGTGGAGACTTCATATGAGCGAGGTGTCTTTCTACTCCTCCTTGCTGCATCCAAGTGCCAGTATGGTGATCTCAAAGTCTCACTGTATCACCTGGTTTCAAAGTGGAAAGGCCCTTGGCTATTTGTCATGCCCTCTCTTTTGTTTGTCTTTCTGTGCCTCTTTGCTGCTCATCACTTTAGTAGAGAGTGAAGTGGTGAGTCGATCTTTGTGAATTGGAAGGTTTGTTTGAATTCTTCTTCTCAGTATTATCTGAGCTGGTGACAGTGATAGTCTTCATGAAGTCTATGAATGCTTTGCTACTTATCTTTGCCTTTGCCTTTCAAACAGGTCAGCTCCTACCTTATAATAAGGCCTGCTTGGTGTTGGGTGTGGAGCCAGTGGCTCTGCCTGCTGTTTTGACCTATATTTCAAACACAGTTCACAACTTGCTTTAATCTGTGAAATGTCCTGATTGATCCTTGGCATTACTTCTCTTGCTCGCCGTTTGCATTTCTCCTCCCCCAATTGATCTTCATGTAATTTAAGTAGCATCTTATTTCTGTGGATATCCTGCAGTTCTGCACATCCTGTAGTCGTGCAGTGAAGCTGGACAGTCCTTCTTATGGCTCGGCCATCCATCAATTATGACATTTTTCAGTCCTTTATGGTATCATGAGCATTTGTCTGTGCTCTGATCTGTTCTGTATTCTCTGTAGACAATGAATCAATGCTATGATCATATCTACATAGGCCGGTATGTGCACACTTAATTCTGTGTCCCACTCCTGGTTTCTTTCTGCAGATAGCTTTGTTATACACCACTGCTACAAGAACAAGAGTCTATACCGTCCTTCTGGTGTGCTGAGGGTGCAGAGCTTTGAAGATGCGTCGTCTAACTTCATTTGCCAGAACCCAGAGCATGCGTCTAGCTGACTAAACACACACTCCTGCAAACTATAACATAATTTCTTCTCTAGGATGCAACTTGAAGTGTTCATGCTTGATAGCTCTGTTCAGGTCTCTTGGATCCAAACAAATGCGTATGTGCAATGAGCTTACTCTGTCTGTAGGTTCATCAATCTTTTTGATCACGTCCATTTTTCCCCATGTGGATCAATTCCTCTTTAAGTTTCCCCTCTTGGTGCAAAAGGAAGTTTGCGCCATTGCATTAACTTCTGAAGCCACAGTTTTATATATATGTATTTTGTGCTCGCCTGGATTCAGTCTTTCACAAGCATTCAAATGTAATATCCTTGTCCACAATCAGGAGCAGTGCCCTGTACCTTTTTCCTTTGTGTCTGAAAGTAGCTATGCAGCCTCCTTTCACCGTCACGTTTTCTCCAGTATAGACAGTCACTCTCATTTGGACAGGGCGCATTTTCTTGTTCTTGTCTGATTGTGTGATTGTATTGTCATTGTATGAGATCAGATTGACTTGTACCTCTGTATGGAGTTTAAATGGCATCACTGTGTCATTGACTTCTAATGTAATAATCCATTCCTGTTTATTCTGACTGCACACTTGAGGAGTCTACTCGTGGCTTGTGAGGACCTGCACGCTGGCCACAGCTTTTGCTGACACTTCGCTTAACCTCTTAACATTCCAGCCCTTTTTTCCAATTTCTGCCTGAAAATACATACCCAAATCTTGAAGCTTTTTACTAAAACACTTCATAAACTAGTGGAATTTTCATAATGTAATGTTCCTGAAAAGCCTGCAAATTTATTCTAGAAAGCACTAAGTATTTTCTAATTTTCATTTTAGAATTAAAATTGTAGTGCCTACCAAAAATAGTTTATGTGCTCCATGACTTTTTCCTTTAGAGACTGTAGTGCATGTGTCTACAGTCACCAGAAAAAAATTGGTGTTGATTTCTTTTACTGATTAGAAGTTATTTAAGCTGGAGGAGAGAGTGAACAGCGCAATCAAGCGCACAAAAACCACCCGTCTTCTCCGTTACATCCAGATATCTTCGCACCTGATTGGTCCACAGACTTAATTGACATATTGTTGCAAAGAAGAGAGTCTGCCCTTTGTGACAGTATGCACCAAGCCACATAAGTCAGCGTGGAAGATATTTTAATAAATTTTTCAATTTGATGGCTTTTATTCTGACCTTTCGGATCTCTGGAGTACTCCTTTCACAAAATGGCGGATTATTAATGATCGGATGGATGGAAAAACACAAGTTTGGTCGCGTTTTGAAGCTGACAGTCTGAGGTATCTGGCTGGCTTAGAGTGGTTTTGGTGGTGCGTTTCTGTGGTGGCTGAGAGCCCTTATGCATCAAGTTGTGGCGGCGCTAGGGGGCGTGTTACTTTATTGGAAAAGCTATTCTTTATTTTTATTTCAATACTCATACATTACGAGTATAATCGTAATTCTGAAGGTCTCTCCGTTTGTTTGATGTATAATATGTCCAGATTGACCAAAAGATTGCTTTACAAAAATAAAAATGTTTCTATTGTACCTTATATTTTGTCATGCTAATGCTCTGGACAAGGTAGATTTTGATCAAAATATATACTTTTAGAATGACCTCAAAGAAAAAATGACAGAACGACCAAAAAGTAGAGATTCTAAGCTTTTTTTTACATGGTACCTTGGTTGTACATGGTACCTTTGGTGGAACTGTAGATCTTCAGATATATTCTTAAATATATTTATTGTTATTTTTGGGCCCGCCAGCAGGCCCGGGCGTGTTAAGAGGTTCATTTCAATCTTTTGCTCGGTCTTTAGATGATGTCTGTCCTCCTGCCCTCCTTTAACTGTATGCACGACTCTCTATTGCTTGCTAAGCTCTTTAGCTTGTGGTAGTTCTGGCTGCTCTACATATTGCCACTGCTTTGTCCAAAGTCAAATCCTGTTCTTGTATCAGCCGCTCTCTACTACATGACTGCATGTAATACCACAAACTATTTTATCATGAGTTAGAGAATCCTTCAGCCGGCCAAAGTCATGCAGTTCAGTGAAGTACTGGTCAAAACTTTCTCCTTCTTTTTGATTACAAGAGAAAAATGTGTACCTTTCAAATGTGATGTTTTGTTTGGGCACAGAATACTCCTTAAATTTCACAATCATATTCTGGAGCTGGAAGCTGTTGAATATGTCTAACGCATCTTTTCCAGTGACGTAACAGAATTTAAGCTTTCTTTTCTCATCACCACCTGTGCCCCTTGCTGCCATATACATGTTGAAACGTTGCTTAAATCGCTTCCAGTTTAAGTTACTGTTTAGCACCATACCAGCTGGGAGTTGTAGCTTCTCTATCTCACCCGTGTTCAGTCTGGCAACCACGCTCACTGCAACAAACTGTCACTGCTGGGTTTTACCACTGCTTTCTTTACTCACAAGCCTTTCGCTGCCTTCCTGTCATCTTTCCTCTTTTTTTTATTTTTATGATGCTCGTTGCACACAGCTTCTGACACCATGTGGTGTTTTTATGTTCAATAAACGACAAACTGGCGTGGTTCTCTTTGGTTCTCTGCTTTACTGAGTTCTGTCATGCTACAAACTGTCTGCCCTCTCCAGCCTCGCACTTAACAGTAGCCACACAGCTTATTGTGTTGGCGCTGCTACCAAACAAAGCACTAATACATTTGGTAGGGTAGCAACATGTTTTTATTTGGCACTGTTGTTGATGCCTTTCAGAATTTTAGACTCATGAGAAAACATGTTTTTCTTCTGTCTAATGCTTATTGTCATTTATTTATATATCTATCTATTTATTTATTTATTTATTTGTTTATTTATTTATTTATTTATGTACTGATTCATTGACTAATTAATTTATTTTTTGATTTGCAAGCAAACTTCTAGTGCCCCTTAATCATTGGGTGTGCCTGGCTATTTCCCCAGGTCACCCAAATGGCAGCTCTGGCCATGCATCTAGCATTTTCCTGTAGCCCTGACCAAGGTCAAACATTTCTTCTCAGCAGCGGACTCCCAGAAGGCTGCCCCTGCAAAGCTTTTGACAAGTAGGCAATCACTACTATTTACCATCATCTTGCTGCATAACAGCCCCGAGTCCAGTGGAGTCCGAGTCCGATCCTTTTTTGTGAATCACACTGGCCAATAATGAGTGGTTCCACTGAAATTTCATTTCCTGACATTGAGATGACCAGTTTATTAAGGCTTGGGTTAGGGTTGAGGTTAGGGCCAGTATTAGGGTTAGGTTTAGGATTAAGTTTTGGGTTGAGGTTAGGGTTTGGATTTGGGCCAGGGATAGGTTAGGTTTTGCTTAATAAAATAACATATTAAGACTATTTAATATATCAACAACATATCACATTTTGCACATCATGTGTCCTAATTAATAAGTAATGTACACAATTCATTTATTTGTTTTAATTTACTGTATTTCATGTAAATGTATTTCAGGTTAACAAAACCTATGTCTATAGAGCATATAATTTTGGAGGTATGCTTTCATGAATGACTTATTCAGAGGTCAGTTATAAATGTGTTTGATCTGTCCTCATATTCAGCTGTTAAAGGCTTTGAACAGCTCCATAAGGTATTGTATCAAACTATTGTGGATCAGTCTTTAATATTTTGTATTTTTTATTTATATTGGATGTTTAGTTCAGCAACCATTGTCAATTCCCATTGGATTAAACTTCTATGATGAAAATCTTCTTAACAATCCTTGCTTATTGTTTTGTCCTTATTTTAAGTCGAATAGCTTCCCCTAGTTGGGACTTGTAGTTTGCCAGGTTAAAAAAAAGCAGGAAATGCTTTAGCCCGGCAGTCTAGCAGCCACTCTTGTTGCATTGGGTTAATCTTCTGCAATCTTCATTGTTTTTACCTCTGAAAGCATCGTCTGTAAGTATTTAAAACACCATGCTGACTTTTATAGTTTTTATAGATTTTATAGGTATTTTATGTATTGTGATATATTTAGAGTGCTTTATCCACAGTCGTGGTGAAACATGTGATGCCAATTTTATCCTCTTTCTACCACTGTTCTACCACACAAGCTTTCTAGAAACATAAGCATACATTTTGGTTGTTCATATCAGGGATTTGTGTTGCATTAGTACAATTTGTGTGAAAACCTTTATTGGACAATTTAAAGTTGTTACCTCATGCTTAGCAGAGCGCTGTAGACTTTTTCAGTTTCGCTGTAATAACATGTTGAACATGCAACAGTATCCCTTGTATTGTTACTCTTTATAGTTTCACTCTGCTTCACTGCATGAGTGAAGGTGCAACTCAGTAAAAGCACTGGAGCCTGGACGCTATTTCCTGACTCCCATTCATTCTTTTGAATGGAGTTTGGCTTGCTGTTAAATTGTTTACACATACACACAAGGAGAACAGTACACTTATATTTCAGTACCAGTCTTCTGACATGAGTTCTGTGGTGCCACTTGAGAATGCTACATTTGTTCGACCCTCTGCATTTTACATCAATGGATTGTATAATGTGCCACATGCAAAGTATTACTACATGTTTTTGTGTTTTGTATATGCTGTTACTGTTTTAGGTAATTCTTTAATAATGGGTACTATCTACCTGCCACGTACTCTCCACACAGCAAAGTATATCGCTGTCTTTAACTTGGCCTTGTCTGATCTGTTTGGAAGTTCTGCTCTTATCCCAAAGTGTGCAGACATGTTTCTGCGTGAGGACCAGTGGATATCTTATGAAGACTGTCTAACAAGCATGTTCTTTGTTTTTCTCTTTATAACCATGCAGTCCTACAGTCTGCTTGCTTTGTGCTTTGACAGAGTAGTTGCTATACGTTTTCCTGTTTTGTGGGTTTTATCTATATCTGTTGTTACTGCCTTTTTATCTCTCATTACCAGACTGTCCTTCTGTAGATCAACTACAGTTGCCAGTTTTGTCTGTGATAATGGTCCTATCTTTAGACTAGCCTGTCATATTTTCTTCTAATTTTATAATGACCTATGTATTTAGCATTCCATTATTGCTAGTAGCTATCTCATATGTTTGTATTGGTTGTGCTCTGTGTAAAATCTCACATGGTGCTGATCGAATGAAAGCCATAAAAACCTACACTTTCCCACCTCATGTTAGTGGGCATGTTATAAAAAAATGTATAAATATAAACATCTATAAACTGCTTAAATATGTTTAAACATGTCCCCAAAAGTCCCAACCACATGTTTATTCTATGCATTTGCATTTGTCTTATCAGTACAATTAAAACACAGTCGTATGAAAAATAAGGACACCCTAAGAAGATCCTATGTGACATATATAAACCTAAACAGATATAAATATATGGACATTGGATTTTTTCAATATTGCAAAATGTTAAATTAAACAAATAAAACTGAAGAAGTTTCTTAATTTGTCTGTAACATGTAATTAATATAAATAAAAAAATAGGACACCCCCATTTATTAATATTTAAAATTAGAACCTGTAGTTAGAAACAGGTACACCACATTAGCTACAAATGAATCGAGGATTTTGGAGGAGCCAGTCCTGTTTAAACCTCAGACATTCAGTTGAGTTTGCTTTTGTTTGCTTTTGAGTGGTCTTGTCGTTCAGTGGTCTCAGAAATAAGTTTGCAGTTTGGGAAATTATTTAGAAAAAACTCTGAACAATTAGAAATCAAGGCTTTCCATTGTCTGGAAAATTTACAAGTGGAGCACATTTGAAACAACTGCCAGGTCAGGCTGTGCTACTCATGTTCCACTCAAAAGCAGACGCAAGATGCTTAAAGACATCTCCAACCATCAATGTCACTTTAGGACCTACAAATGGATCTAGCCATGGTTGATGTCAAAGTACATGCAGCTGTTATCAGAAAGAGACTACAGAAGTGTACCTTTCATAGGAAATGTGCAACAAGGAAGCCTTTCTGTCAAAAACAGGTTTGCCAGAGAAAACATAGACCAACATTTCTTAAACAAAGCTGTTGAACAGATGAATCCAGAGATATTATTTGGATGCAGTAATAGGACACATGTTTGGCACAAACCAAGCACACCATTTAAGCACAAGAAACTCATACCACCAGTGAAGTGTGGAGGTAGAGGTATCATGGTTTGGGCTGCTTTACTGCAGCAGGACCTGGTATCATAGAATATTTACATCATAGAATTAGAGGGTGCTGGAGGAAAATGTGTGACTGGCCAAAAACGTGTAGGTGGAGCATGTAACATGACAATGACCCAAAACATTCCAAAGACTGGAACTTAATCCTATTGAAATGCTGTGGGGTGATATGAAATGGGCTGTGCACACACAGGTGAAAGAAATTCTGAGTGGAAGAGTGGGAAAAACTCTCCCAGATGATGTCAGACACTGGTAGATGGGTACAGGAAAAGTCAAATTTTTAGCCAAAGACGCTAAGTATCCGCTGTTAGTGCATTGGTACACAATACACCTCTGCAACATTCTTCACCTGAATACTGAACAGATTTTCACAGGTGTAACTCTTCTCCTCACTCATTATCAAACATTTAAACCACTATAAATCTGAAGCTCTTGTCTTCACTTGTGTAAGCAATTATGAGCAGTGGTGTCCCTTCCTGCTCAGTCTACTCTATAAAACTTGTTTGCACCTGGATCCTGGTCTCTGTCCATATTACAATAGGGTGTCCTATTATTAATACCTCCTTATTCTTGTTAAAGAAATGCTAATTAATTGAAGTTTAACTCAAATATGTCAGTAGCTTAAAATATCCATTATGTAGCTACAAAGAAGCATCTAAACACATTGACTAGTTTGTCTAGAGACTTTAAGTATGTAAATAAGGTTTTTAAATAATCTGCTAAATTTAGTTGTTTTTTTTATTTGGACTTTATTTGGAGGGTCCAGCTGGAGTTTTGTTTAGGGTTAGGGTCAGGATTATGGTTAGGCTGAAGGTCAGGATTAGGTTTTGGTTTGAGGTCAAGGCTAGGGTCAGGAATAAGGACAGGGTTAGAGTTAGGTTTAGGGTTAAAAATATGGTTAGGAATGTGGTTAGAGTTAGATTTAGGGTTAAGGTTAGAAATAGTTCTGTATTTGCTTACTGCCCATACCTTCATGCTACCCATTGTTTAAACTGAAGGCCTGGAGTCAACCACGGTGTTTCCAGAAGAAGCAGAATCAACACTGCAGGACTGCACAGACTGCACGGACTGGGATATGTTCAAAAAATCTGCCACCACAGACTCTTAGGTAGATGTAAATTAATACGCTACATCTGTCTGTGGATTTATCAGGAATGTGTAGATGACATGGTCTGGACTAAGAACATTCTTCCAAACCAAAAAGCATGAATGAACAGTGAGGCCTGCAGCCTACCTAAAGCGTGTGACACCATCTACAGATCTAGTAACAGAGTATCTGCGAGTGTCCAGGCACAACCTGAAAGCTGGCATCAGGGCTGCGAAGAATGCGTGCAGCATGCAAATCCAAGCTAATTTTTCCAACAAATCAGACCCTCAGCATATATGGCAGGGTATCCAGACATTGACAAACTACAAGAGCAAAGTCATCAGTTCGCCAGTGACAGATGCCTACCTCCTAAACGAACTTAACTCATTCTCTGTTAGCTTTAAAACCAATCAAGCTCAGCTGACCAGTGAAGCTACAACACTCAATGGCATCCCAGGAGGGTCTTAAGAGCGTGTGCCAGCCAGCTTTACAGACATCTTCAACCACTCCCTGGTACAGTCTACATTTCTCACCTGCTTCAAAACCACAACCCATACCAAAGAAACCCAACATCATATGCCTATCAACTAATTGCAACTAAACCCATCGTAATGAGGTGCTTTGAAAGCCTGATCCTGACTCACATTAAGGAATACCTCCTAATACCTAATACCTTGGATGGAATAACCTCCCAAATATCTAAACTTGGCTACTGTGCAAACCACTGAAGACGCAGTAGCAACGACAATCCACACTGCACTGAACAACCTGAAAGGCAAAAACACCTATGTAAGAATTCTCTTCATCAGCTTCATTTCAGCATTCAAGACAATCATCCCCACCAGACTGATCTCCAAGCTCAAGACCCTCGGAATCAGCCATTTAGTGTGCTGGAGTTTTGACTTCCTCACTGGCCGGCCTCAGTTTGTTAGGATGGGCGGCCACACTTCTCCCACCCTCGCCCTCAGCACAGGCTGCCCACAAGGCTGTGTTCTATCACTGATGCTCTACACCCTGTACACCCATGACTGCATTGCCAAGCACAACTCCAACATCATCACCAAGTTTGCTGGCGATACTACAATAGTGAGCCTCATTATCAACAACAACGAGAAGGCGTACAGAGAGGAGGTGGAACTCCTCAGAATGATGCACAGACAATAATCAACATGAACAAACCCAAAAAGATGGTCCTCGATTTCAGAAAAAGGGGAAAAGTGCACACACCTCTGACCAACGAAGGAAGGGACCATGGTGGAAAGAGCTAACACCTTCAGATTCCTTGGAGTTCACATATCTGATTTCACCTGGACACTAAAGACATCACACCTTGTCAAAAAGGCCCAACAACGCATTAGCAGTCTGCAGGACTGGGTGCTGGTTTTATACACCTGTGGCTGAGGAAGTGATTGGAACACCTCTATTTAAGGATTTGGATGGGTGAATGAATACTATTGGCAATGTAGTGTATATTTGAGCACCTACGATCACTGCATGCATGTCTGACTGTGGAAAAACCTGGCCTGAAAAAGCTGGCTTGTTTCTTCACATGGCTTGTTGAAATAGTAAAAATTATCCATATCGCCGACAGTACCAGTACCTCTACAGTTAGGACTGAATTTCTGGACAGCACACTTCAAATGGTCCCTCGTTTGATCTTGGAGGAGAGGGAAGGACTGCAGGTGGCAGAGGGTGTCATGTTCACTGGGGTGAAGTGACAAGGTTAAGAGTCGATTTGTGCGTAGCATCAACAGCCTGGTACATAACTCCTTTATGTTGAACATTTCAATACACTATGCACTTTTTGCATATCCTGTCCTTATTAATACCTATTATGCAGAATTAATTTGTAACAGAATCCTTTGGTGCCTTTATTTTAATTCACTGCAAATGTATTATACGTTAGCAACACTTTTGTCTATAGAGATTTGTGTTCAATTTTGGAGGTGTGCTTTCATGGATGACGTATTCATAGGTCAGTTATAAATGTGTTTGATCTCTCCTGGAATCTTGCTGTTAGGTTTTATTCAACTATTGAAGGTATAGTATCATACTACTGTGTGTCAGTCTTTGTACATTTGCACTTTGTATACATGCTGATTAGTCTTTTGATTAAATTAGTATGCTAAAAATCCTCTGAATAAGTTTATTTGCATTTAAGTTGATGTGTAGTGTTGGGAAATGTTTGAAAGTTCCATAACTATTCTTTCTTACAGTTTATCCAACACCAGTCACTGCCACTTGAGAACACTACATTCATTCCCCCCACATCATTTTACATCAGTGGATTGCACAACATGCCACATGCAAAGTATTACTACATGTTTCTGTGTTTTGTATATAGTGTGACTGTTTTAGGTAATTCTTTTATAATGGGTACTATCTACCTGGCACGTACTCTCCACACTGCAAAGTATATCGCTGTCTTTAACTTGGCCTTGTCTGATGTGTTTGGAAGTTCTGCTCTTATTCCGAAGTATGCAGACATGTTTCTGCGTGAGGACCAGTGGATATCTTATGAAGACTGTCTAACAAGCATGTTTTTTGTTTTTCTTTTTATGACCATGCAGTCATTTACTCTGCTTGCTTTGTGCTTTGACAGAGTGATTGCTATATGTTTTCCTCTGAGGTATCACGCTACTGTAACCAAATCCACAATGACTCTGATTATTGGTGTTATGTGGGTTATCTCTGTATCTTTTGTCACTGCTTTTGTGTCTCTGATTACCAGACTGTCTTTCTGTAGATCGACTACAGTTTACAGTTACTTCTGTGATAATGGTCCTATCTTTAGACTAGCCTGTAATGATAATTCTCCTAATTTTATAGCGGTTGAAATCTACATTGCGTTTGTACTTTGCATTCCATTGCTGCTGATAGCTATCTCATATGTCTGTATTGGTAATGCTCTGTGTAAGATCTCACATGGTGCTGAACGAATCAAAGCTATGAAAACCTGCACTTCCCACCTCATATTAGTGGGCATGTTTTATCTACCAATCTTTAGTGTTTACATTACTGCTCTTACAACATACATACATCCAAATACTAGAATAATTAATTCTGCCCTTACACAAACTATTCCACCAATGTTAAACCCCATCATATATACTCTGAAGACAGAGGAGGTCTTACAGGCTATTAAAGTACTTTATAAAAGAGTCAAAGGGACTTTTGTAAAGAAGAATCCTGTGAGAACCATAGCATAGAATTAAATTATATAATACATTTTGATGTTATATTGGCTTACTGGCATAAGGCAGTTAATTAAAAAAGTTATTTGTAAAAAAAATGTATTTGTAAAAAGGCAGAAATTCGTCCCATCAGACTTGCATTGTAATATTTTTCTCATTTTAAAAGTAGGTGGATTATTGATGTAAAGTATTGGAAGTTTTTTTTGAGTAGCCTTAGGTTAACATGAATAAAGAGTTTTTAAATATAATTGTCTACAAACAGCTTAAATGTTCAAACATGTCCCAAAAAGTCCCAACCACACGGTTATTCTATGCATTTCCAATTTTTTTACCCAGTCTTTTTCAGTACAGATAAAACATACAGTTGTATGAAAAATAGGGACACCCTATGAAAACCTTACATAACACATATAAACCTATATAGAAATGAATATAAATATATGATGATTTGATCTTTAGTTGAATTTGCTCTTGTTTGTTGAGTGGTCTTACAAAGGCAAGACCTTAAGAAATAAAGTTACATATTAGTTTTGGAAAATGATTTAGAAAGATCAATGATTTGAAATCAACACACTCCATTGGAAACTTACAAGTGGAAAACCTGGCCAGGTCAGGCTGTGCAAATCCCCAACAATTGTTAGGACGTACATGTAGGTCTTGCCACAGTTGATGTACTTTTTAGGGGAGGTGTGCAACAAGGAAGTCTTTCTTTCAAAAACAGGTTTGCCCTGGTCAGGGAATCCTTAGCGGGAAGCCGATGATACTGATCCTGAAGCAGTAGACAGACAACTAAGTTCGATTATAACTGCTGGGTGAAAGGATGTTGCTGAATGAAGGTGAAACCAGTTGTGAGTGGTGACGGATGCAACTTTTGTTATGAAGAGTGGGTCATTTAGGAGAAGCAGAAAGTGTATGACAGCTTGAATATGATGGAGGATTGGTTTGTATGGACTGGGAAGCAGAGAATTCCAAAGAAAGGGAATAGCTTTGAGCGTATGAAAGCTTGGAGTACTAATTCTTATGAGAAGACGTTGAGATCGTTGTGTCAGGAAGAAGAGGGAATATGGGAATTTCCTTGTTTGTTATGTTAGTGATTGTGACGTTGTCTGAATGAAGAATGATTGTGCAACAGGCCCATTTGTGCCTCCAAATTACAGTGATGACTGCACCGGGCAACAGTTTGCGCAAAGATCTTGGGGCAGCTTGCAACCGTGGAAAAGGACCAATCATAAAGCTGTCTGCATGAGGAAACGAAGCATCCGATGGTCTCTTGATGGAGCAAGGAGCCGAAGGTGACATGGAATGGTGGCAAAGCACAGAAAGGTCATTATCCGCACCTTGGAAAATCCTCAAGCAAAGCTGTAAGGAATGAGCGGTGAATTGAAGAGCTGAGCATTGGTGGGAGGTGAAGCAAGAGTTGTCAAAGCCAGGGAGAAGACTGTGCCTTGCGCGTTGAGCACTGTTGGCTTGGTTAGGCTGGCTGCAGCACTTGTAAACAGAGAGTAAGGTACGAGAATTGGCTTGGGGAATTAAACCAGGTGCTGGATTGACAGGGATGATGAAATAGGGGTGGGGAGGGATGATAAAAAAGGGGGGATTGGGAGACAAAAACGGGCGGCGGGGAGTGAGAAAGATGGAAAAAGAAAAGTGGTGGGAGTCAGAATGGGCAGGAGCGGAAAGGGGGAGTAAAGCCAAAGGAGAATGAGGGAAGCACTAGGAGCAGGAGAGAAGAGAGACCAGAAAAGGCCAGCAGGTGTGGGCAGAGCAGCAGTGGCTGAAAAGAAGCCCGGTGGTGTGCAAAGGCTTGTTACTGGAATATTCTGCGACAAACTGGCGATAGCAGCAGGTAGACTCGTATTAGGAATGGCATGCGATGGACAGAGATGGATCCTACTGATGTGGGCAGAGCAGTGGCACCTGCACCGTGCCTGGGCCCATTATGGGAATAGCATGCAGCAGACTGGTGATGGCAGAAGGTAGACTCATAGCAGGAATGTTGTGTGATGAACCGGGGATGGCAGTGGGTGGGACCAGCAAGTGTGGGGGCAGAGCAACGGTGTCTGCGGCGAAGCCTGGGGTCGTGCGTGGGCATGTTGCACGAATTGCAATGGCACACCGTGATGCAACGGGTAGTCTTATAGCAGGAATGGAGTGCAACGAACTGGCGGTAGCAGCAACATGGCTACGATTGGCCAGACCGGAGTGAATCGGGGCTTAGGCCACGTTCTGTTTTTCACAAAGTTTGCTGCCAGTGTTTTTTTTTGGTATAGTGAAGAAAATTATAAGCATTCCATAAGTGTGTTAACCTTATTATTTATTATCATCTCAGGATGATTTATGTGTGGTTAACTGTTGGCATGACACAAGACTCATGGTAGCGCTCACCTTTTTCTTCTCTTTCCAGTATAGGGAAATCACAATGCTGCCTTTATCAAGTGGTCAAGTCAAGTGGGTTTTATTGTCATTTCAACTACATACAGAGTACACAGTGAAACGAAACAACGTTCCTCCAGGACCATGGTGCAACATAGACAGTGCATACAAGACACAAGTGCAACACAAACAAACAAGTGTGGACAGACAACACAACAGAACAAAGTACAGACAGAGAATAATAAATAATTGCTGGTAGTGTGCAAATTGTGCAATGTGTAATAAATAGAGTCCAGTGAGGTAGTAAAGTTATCAGTGCAATGCTTTGTGCAAAAATGCTTCCCCTTTTTTATCTGGGGTAAATGGTTGGAGAGAGAGAGAGAGAGTGTACATGTACCAGAAAGATATCAGTTCAGACGTTGAGTTGTGTTGAGAAGTCTGATGGCTTGGGGGAAGAAGCTGTTGCAGAGTCTGGTCGTGTTGGACTGGACGCTGAGGTACCTTCTTCCTGATGGCAGGAGGGAGAACAGTCTGTTTGAAGGGTGGGTGGGGTCATCCACAATGCTGGTTGCTTTGCGGATGCAGCGGATGGTGTAAATGTCCAAGACGGAGGGGAGAGAGACTCCGATGATCCTCTCAGCTGTCCTCACAATGCGTTGGAGGGACTTGCGGTCAGAGGCTGTGCAGGTCCCAAACCAGGCAGTGATGCAGCTGCTTAGGATGCTCTCTATGGTTCCCCTATAGAAGAGGGTGAGGATGGGTGGAGGGAGACGGGCCTTTCTCAGCTTCCGGAGGAAGTAGAGACGCTGCTGGGCTTTCTTGGCTGTAGAGCTGGTGTTCAGGGACCAGGTGAGGTTCTCCGCTAGGTGGACACCAAGGAACTTGGTGCTCTTAACGATCTCCACAGAGGAGCCGTTGATGTTAAGCGGAGAGTGGACCGGTCTAGATTTCCTGAAGTCAACAACCATTTCCTTGGTCTTCTCTACATTCCAGAGAAGGTTGTTGACTGCACACCAGTCTGTCAGCTGCTGTACCTCCTCCCTGTATGCTGACTCGTCGCCTTTGCTGATGAGACCCAGCACAGTTGTATCATCAGCGAACTTTATGATGCTGTTAGAACTGTGTTTCGCAACACAGTCATGAGTCAGCAGGGTGAACAACAGAGGACTCAGTACACTGCCCTGGGGTGCCCCAGTGTTTATGGTGATGGTGCTGGAGCTGCTGTTCCCGAACCGGACTAACTGGGGCCTCCCTGTCAGGAAGTCCAGGATCCAGTTGCACAGGGGGGTGTTGAGGCCCAGCAGGCTTAACTTCCTGGTGAGATTCTGTGGGATGATGGTGTTGAATGCTGAACTGAAGTCTATGAACAGCATTCTGACGTAGGTGTCCTTCTTCTCCAGGTGGGTAAGGGAGAGATGAAGGGTGGTGGTGATGGCATCGTCCGTGGAGCGGTTGGGACGATATGCAAGTTGCAGGGGGTCCAATGAAGAGGGCAGTTGGGTCTTGATGTTCCTCATGACTAGCCTCTCAAAGCACTTCATGATGATGGGCGTGAGAGCTACGGGACGGTAGTCATTGAGGCAGGACACCGTGGACTTCTTCGGCACGGGGATGATGGTGGTGGTCTTGAGGCACGTTGGGACAGTGGAGCTGCGCAGGGAGACGTTGAAGATGTCCGTGAGAACATCTGTCAACTGGTCTGCACACTCTCTGAGCACTCTGCCAGGGATGTTGTCTGGTCCTGCAGCTTTCCGTGGGTTGACTCTGCGCTCTCTGAGTTTTCCTCACGTCCACTGCAGTCAGGCACAGTGCCTGCTCGTCTGGCTTGGGTGTGATCTTGCTCACCAACGTGTTGTTCTGAGCCTCAAACCGTGCATAAAAGTCGTTTAGGGCATCGGGGAGGAAGGCATCACTGTCACAGGACGGTGGCATTGTCCTGTAGTGTGTGATTTCCTGGATGCCCTGCCACATGTGCCGCATGTCACCCGTGTCCTTGAAGTGGTTGTGGATTCTCTGGGCGTGTGCGCGCTTTGCCTCTCGGATGGCTCGTGACAATTTGGCTCTTGCTTTTCTTAGGGCCGCCTTGCCACCCACTCTGAAGGCCGAGTCGCGGGTCCTCAGTAGCGCACACACCTCAGGAGTCATCCACGGCTTCTGGTTTGGGCGTATGGTGATGGTCTTGGAGACAGTGACATCATCAATACACTTGCTGATGTAGCCAGTCACTGATGCTGTGTACTCCTCCAAGTTAACAGAGTCGCCTTCAGTCGCAGCCTCCCTGAACATGTCCCATGCAGTGCACTCAAAACAGTCCTGAAGGGCAGAGATGCTCCTGCCAGCCAGGTTTTCACCTGCTTCTGAAATGGTCTGGGGCGTCTGATGAGGGGTGTGTAAGCTGGAGTCAGATACACAGACATGTGGTCTGAGAACGCGAGGTGGGGGCAGGGCTGCCCGGTACACGCTGGGTATGTTTGTGTAAACAAGGTCCAACGCGTTCGCTCCTCTCGTGGCAAAGTCCACATGCTGATGGAATTTAGGGAGGACTGACTGGAGATTAGCGTGGTTGAAATCTCCGGCGACAATGAACAGTGCGTCTGGATGTCTGGTCTGCAGATCACTAATGCCCCCGTGCAGCTCCCACAGTGCCTCTTTAGCATTAGCATTAGCACTAGCGCTAGGCGGTATGTACACGACGGCTATCAGCACGGCGGAGAATTCCCGTACTAAATAAAAAGGTCTGCACTGGACTATGATGAACTCCACTAGCGGAGAGCAGTGCTTGGCGACAGTCACAGCGTTGTTGCACCATTCTGTGTTGATGTAAACACACACGCCTCCACCGCGTGTCTTCCCGGACAGAGCCGCGCTCCAATCCGCTCTGAACGAGGCTAGCCCGTCTAGCTGAATGGCGCTGTCTGGAATACTGTCGCTGAGCCACGATTCCACAAAGACTAGAGCACAGCAGTCTCTGAACTCTCTCTGGGTCGCTCGCTGGAGTCGAATGCAGTCCAGTTTATTATCGAGGGAGCAGACGTTTGCGAGTAATAGCGATGGTATAGCCGGGCAGCTAGGGCTAGCCTTTAGCCTCGCACGAACCCCGGCTCTCTTACCGCGCTTCCGCTTTCACTCGCACCGCTTGCGATGACACTTCCGCCGGGCTCCGCCATCAGGAAACGCCGCGGACTGCAGGCCTGGGTCTTGTAGCAGGCTGAGCTCTTGTAGCGTCTGTAGAACTTCATCCGAAAGATTGTTTTTAGGCTGATTTCTCCACTGAAGCAGGGTCTGGCGGTGGTAGGATATGTGCACTGTTGTTCCGATGCACATATTTGCAGAGATGGACGTGAGTATCCACAAACAATAACACAAAAAGCACCAATTCTCGGACCAAGAGTGGCCGCTGCGTGTTAACGCGCCGCCGACCGGATGTACCTTTATTGCTCGCTGCATTGGGAAAGTTTTAGGGTGATCACATTCCGACTTCAGATTCAGCACTTATAGACTGCTGTCAGAGTAACAAAGCCATTAAATTATGAAATATATTCCTTTGCATGTGTTTCCTCAAAGTTTTCCTACATTTTTTTTTTCTTCTGGTTATGTTGATGCGTACACAGATGAAAGCCGAATTTGATACTATGTTTATGTATCAGCCAAACCAGAGCTTCTAGTAGGCAGTATTTTATGTAAACCTAAAGTTCACACATGACTGGATACCTTCCTACCTCAGAACACTGCTGGAGTGGGCAGCATGCTGACACAACCATCATAAGTCTTCATTTTCTTTATTAATCGCAAGTATTTCAATTTAACATATGTCCTTGTCCATGGAGATTTGTGAGGCTGATGTAAATGTAGGTCAGTTATAAATGTGCTTGGTATCTCTGGATGTACTGCTCTGAAAGGTTTTGTCTTTCTGCAGACGGTATAATATGAAGCCATTGAGAATTGTTTTTCAACATCTTGAACATTTCTTTCATAAGCATTGATCAGATTGTCATTTGCTGTTAATTTATTTTGTATGCTCCAAATTCTATAAATAATATATATATATTTATATATAAAAATAATATATCATTTTTAAGAGAGTATATAGATTTGTACCTGCATTTATGTCTTGTTGAATTCGTGGGTTTTAAATCTTTTTTTACATTTTATTTAAGACCAGTTTTTTGACATGACGTCTGTGGTGCAACTTGAGAATGCTACATTTATTCGCCCCCCAGTATTTTACATCAGTGGATTGTACAACATGCCACATGCAAAGTATTACTACATGTTTCTGTGTTTTGTATATGCTGTTACTGTTTTAGGTAATTCTTTTATAATGGGTACTATTTACCTGGCACGTACTCTACACACAGCAAAGTATATCGCTGTCTTTAACTTGGCCTTGTCTGATGTGTGTGGAAGTTCTGCTCTTATTCCGAAGTATGCAGACATGTTTCTGCGTGAGGACCAGTACATACCTTATGAAGACTGTCTGACAAGCATGTTCTTTGTTTTTCATTTTATGACCATGCAGTCATTGACTCTGCTTGCTTTGTGCTTTGACAGAGTGATTGCTATTTGTTTTCCTCTGAGGTATCACGCTATTGTCACCAAAACCACTATGACTTTGATTATTGGTGTTATGTGGCTTTTCTCTTTGTCTTTTGTTACTGTCCGTATAGGTCTGATTTCCAGACTGTCCTTCTGTAGATCTACCACAGTTGACAGTTATTTCTGTGATCATGGCCCTATCTTCAGACTAGCCTGTAATGATAATTCTCCTAATTTCATGGTATCATATTTCAATATTGCTGTTGTACTTTGTGTTCCATTGTTGCTAATAGCTATCTCATATGTCTGTATTGGTTTTGCATTACTTAAGATCTCTCATGGTGCTGATCGAATCAAAGCTATGAAAACCTGCACTTCCCACCTCATATTAGTGACTATGTTTTATCTACCAATCCTTAGTGTTTACATTACTGCTCTCACAACATACATCCATCCAAACACCAGAATAATCAATTCTGTCTTAACACAAGCTATTCCACCGATGTTAAACCCTATCATATACACTCTGAAGACAGAGGAGGTATTACAGTCTATTAAAGTTCTCTATAAACGAATTAAGGTAAACCGTACAATGAAAGATCCTGTAAAGTGCACGGTGGAAAAAAATCATTTAGCTTACTGACAAATTAGTTAAAAATGTAGTTCCACCTTTTAGGCCTCCATTAGGATGGGTTATTTATTAGACCTGTTATTATTTCCCAATAGCCACTTCTTACACTGTTAATCTCAGAGGAGGTGGGCGGGTATGAGTGTGGACATTCTGAAGTAAAAAGTGCTCAGCAAAGGCCGCAGCAGAACACAGTAAATTGCTTTTATAAATTTCTTCATAAACAACCTTTGTTTACACAGTTAGCTTAACTAGGATTTCTTAAATCTATAAACTGGGATTTTTCAGGGTCTGTTCATTTCTTTGCTGCAGACTTTTTAAAGTAAAATTTAAAGTAAATTTTTAGTAAGACGTTATTTACTTTGAATGTTACCGTTTGTATGCTGATTCCATTGAAGAATTTTCCCTACTTTTTTAATAAAACAATTTAATGTGGTGTTTAAACTTTAATAAAAGTTTGCAAAATGTAGCAAGAGTCCTGCATCACACTGTAACGATACCCAAAACAAGTTAGACACTAGCAGATTTAGTAAAAGAATCTTTAATGAGAAGAGGATCTCCAAAATCGTAATAAAGGGCCAGTTAAGGTCAATAACCAGTAAAGCAATGACAATTTGCAAGAAAAATTGTGAAGGAGTCAGGAGTCAAAAACAAAGAATCAATGAATCAAACAACCAAATCCGAAGGGAGAAGCTGATACGAAAAAATGGCCAAAAGCACAACAGACGGAATATAATGGAATACTACATGCACTTTTTTAGAGGAGAACTTGATGATGCTGACATAAATGTAGGTCAGTTATAGTGCTTGATATCTACTGATGTTCTTCTCTGAAAGGTTTTGTCTTTATGCAGATGGTATAATATGAAACCATTGTGAATTGTTTTTCAAAATCTTGTACTTTTGTTTGATAAGCAATGATCAGATTATCATTCGTTGTTAATTTCTTTTGAAAAATAGATATCATTTTTAAATAAACATATATAGACCAAATGTGTACCTGCATTTATATCTTGTTGAACTTTTTGTGGGTTCTTTTTTTATTTTACTTAAGACCAGAAGTGATGGTGTGAACCAATTTGCTAGCGTGCCAGGGCTGCATATGTAGTTAGTCAAGAAGACCAGTAACTGAATCTCTGATGCTGATTGTGGGTCCAAGTGGTTAATCAGTTAATTTCTTTAGATTTTCTGAATTTTGCAGATTTCTAATATTAATAATTGATAAAGAAAAGAATTTGTTTAAAGTCACAAATGTCCCGCCTACAGTTTCTTCCAAAACCTCAGATCTTCCTGACTCCCAATTCCCAGCGTGCACTTCCTGATGATGTCACACCCACATGTCAACAATATACCAATCATTCACCTTTCTTATGTTCCGCTTCTCTGGAACACACACACACACACACCATATAAACACAGTAACCCCATACACTCGTTGCGAAGTTTTGCCAAACATTGTTTGCAATTCTGAGCAATTTCTCCTGTATTCCTGATCAGATTTTTGGTTTTGACTCGACTTTGGTTTGGTTTGGCTTTTGTTATCTGGCTTTCTCTCTCTCTTTCTTTTGCATCATCCCTTTTGCGCCTGGTTGCTTGGTTTGTTCTGCTCCCCTGGTTTTTGACTTTTTATTTTCTTCTGTGTCTCTTGTTTATTCTCCTGCCTCTTCCTTTATGACTTATTTGCCTGGCTGTCTGATCTCCCCGTTTCGACCCTTGCCTGTATTTTGGATTATGACCTTGTATTGCCCTTTTGTTGTGATTGTTCGTTTCTTGTTGTGTGGTGATTGCTAGTTCTGTTAATAAATCTACTTTGCATTCTTTGTTTCTGGCACAAATGACAAATTTTGTCATTGTGACTAGGGCTGAAACGATTCCTTGAGGACATTTTAGCTCAGTTGCAAGTTCTCACAAGCTATCACACAGGCTGTCCTCCACACCACCCTTTTATGGGGCCCCACAAAGAAACATCTTGGGGCCTTTGTAGACTCTGGGGCTGTGGGGAATTTTGTGGACACTGCACTGGCCAGGGAACTGGGCCTACCCTTGGTTGATTTGGAGGAACCTATTTCAGCCATAGATGGGCCATATCTTGAACCAGGGTAGCTACCCAACAAACCAGACCCATAGCCAGGACGCCCTGGCCCTGGAATTCACAAGGCCATCCACATCCCCAGCTCAGGCTGGGGTTTTATTGTGGGGAAGGATGGTCCCTGCATTGACTATCAGGGTCTAAATAAGATCACTGTCAAGGACAGATACCCTCTACTAGAGATGGACCGATCAGCGTTTTTGAGGCCGATTCCGATCGCCGATCACCTTTCAGTGCGATCGGCCGATAGCCAATATCAATCAAGGGTGGGGCTGTTAGACACGGCAGGGCTACATATTATTAGCACAAGCAAATCATGAAACAAGGTGGAAACTGGTTTATTACCAGTTTTATTAGCTCATATGAAACAGTATAATATTTTAACTAAATTAGAAGTTGGTCTATGTGGGAGTAAACCGCTTGATACAGCTCCGGAAGAGCCACATCTGAAAAGTATCTCTACTAGGAACAGCAGAGCGTGGATCCAGCTGGAATATTAAGCAGCAGAATGAACGTCTTCTACAGCCGAGAAGAGCTGCTTATCTAGAAATATAAACTCAATCACTCTCTCTGTGTTTTCTTTAGCTCTCTGGCTGTTGCTGCTGCTGTACTGTTCGTACCGGTCAGATCTGGTCTGCACGGTTCTCTGGGCTGTGTGGGCTAGCTCTGCTGTTTGCTGATGCTCACTGTATTCAGCTGCATGGTGTATGCGCCATATCAAATTAGTATCAGATTAGTGTGTTAAATGTCTTTGTTTTGGTTCCCACGAGAGACGCTGATGTTACTAATTTTACAGATGTTACAAACTGCCCTGGATGAGTCACTTACGGTAACAAACTGCTAGATGGACAATGTTTTCTTTCCGCACATGCGGTGAACGCTTTAACTTTTCTTGCGAAGCCGCTGCTTTAGTCAGTCTGTTAAAAACGAAAGGGTATGTATTTCCACCTAGCAGTTCAGATAGGAATTACAGGGAACTGGCCGGAGGGGGTTTCACACAGGGCTCCCCTTCCTGGATGAAACGCTAGCTGTTAATACAGAAATTAGGCTCATTTGTTTACCGCCATCGATTGGCTCTCGAGATTGGCCGACCGCCGATCACACATTTTGAATAAAAAACGGCCGATTCCGATACATGGCCGATCAATTCTTCCATCTCTAACCTCTGCCCCTTGTGCCCTCTGCCTTCAAGGGGCGGCAGCAGGCGTCCGTCTATACCTAGTTGGACTTGTGCAGTGCCTATATCCGAGAAGGCAATGAGTGGAAGATGGCCTTCATCACTCTATCAGGCCATTATGAGTACTTGGTCATGCCTTTTGGGTTAATGAATGCACTGGCTATTTTCCAACATCTCATCAATGAGGTCTTAAGAGAGGCTATTGATCGTTATGTGTTTGTCTACCTTGATCCTGATCTAGAGCAAGTCTGTGGATGAACACAACTCGCGTCAGAAGAAGGTTCTGCTGTGGTGGCACACTTCACGTTTTACTGCACACCCTGGGGTCACCGCACTCCCCCTTAATTGTCTTTCAGTGCTTCCCAAACAAAAAAATAAAAATAAATTAAATACATAAATAAAACCAGGGCTTTTGTTACTTAATATTTTTGGGAAAATATTAAGAACTCCTTTTATGTCTTTTGATTTACATTTCTTCTAATTCTTTTGAGGTGGCCAGTGTTTTCCCCTAGCATCCTTTGTTCTCAGTTTCCCTAAGACAGGTATTTTGTTTTTTTCCTTCACACCTCTTTTCGGGCCTAATGTTTTATGAACTCAGCCAGAAACTTGGGCTGGGCAATAGTTTAGAGTGGTAATTCACTGGACTCACTGTGGAAATACATACCTTTTCATTTTTAACAGACTGACCCCCCCCACGGGCTGCTTTCAGTTTACGTTCTTACCTGTACACTGACTACACTGTTCTACAAGCTGTACACGGACTAGTTTACACGGTTCTACAAGCTGTACACTGACTACTTTACACTATTCTACAAGCTGTACATGGACTACTTTACACTGTTCTACAAGCTGTACACTGACTACTTTACACTGTACTACAAGCTGTACACGGACTACTGTACACTGTACTACAAGCTGTACACTGGCTACTTTACACTGTTCTACAAGCTGTACACTGACTACACTGTTCTACAAGTTGTATACTGACTATTTTACACTGTTCTACAAGCTGCACACTGACTACTTTACACTGTACTACAAGCTGTACACTGACAACTTTACACTGTACTACAAGCTGTACACGGACTACTTTACACTGTTCTACAAGCTGTACACTGACTACATTGTTCTACAAGCTGTACACTGACTACTTTACACTGTTCTACAAGCTGTACACTGACTATTTTACACTGTTCTACACTCTATACACTGACAATTTTATATTGGCATAATTCCAGTGCTGTTCAATGAAAATATGTAATTGAATATTGGTATTGTATTGAATATTAATATATAATGTGAGGGGTGCTCTCACTTTTTTTGTGAGATACTGTATTGAATAAGCAGATCTGGCAGGCAGCATATTCTGGGTGCCTTTCATCAGCCAAACACTGCTAGCTTGTAAAGCATGAGCAACATTGCAAACACTGCTGGGATATTTCAGCATTCTGTCCTGATTTATCATTTATTGTTCAGACTGAGAACTCATAATTACATTTTTATATTAACTGCAGAAGTATTCTAATGTGGTAGAACAACCTTGTCTATAGAGACTTGTGGTTTTTTAGAGGAGTGCTTGTGAGGATGACGTAAACATATACCAGTTATAAATATGTTTAGTATCTCTTGAAATTCTGCTTTAAAAGGTTTTGTCTTGTTGCAGAAGGTATTGTATCAAACCATTGTGTTTTGTTGTCAGTTAGTTTTAGAGAGGTTGTCATTTGTTGTTAATTTCTTTGTTGTTATATTTTTATTTATATAAGTATTTATTTATACAAGTTTTGAAATAATTTTTATTTGCAGTAGTAATATGATGATTTGTACTGTGGTGAACTGTTTAAAGGTTCTGTAATTTTTCTCATATTTTATTTAAGACCAGACTCCTGACATGACTTCTGTGGCGCCTCTTGAGAATGCTACATTCATTCGCCCCCCCACATTTTACATCAGTGGATTGTACAACATGCCGCATACAAAGTATTATTATATGTTTCTGTGTTTTGTATATGCTGTGACTGTTTTAGGAAACTCTTTTATAATGTGTGCTATATACCTCTCTCGTACTCTCCACACAGCAAAGTATATCGCTGTCTTTAACTTGGCCTTGTCTGATCTGTGTGGAAGTTCTGCTCTTATTCCGAAGTATGCAGACATGTTTCTGAGTGAGAACCAGTACATACCTTATAAAGACTGTCTGGCAAGCATGTTCTTTGTTTTTCTTTTTATGACCATGCAGTCCTACACTCTGCTGGCTTTGTCCTTTGACAGAGTGATTGCTATATGTTTCCCTCTAAGGTATCACGCTATTGTCACTAAATCCACAATGACACTGGTCATTAGTGTAATGTGGCTTTTATCTATATCTGTTGTTACTGCCCGAGTAGCTCTGACTGCCAGATTGTCCTTCTGTAGATCTACGATAGTTTACAGTTACTTCTGTGATCATGGCCCTATCTTCAGACTAGCCTGTAATGATAATTCTCCAAATTTTATGATGGCTTATGTCAATGTTGCTGTTGTGCTTTGCTTTCCATTGCTGCTGATAGCTATCTCATATGTTTGTATTGGTTATGCTCTGTGTAAGATCTCACATGGTGCTGATCGAATGAAAGCTATGAAAACCTGCACTTCCCACCTCATATTAGTGGCCATGTTTTATCTTCCAATTACCAGCACTTACATTACTGCTCTCACAACATATATAGATCCAAACACTAGAATAATCAACTCAGTTTTAACTCAAACAATTCCACCTATGTTAAACCCCATCATATATAGTCTCAAGACAGAGGAGGTATTACAGTCTATTAAAGTTCTCTACAAACGAATTAAGGTGAACTCTGCAGTGAACTAAAATGATAGAATTTGTACAGCACAGAGAAAATCACTTTGTTAAAAACTGAAATTCCTCCATTTAGACTACCATTTTTTTACTCAAGTTCAATGTACTGCATGCAATGAGTTTATATCAAGTTCAGGGAAATAAAGAAATCAGATACAATGTCAATACACTGTTAAAATATTTATTTTAGTTAACCTGCATGTTTGTGTTTTAGAGGTTTACAGTTATCTCGCCAATATTTTTGTCCATACAAACAGAGGAAACATTACAGGTGCAGTTTCCAAGACACACACTTAAAAAATAGAATCTGTCCCTTATTCACTTTAATATATATGTCCGCAATGTTTTTGAAAGGCTTCTGCGGAAAATAGAAATTTCACGATTTTTATGTCTTGGGATTCTCTGTAAAAATGTCTGTCATTTGCAGGTTTGTTATTACATGCTAATAACTACCACTCTAGTGATTTCAGTAGCAAGTGTGGTGAGGAGGGGTGGCGAGGGTTAATTTTGTGGTAAAAAAAACAGCTCAGCAGTTGCTGCAGCAGAGTACAACTCAGTTTTTAGTTTTGCTGTTTAAAAAGCAATGCATACCCCTTTTTTCATCAACAGCAGCAAAGACACACTTGTTCACACTGACCATACAAGAAGAGTTTCAGCCCAAAGTTCAATACAGGGCTGCCAGTCAGCACAAAGTATATTACATATATCAGAAAAATAATAATGAATAAAAATGACTGTTTTTAGTAAATACTTCAAAGGTTGCGGATTTTCTATCTGCTGCGTTGGTCTGCTTATTCTAAAGAAGACAGTCTCCCACTTAACTATATCAACAAGATGATGATGGTTAAATGAATAACTAACAGAAAAATTATTCTTATTTTATTTCATTGTCTTACACTGCCCTGTCTAATGATGATGTCTAAATGTAAATGGCCATTTTGATGCTTAAAGTATGATATGTATGATCATTTAATAAATATACATTTTCGTTTTGATCTGAGAAATCATTTGTGTGAGGGCTAGATCCAGGGTTTTGGCCGCAGAGCTATCAGAGGGAGATAAATTACACCTCCCATGACCATTCAGGCCCACTGCACAACACTTGGGCGGGTTAACAGAAAAAGCCAGTAATTTGGATACCAAAGCTGAGAGTTTCACACCCCCCCTCACTTTTCGAGATCCTTCAGCTGCTTATTCCTTTTACTCTCTTCATTGAGGCTTTTGTTAAGTATTGGTATAATGCTCGCAAAGCACATGCACAGCCTGATTTGATTTCAAGTCTGAACAGTTATCCCCATTAGCTTGTCACTTGGTTCCTGTTACCCTAAAACCTGCTGTGGCTTCTCTTGTGGTTTTCTGGGGTATAAATGAAGGATGTAAAGGCCATCTTTTGAGACAAGGTGCTGCCATTGGAAGGCATGAGCAGGTTTTTATGATTTTATGGGGGCAATATAGCCAGGAGCACATCAGGGCATTTGTCAACTTCATGGTGTCACAATAGCCTGAGAAAAGATCCAGCCACGTTCTGAGTCTTGTTCCGTTGTCCACAACCTACATGCCTTCACTTGAGACAGCATTTCCTGGACTTCAGTAACTTCTTCCACAATCTGGGGAAGAATTTTAGCACGATCGCCATGCCATAGACTGCCCTCACAAAAGAGTTTGAAGCAGTTTCAGTTCTCCCTCATAAGAACAACCACAAGATTATGTGTTACTGCAGTTAGGAACCAGGTGCTGCAGTGGGGACACTCTCCCCATTCACAGGTCACTTGCACATTCCCACATTCCCAGATGGCTCTGGTGACCAAGATGTGCAGGCCTATGTAGTCGCTTGCAAGGTGTGTGCAACAAGGAACCAAGGATGAAACCAGAAGTACTGCTCCATCAGGTACCCATCCCCTTCCATTAATGGTGTTATGTCTCTCTAGTGGCCTGGGGCAACATTGTCTGCAGGTGTCAGACCAGAGATGGCAATCTGCAGCATCCTGCTGTACTGGATGAAGAGTCTGGCTGTCAGCCAAAGACCCACCTCTGAGTGATGTACTAAAAAATAGCGCTCTGTAACCCCATTCTTCTAAAAGCCAAAATGACTATAATATGTTATAGTATATTAAAATGTTAATGTTGATAATTTTGGGATGCGCTAGGCTTCCTGTTTCAGCCGCATATACGCACATAGAACATTAATGTAGTTTAGTACATTAGTTTCGTGGAGCGGAAGATATGATGACTAGTTGTCTATAAGTATTGTAATGGTGGTGTCAAACTTTAAAGGCATGTTATCAATAATCTTTACTGGAATGTAAATGTTCATGAATGAAAACAAGCTGTAATGAAATAGGAGTAACGAGACTATGTTTAAAATGTAAGGAGTAAAAAGTACTGATAATGGAGTGTTAATGTAAGGAGTAGAAAGTACTGATAATGGAGTGTAAATGTAAGGAGTAGAAAGTACTGATAATGGAGTGTAAATGTAAGGAGTAGAAAGTACTGATAATAAAGTGTAAATGTAAGGAGTAGAAAGTACAGATAATGGAGTGTAAATTAAAGGAGTAGAAAGTACAGATAATGGAGTGTAAATATAAGGAGTAGAAAGTAAACATAATGGAGTGTAAATATAAGGAGTAGAAAGTACTGATAATGGAGTGTAAATGTAAGGAGTAGAAAGTACTGATAATGGAGTGTAAATATAAGGAGTAGAAATACAGATAATGGAGTGTAAATGTAAGGAGTAGAAAGTACTGATAATGGAGTGTAAATGTAAGGAGTAGAAAGTACAGATAATGGATTGTAAATTAAAGCAGTAGAAAGTACAGATAATGGAGTGTAAATGTAAGGAGTAGAAAGTACAGATAATGGAGTGTAAATATAAGGAGTAGAAAGTACAGATAATGGAGTGTAAATATAAGGAGTAGAAAGTACAGATAATGGAGTGTAAATGTAAGGAGTAGAAAGTACTGATAATGGAGTGTAAATGTAAGGAGTAGAAAGTACAGATAATGGATTGTAAATTAAAGCAGTAGAAAGTACAGATAATGGAGTGTAAATGTAAGGAGTAGAAAGTACAGATAATGGAGTGTAAATATAAGGAGTAGAAAGTACAGATAATGGAGTGTAAATATAAGGAGTAGAAAGTACTGATAATGGAGTGTAAATATAAGGAGTAGAAGTAAAAAGTCACTTGACATCTCTGGTTTCAGAACATATAATTTATGGTAATCTTTGATCTTACCCCTGCCAGAATGATCGATATAACCCTTTAACGTTTCAGTAATCAGTCTTTACCAGAAAACACATCCTATATGGTGGATCAGGTTAGGATCATAGCTAAAATTTGCCTTAATCAAAACACATTGATGATGATAATTTAGTCTTTTATTATACCAAGTTATTTTATGGGGCAATCCGTTAATGTATTTTTTTAAACACTACAAATGTATGTCAGTTGAGAACACAACCCTGTCTATAGAGATTTGCATGTTTCTTCAGAGGTGTACTTATGAGGTTGACGTAAACATAGGTTAGTTATAAATGTGTGCATTCTCTTCTGAAATTCTGGTCCTAAAGATTTTGTCCTGCAGCAGAAGGTATGAAACCACTGTGGATCATTTCTTAACTTACTCTTCTGGCTAGTTGATGAGGTTATTAATTAGTCATTTGGTATTACATTTATTGTGAATGTTATACACTGTGTTAATCATTTTAACTGTTTGAAGGGTCTGTGACTAACCTTTCCCTACATCATATTTAGAGCCAGTTTCCTCCTGACATGACTTCTGTGGTGCCCCCTGATAATGCTACATTCATACAGCACCCCGCATTTTACATCAGTGGATTGTACAATATGCCACATGCAAAATATTATTATATGTTTTTGTGCTTTATATATGCTGTAACTATTTTAGCAAACTCTTTTATAATGAGTACTATCTACCTGGCACGTACTCTCCACACAGCAAAGTATATTGCTGTCTTTAACTTGGCCTTGTCTGATCTATTTGGAAGTTCTGCTATTATTCCAAAGTATGCAGACATGTTTCTACGTGAGGACCAGTACATACCTTATGAAGACTGTCTGACAAGCATGTTTTTTGTTTTTCTTTTTTTTTCTATGCAGTCATTTACTCTGCTTGCTTTGTCTTTTGACAGAGTGATTGCTATATGTTATCCTCTGAAGTATCACGTTATTGTCACCAAATCCACTATGACTCTGATTATTGGTATTATGTGGCTTTTCTCTGTATTTGTTGTTATTATTCGTGTAGTTCTGATTACCAGACTGTCCTTCTGTGGCTCTCCCATAGTTTACAGCTATTTCTGTGATCATGGGCCTGTCTATAGAATAGCATGTAGTGATAAATCACCTAATTTCATGATGGCTTATATATATATTGCTTTTGTGCTTTGCCTTCCATTCTTACTAATAGTCTTGTCATATATTTTTATTGGTAATGCTCTGTGGAAACTCTCACATGGTGCTGATCGAATCAAAGCTATGAAAACCTGCACTTCCCACCTCATATTAGTGGCCATGTATTATCTACCAATCTTTGGGGTTTATTTTACTGCTCATGCAGTAACATTCATAGATCCAAATACTAGAATACTCAATTCAGTACTAGCACAAACAATTCCACCTATGTTAAACCCGGTTATATATAGTCTGAAGACAGAGGAGGTGTTACAGTCTATTAAAATACTTTACAAACGCACTAAGGTGAACTTTGTAATGAAAGATCCTGTCAAGAGCATAACAAAGAATTAAACTATTATAGTTGTAGTTTGACAGTGGTATAAATCAGAGATTCGTTCACGTTTAAGTCTGAAATTTCTCCTCCATTCACTTTAGTAGTAATGTTGTAATCAGTCCATGATTGTAGTTTAATGTACTTAAAGTTATTACTGTTGTGCAAATTATTATTAAGTTAAAACATGTATTTATTTAGCATTCAGGAATGTATAAAAAATGCAATATATACATTATGAAAAATGTAAAAAAAAAAAAAAAAGATATATAAAAAGAAATCTTTGAATAAATGTTTATACATTGCTTAAATGTGTAGTTTAATATGTTATGAATTTGTATGTTTATTCAGGTTTACAGTTATGCAACATTTTCATCAGTTCAAACAGACAAAGTATAATTATAGTAGAAATAGTGAATAAAACTTGAGACACACTGTAAAATAAGGTAATTTTTTTTGGATTAGATATCTTATGTCAGTGACCACTACTCTCACAGGAGCTGGGTGGGGTAGGGAGTAATGGCAATGAATCATATATAAGAGCTTAGGAGTGACTGCAGCAGGGCACCACGTAGTTCGCCTTATAATTCCACACTATAAATAGCCTTTAGATAACCAATTAGCTTCACTAATAGCATGCTAATTTCTGTCTTAATATCTATTTTCGATCTGTTTTTTTTATGCTGGATTAGCACCAATCAAATTGTCATATGTTCATCATGTATTTGTTAATTGCAGTTTACATTTACATTTACATTTACGGCATTTAGCAGATGCTCTTGTCCAGAGCGACTTACAAAAGTGCTTAGTGTTGGTTAGAGTATGAATCTCTATCTAGTACAACAGGATTAAGTCCAAACCACTCTATACTCAAACACTGCCATAAACACAGGGCCAGTGCTGATACCTAGAAAAAAGACAATGCAATACCTAGCCAGACTGGAACACCTACAGAGAAGAAAACAAATACAAGACTACATACAGTACAAGTGCATTACTTAGCCAGTGCTCCTAGAAGATAAAGTGCAATTACAGTTTATACCATACTTTAGTATATTAGTGATTATAAGTGCTTTACAAAGAGATGGGTCTTCAGTCTGCATTTGAAGACCGCGAGAGAGTTCGCTGTTCGGACAGCCAGTGGAAGTTCGTTCCACCATCTGGGTGCCAGGACAGAGAAGCGTTTTGTTGCGTGTCTTCCATGAATCTTAAGTGATGGCGGGTCAAGCCGAGCCGTACTTGAAGCCCGAAGGGCTCGAGGTGCGGTTCGACTTTTGACCATTGCCATAAGGTAAGGAGGAGCTGGTCCATTCTTGGCTTTGTAGGCAAGCATCAGAACTTTAAACTGAATGCGAGCAGCTACAGGAAGCCAGTGAAGAGAGCGCAGCAGTGGAGTGACATGAGTGAACTTGGGAAGATTGAAGACGAGCCGTGCTGCTGCATTCTGGATCAGTTGTAAGGGCCTGATGGCCTGCAGAGGAAGACCAGCCAGGAGTGAGTTGCAGTAGTCCAGCCTTGAAATGACAAGAGACTGGACGAGCACCTGGGAGGCCTCCTGAGAGAGGAAGGGTTGGATGCGTCTGATGTTGTGGAGAATGTATCTGCATGACCAAGTCAGGTTCGTAATCTGGGCTGAGAACGATAACTGGTCATCCAGAGTCACCCCAAGGTTTCTTGCATCTTTAGACGGAACAATCAAAGAGTTCTCGAATGAGATGGCAAGATCCTGCTGAGGACCTGTAGTTCCAGGGATGAACAGCAGCTCAGTCTTGCTGGAATTGAGCTTCAGATGATGAGCTGTCATCCATGAAGAGATGTCGGTCAGACATGCAGAGATACGACTGCAAACCTGAGTGTCAGATGGTGGGAAGGAAAGCATTAGTTGAGTGTCATCAGCATAGCAGTGGTAAGAGAAACCATGAGAGGTAATTACATCACCAAGAGAATGGGTGTAGAGTGAAAAGAGGAGTGGACCTAGCACTGAGCCTTGAGGGACACCAGTAAGGAGCCTGCAAGGAGCAGATGTAGACCCTCTCCATGTTACCTGGTAAGACCGCCCCTCTAGATAGGACTCAAACCACTTCCATGCAGAGCCCGTGATTCCCAAGTCAGCGAGGACGGATAGAAGGATCTTGTGGTTCACCGTGTCGAAAGCTGCAGAGACAGTTTGGATGATCTTGCAGTCTGGAGCTTCTCAGTCACTGCTATGAGGGCTGTTTCTGTTGAGTGCGCTGGTTTGAAGCCGGACTGGTTGGGGTCCTGGAGCAGGTTCTGGGTGAGAAAGAGAGACAGTTGGTTATAAACAGCACGCTCAAGAATTTTTGATAGAAAAGAAAGGAGTGATACCGGCCGGTAGTTGCAGACATCTGAGCTGTCCAGTGTGGGCTTCTTCAGAATTGGAACCACTCTGGCAGTTAAAGTTTCAACTTTAATTTAAGATTTGATGCACATAACAAACATTCATATAACATTCTGTAATTAAACTGTTGAAGTTGAATGTGGGGTCCTTTGTTAAATAATTATCCTCAATTTTTAGTAGTTTAATGTTTAAGTTTTCAAGTTAGCTTTGTTTAGCTGCTTCTAATAGTGACTGCCTGTAGGGTTAGGGTTAGCACACTGAGCCTAATAATGAAAAAGATAGATAAAAAGAGGTTATTAAGACACAAATTTCATCTTAATGATATGTGAAATCGCATTGCTGTTTAGCTCTGACCTGTCCATCAGAAAAATTTGTATGTGGAACAGCTTTGAGTGGAGAAGTATTAGAGGGAGTGTTTATTCAGAAAAATAAACAGAAATAAGAGATAAAAGGGTTGGTTTTGACAATGACAATGATTTGTTTGGGGAGTGGGGTAAAAAAAAGGTTGAAACAAGGAAGAAAAAGAACACTGGAAGATGAGAGGCTTAGCTCAGTAGGTTGAGCAATTGCACAATGCAGCTTCCCTAAGAACTTAGTATTGTATGGACTGTAACACAATAATTATCAAGTAATACTATTAATTGTACACAACAAAAAACATAAGAGAAGTTAATAAACATGAAAAGGAACTCAATAGCGAGACTACTGAGGTTTTAAAAGTCAAGTCCTCTGCTTACTTCCTGTTGTTTGGGAGTGAAGCCCGATGCCCATAGATTCAAGCTTTGGGGTATCTAGTGATGGGTCCTCCCACAAGTTCTATCTGGGTTGTGCAAAGAACATGAAGCGTGAACTAGAAGCTGCATATTAGTTTGTTGACTGTACATCTGAGAAGACTTAGGTGAACAAACAGTGCTTGGATCAGAGAGTCCGGTACCAAGGGAGGTGGGCTGCATGCTAGGCTAAAGGCGAGAGCTATGCGGCAACCACTACCTAGCCTGTTGCTAGCTAATGTTTGCTCCCTCGAAAACAAGCTGGATGAGCTGAGAACCAGAATAACAGCTCAGCGTGAGATCAGAGAGTGTTGTGCTCTGATCTTCACAGAAACCTGGCTTGCTGGCAAGACGCCAGAGTCAGCGATCCAGCTAGACACACTCCGCTCACCGTGGCGACCGCATGGCAGCGTCGGGAAAGAACAAAGGCGGCGGTGTCTGTGTTTACGTTAATAACGCGTGGTGTTCAGACGTAAAGACAGTTGAAAAACTTTGTCTAGCGGACTCAGAACTGCTGATGGTGAAGTGCAGACCCCACTATCTGCCGAGAGAGTTTAGCGGTGTGTTTATTCTGGCTGTTTACACTCCGGCACGCGCCAACTCCGCTGCGGCGCTGGGGCTGCTGCATGACATCATCAGTAAACAAGAGACCGCGCACCCGGACGACGTGTTTATTGTTGCCGGCGACTTTAATTATTGCAACCTGAGGACTGTCCTCCCCAAGTACCATCAGCACGTGAGCTTCCCGACGAGGGAGAACAACTTACTCGACCAAGTCTACAGCAACGTGAGGGGGGGCCTACAGAGCCGTGCCTCAGCCACACTTCGGACAGTCTGACCACATCTCCGTTTTCCTCTACCCAGCATACAGACAACTCCTCAAGCGGTCACTTCCAGTGAGTAAAACTGTTAAAGTGTGGAATGAAGAAACTGATTCAATGCTTCAGGACTGCTTTGACAGTACAAACTGGGATGTGTTTAGAACTGCTGCTGTGAGAGAGGATGGTTCTGTTGATCTAGAGGACTATGCTTCTGGGGTAACTGGCTACATCAGCAGCTGCATTGAAACCATTGTCCCTTCAAAGCGCTGCATAAAGTACCCCAACCAAAAACCATGGATAAATGGTGAAGTTCGGTCCATGCTACATGCTCGCCAGACTGCATTTCTCTCTGGCAACGCTGAGGACTACAAAAGGTCTAGATACGACCTGCGTAGATCTATCAGAGAAGCTAAGAGACAGTACAGGCCGAAGCTGGAGGGCTACTACACCACAGCAGACTCCCGGCGCATGTGGAGAGGACTGCAACACATCACCAACCATCAACAAACAAGCACGGCACTCACAACCAGCCATTCTGCATTGCCTGATGAGCTGAATGAGTTCTATACTCGCTTCAATGTCCTCAAACTTGACCAACTGAAGGACATTGCGGCCAAGGAGAGCATACAGAACCCATCACTCATTGTAACACCAGTGGATGTGCACAGGAACCTCGTGAGAATCAACCCACGCAGAGCAGCAGGCCCAGACAACATCCCCGGGCATGCGCTCAGGGTTTGCTCATCAGAACTGGCTGATGTGTAGACATATTCAATCTGTCACTCACACAAGCTTTTGTGCCATCCTGTTTCAAGACCACCACCATTGTGCCCCTCCCAAAGAAAAGTAATGTGAGATGCCTAAATGACTATCGCCCTGTTGCACTCACTTCAATCGTGAAGTGCTCCGAGAGGATAGTCATGACTCACATCCAGAAGACCATTCCCAACACAATAGATCCTTTACAGTTCGCATACCATCGGAACCGGTCTACAGACGACGCAATCAACGCTGCTCTTCACAAAGCCCTCACACACCTGGAGCCCTCACACACCTGGAGGGCAAGGACACATGTCAGAATGCTCTTTATTGACTACAGTTCAGCGTTCAACACGGTCATCCCACACAGATTCTCAGAAAAGCTCCTCACCCTCGGACTGACACCAGCCCTCTGCAACTGGGTGCTGAACTTTCTAACAGACAGACCCCAGTCAGTCAGAGTCGGCAGCTGCACATCCAGCACAAGAACAGTGAGCACAGGAGTCCCTCAAGGCTGTGTGCTGAGCCTCCTTCTGTACACGCTCTTCACATACGACTGCGTGGCCTCCCAGAACAACACCAGCATCATCAAATTTGCTGATGATACTACAGTCATTGGACTGATCACTGGTGGGGAAGAGACAGCGTATAGGAAGGAGGTGGCTGAGCTGGTGGCCTGGTGTCATGACAACAATCTTTCCTTGAATACAGACAAGACCAAGGAAATGATTGTTGATCCAAGGAGGAAGCGAAAGCTACACACACCCCTGTACATAGGGGAGACTGAGGTGGAGAGGGTGAAAACCTTTAAGTTCCTTGGTATTCACATCAGTGAGGATCTCAGCTGGTCCCACAACACTCAGATCATCATCAAGTCCCAGCAGAGACTGTACTTTCTGAGAAGGCTGAGAAAATTTGGTATGCCAGCCAAAATTCTCAGCATCTTCTACAGGAGTATGATTGAGAGTGTTCTTACCAGCTCCATCATCGTCTGGTATGGAAACTCTACTGCTCAAGACAGAAAGGCTCTCCAGCGTGTGATCAAAACTGCACAGTCCATCTCAGGAGCAGCCTTCCCCTCACTGCAGAACATCTACCACACCAGGGTCACCAGGAGGGCCCACAACATAATCAGGAACAGTACACACCCCCAGCACACACTCTTCACATGTTTACCTTCAGGCAGACGTTACAGGAGTGTGAAGCCCAGGACCAAAAGACTGACAAACAGTTTCTACTCACAGGCCATTCTGAACTGGTTTTAACTGGTCTGATTTTAACTGCACCTTACACTCACTGTACTGCTGTTTACATATAATACTGGTGACATTCACTGTACTGCTGTTTACATACAATACTGTTTACATTCACTACTCGCACAAAAACATTATTGTTTACATCTGTTACTTGCAACTTGCACTTTATGGCTGCTGCTCTTCATACTTGCACATAAAAGCACATAACTTTTATTTTTTTATTCTTTATCTATGAAAATACTTTTATTTACTTCAACTTATATTATTATGTTATATTTTTTATTATTTCTTTTTTTTGTTATCTTTATCTATTGGTGAATAGAGTAACAGCAAAGTAAGAATTTCATTGTGCAGTATAACTGTCTGTTCTGCTGTACACATGACAATAAAACTCTTGAATCTGAATCTTTCTTCTTGCAATTGATGAAAAGGTACTGACAACCAACCTCAGCCTGCAAGAAATGCACAAATTGTGAATTTCCCCACTGTGGAACTAATAAAGGATCATCTTAATTAGTAGATTTGTGGTACCCAAATCTTTATTTAGAGGAGAGTCAGGTGTTATCCCTGTTCAGACTAAGACCACAAATCAGAAGTGTCCTATAAATACAGAGGCAAAGAAAAGTATGTGAATCCTTTAAAACTACCTGTTTTTTTTTTCTTTGCATGAATCGGTCAAAAACATGATCTGCTCTACATCTAAGTCCAAAGTAAAGACAAACACAATGTGCTTAACCTAATACCACACAAACAATTATAATATCTGCTGATGTGTACCATGCCTCGCAAAAAAGAGATCTCAGAAGACCAACAATCAAGAACTGTTGATCTGTATAAACCTGGAAAGGTTTCCCACTTACCTAGAAGTGGGCACCGTGACAAGTTGACTTCAAATTCACAACACAGAATGCTCAGAGAGGTAAAGAAGAACCCTAGAGAAACAGCTAAAGGATTGAAGGAGTTACTGGAACTGGTTAACGTCTCTGTTCATGAGTCTACCATACGCACATCATTGAACAGGCACGGCATCCATGACAGGACACCACAGAGGAAGCTGCTGCTTTTCAAAAAAAAAAAACAATACTGCATGCCTGGAGTTTGCCAAAGAGTACCTTGACACTCCACAACCACTAGATGGGAAGATGTTTTGTGGACTGATGATGAAACCAAGGTTGAATTGTGCAGTAAGAACACACAGCACTATGTATGGCATAAAAAGGGCACTGCATACCAACATGAAAACATCATCCCAGCTATGAAGTACAGTGGTGGGAGCATCATGATTTGGGGCTGCTCGGCTGCTTTGGGGTCTGGACCGCTCGCCATCATTGAAGGGGAAATGGACTCTCAAGTTTATCAAGGTATTCTACAGAATAGTTTTAGGGTGGCTATCTGCCAGCTGAAGCTCAGTAGATGTTGGGTGATGCAGCAGGACAATGACCCTAAACATGGAAGTAAATCTACCACAGAATGGCTTCAAAACAAGAAAATCCACCTTTTGGAGCGTCCCAGTCAGAGTCCAAACCTGAATCCAACAGTGATGCTGTGGAATGACCTCGAGCTGTTCACACCAGATGTCATGCAATGTTATGCTTTGAGTGAAAACTAGCTTTCTGTCCACCATACGCATTTGCTTTTTGCTCTCGAACGCTGACCCAGACAGAGCAGCGATATTCGTAGATCGAGAAGGAGTGCCTAGCAGCAGTGTGGGCATGCGAGCGCTTTGCAATATATCTACAAGGTATGGACAGATTTTGTCTTCAGACAGATCATAAACCACTTGTTCCCTTAATAAATTTATAAGATCTTGACAAGGCACCACTGCGATGTCAGCGCCTGTTAATGCGCTTAATGAGATTCAGTGTCACTGCAGTCCATGTTCCAGGGAAGCAGCTGGTAATAGCGGACACGTTGTCGAGAAACCCACTCACAGAAAGCAGTCCATCCGACACAGAGGTGGAAGTGGAAGCTTACAAACAAGCCATCATGTCCACGAGGCCGGTGGCTGGCGGTAGACTGGACAAACTTAGAGCTGCCACCCAAGCAGATGGTGATCTGGACGCAGTCGGCAAGTTTGTCCAGGAAGGCTGGCCCAGGGAAATATCCAGAGTGTCGTCCACAGTGCGTGAGTTCCCCGCCACTAGGGCTCATCTGTCTGCTGTGGATGGACTTCTGCTGCATGGCGACAGAATCATTGTGCCAGCAACACAGAGGATGGAGGTACTACACAGGATCGATGAAGGACATCAAGGCCTCACTAAGTGCAGAAAACGTGCCAATATGTCTCTGTGGTGGCCGGGGATAGGACGTGACATCACCAAGTTGGTTGAGACATGTGAATTCTGTCAGCAAAACAGACCCACACAAAGGAGGGAACCACTGATCACTACCCCGTTGCCAAATGGCACTTGGCAGAAAATTGCAGCGGATATATGTGAACAGGATGGCAACAAATATCTTGTTGTGGATTACTATTCACGTGACATTGAAATAGCTCAACTGTCAACCTTAACTAGTCAGCTGGTGATAGCCCGTCTCAAGAGCATGTTCATCAGATGGGGAATCCCATATGAAGTAGTGACGGATAACGCAACTCAGTTCACTTCTGCAGAGTTTGTGAGTTTCGCAAAGACTTATGATTTCACTCATACAACCTCTTGCCCGTATTACCCCCAGAGTAACGGAGCAGCTGAGAGGAGCGTTGCTATTGCAAAGCGAATTTTGCGACAGCCAGACCCACAGTTGGCACTAATGAGTTACTGAGCCACCCCCACCACTGCTACTGGAATGAGTCCGGCACAGCTGATGACAGGTCGGCAAATCCATTGCTTCCACAAAAGCTGCAGCCAAGTGCCATCGATTATGAGCAAGTGCGCAAGAGAGATCAGCGAACCAAGCGGGCCTACAGATTCTTCTATAATAGACGTCACTCTGCATGCAACCTACCCACTTTGCTGCCAGGCCAGAGAGTTAAACTTAAGCAGGATGGGGAGAAGGGTTGGCACATGCCAGGAACCGTCCTTGCCAAAGCACCTGATCCCAGATCTTATTTTGTGCAGACAGAGCAAGGCACCATAACACGCAGGATTCGAAGGGCATCTGCAGACTGCCCCTAGTTCAACGGAACATGAGACAGTGCCGAATACCAAAGAAGACAGCAAAGAGACTTTGCCTGTTGCAAGTCCACTGGTGACTCCTGGCACACCAGTAACGAAAAGCCCATCTTCAACACCATTATCCCCTGTGCGACCTGCGACACAGTCTTCGGTCCCAAATGCAACCTTAGCCGGGAGACAGGTCAAACCACCCAGCTGGCTGAAGGACTATGTGTGTCCATAAGTAATGGTCTATTGTGCTGGTAATTCAAAATAGCTTCAGAGACTGATAGCTAAGGGAAAATAGTTCTAAAGTTAAGTACCTTTTGGGATCGACACTATGCAGCATTAGGGATTTTTTTTCTTTGCCTTGTTCAGTGTTGTTGGTGTGGCTGCATGTTCTGTTCTCTCTTTTGATTTTTTCTTTTTCCAGGGGGTGAAAAGGAAACAACTTAAAGGGGGAGATGTCATGCAATGTTATGGTTTGAGTGAAAACTAGCTTTCTGTCCATCATACGCATTATATGCATTCTCATTGGATAGGCTAGATGACGTCAGGAACAAATAATATACCGAGTTAAGCCAGAGTGAAAGGCAGAATGTTTAAGCTAACTGCTGCCGTTTGCAACTTGAATAAAGAGTAAAACCCAAGACAACCTTGACTCACCACACATCATTACACCAGACATCCTAAGAATATGGCTGAGCTGAAGCAGATCTGTAAGCAAGGGCATTCTGGAGGATTGTGAAGAAGATTCAGAGATGGCATATGATTTTGATTTAAAGTACCAGACAGCTATTATATACAAAGTCCAAGATAAAATGTAAGAACACTTCAGTTTTTCCTGGCCTGGTGCAGTGTTAGAACCTATCACTTGTACCTGACTACTGTAGATATGAGTTTAATATTCAAACTTTTCATCTAGATGACATGTTAGACACAACCTTTATGTTACATTTCATTTAAGCCAATGAGTCAGCTAAATCAGCTAACATAGCTAACGGCATTCCTCTAAAATCATTAGAGAAACAGCGTGTGTTCGAAATTCGGCCTTCAGGAATCAGAAGTCAGGAGTGCTTCAGCGTAGACTTGAGTTTGACACACACACAGGAAATGTATGGGTACAGCTCAGTCGAAAACGACATTTAATACAAACAAAGCATGGGGGATGATCAACTCTCTGAAGAGAGAGGGTGAGATGGTAACAACAAAATGTCAGTTTGGTAAGTCTCCACAAATACAAGGCTACAAGTACATATGTTGATAATTATTTCTCTCAAGCAGCCAGCACGGAGTCCGAGCTCAACAGATTCTGCCCAGTTCAAAGCGGCAAGAATGAAATGTATGTCAAAGAGAAGTGTGTATTAGAAACTGATTCTAGTCATCTGCAGGCGACATGAAATGTAGCATCATCAAAGTTGAATTAGAAGAAACAACACACTAAACAGTGAATTTAAACAATCACTCTATTTCACCATCCGTCACCAAATAGGCTGCTGCTGTTCTCCTTGCTGAAATACTTCTCCGGAGCATTTGAGTCTCATCTTCTCCTCCTTCTCTTTCTAAGGGTGGACTTACAACCATTATATTACAACTCTTTGTGATACATAGTGCCAACGACTGCACAGGAGGGACCTAGCAGTCAGCAGGTATTACTGGTTACAAAATGCAACAGGCTCTTTTCCAAAAGATGTGCAGTGCTGTGGCATGTCAGTCATCTGGGGTGGCGCCTGGGGGTCCAGTCTGGTCCTGGGTGATGGGCCAGACAAAGAGTGATCCAAATAAACCCCCATGATGACCTCTACAAGGACTAAGCATCCCTTGCCCGGACTAGGGTTACCGGGACCCCACCCTGGAGCCAGGCCTAGTCCATAACGAACACCATGTTCAAGCACAAGGGGGTCCATAAGTGCACGTGGCACCAGGACGCCCTAGGCCACAGTTCAATGATTTTAAAGTTGTGTCGTCTGACTTGTGTCCATGTGTCTTGGACAATCGGGTAAAGAGAGGAGCTGAGCTGTCAACTGATCACCAACTGGTGGTAAGTTGGATCAGATGGCAGGCGAGGATGCCGGACCGATGTGGCAAGCGCAAACGGATAGTGAGGGTTTGCTGGGAACATTTGGTAGAGGAACCTGACAGAAAGATCTTCAACTCCCACCTCTGACAGGGCTTCGACCGCATCCCGGGAGAGGCTGGTGACATTGAGTCCGAATGAGCTATGTTCCGCACCTCCATTGTTAAGGCGGTGGGCCGAAGCTGTGGCCGCAAGGTTGTCTGTGCCTGTCGTGGTGGCAACCCCTGAACCTGGTGGTGAACACCTAGGGTAAGAAAGGTTGTCAAGCTAAAGAAAGAGTCCTAACGGGCCTTGCTAGCTTGTGGGACTCCAGAGGCAGCTAACAGGTACCGGCATGCCAAGCGGACTGCGGCTGTGGCCGTTGCAGAGGCAAAAACCCGGGTTTGGGAGGAGTTTGGTGAGGCTATGGAAAATTATATTCGGTCGACCCCAAGAATATTCTGGCAAACTGTAAGGCGGCTTAGGCATGGAAAGCAGCTCTTCACGAACGCTGTAAACAGAGAGGGTGAGAAGCTGTTGACCTCGACTAGGGAGGTCATCGGGAAGGAATAATTTGAGGAAGCAGAACGGGGGTGGGGTTCGTCTATCACTCAGGCTGAAGTAGCCAGGGTAGTCAAAAAACTCCTTGGTGGCAGGGCTCGGGGGTGGACGATATCCATCCTGAGTCCTCAAGGTTCTGGATGACACAGGGCTGTCTTGGCGCAGCCCTTACCACATTTTGGTGTAAGAAGCACATTTTTAATGGCTCAACAAATGAATGTAATTGTATATTTATGAGAATATGAGAATGTAATAAACTGGATCTGTTGCTTCAATATTGGAACCTTTTTTTCCATCAACAATAGTCAAATTTAGTTTAATTATTTTTTTAATTATATGTCTTGTGTTGCTTTTTACTGTTTACAGTTATTGAATTGTGGTTTTGTTAAGATTTACCTTTACGCATATGTTTCTACCTAGAAAAAAGTTTTCTTTTATCTTCATTCTTGGTGCCACAACCACCACAATCAAGTTTGAAAATACCTGCAAGAAAAAAATCAAATGCAGCTTTGTGTTTATGTATATTTACATGTTTCGGTGGTGTTGCCATCTTTTCTGTGTGGAGTTGTATGTGCTTAGTGGTAGACATTACATAGCATTATGAAACTGAATTTTAATATCACCACACTGAGGAAGCTCTATATGGTGAGCACTGTGAGTTGAGGGGAATGGATGTCAGTGTGCTGGTACATGAAAATTTAAGTAGCTAAACTTAAAGAAAATTGTTCATAATGTATTATATGTATCCAGTAAGTAAATACTATTCAAAATGACTGTTATTTGTGGAAAAGAAGACAATAAAATATTTAAAATATTTGTGCCAGAAGAGGGTTGGGTTACCAGGGTTGGCTTAAATCTGCTTGCTATCTGGGACCTCAGGCTGTCTGCACGACCTTCCACAAAGCTTTTTGCTTAAAAGTAGTAAAAGACAATGAAATATTAAAATAAATATTTAAAAATTCAATTTCTTTAAATATCAGGGCAGTTGAATTAGATACAGTTAGTATTGATATTTGCTATCAGCTGATATTTAAGTATCAGGTATTGATAATGGTAGCAGAAAGATAAAAGTAGTATTGGTGCAATTCTAAAAATACATCAAGACCATTAGCAATTTATGCAAACATTAAATTTAAACATTACTGGGATACCTTCCTGAACACTGCTGGAATATGCATTCTGTTTTGAATGATCATTTATTGTAATATACAAATCAAACCATCCACAGGAAAATGTATGATTGCATTGGGAATTCAGTGAAACCGTATTTCAGTTTGGGATACCACCTTGTCTATAGAGATTTGTGTTTTTTTTGGAAGTGTGCTTTTGGGGATGACGTAAAAGTAGGCCGGTTATAAAAGTGTTTGATCTTTCCTGAAGTTCCACTCTGAAAGGTTTTGTCCTGCTGCAGAAGGTATTATATCAAACTACTGTGAATCAGTCGTTAACATGCTGTACTGTTGTTTTAATGTGTTGATTAGTTTTACAGAGATTATCTTTATCTGTTAACTTTGTATATTAGATTCTTCTTAATCATTTATATTTGGTTTAACATTTTGATGTATAGTCTAATGAACTGTCTGAAGATTCTATAACTATTCTTTCATTTATTCAAGACCAGACATGACTTCTACGGCATCCATTGACAATGCAACATTTGTTCGACCCTCTGCATTTTACATCAGTGGATTGCACAACATGCCACATGCAAAGTATTACTACATGTTTCTGTGTTTTGTATATGCTGTTACTGTTTTAGGTAATTCTTTTATAATGGGTACTATATACCTGGCACGTACTCTACACACAGCAAAGTATATCGCTGTCTTCAACTTGGCCTTGTCTGATCTGTTTGGAAGTTCTGCACTTATTCCAAAGCATGCAGACATGTTTCTGCGTGAGGACCAGTGGATATCTTATGAAGACTGTCTAACAAGCATGTTCTTTGTTTTTCTTTTTATGACCATGCAGTCCTACAGTCTGCTTGCTTTGTGCTTTGACAGAGTGATTGCTATATGTTTTCCTCTGAGGTATCACGCTATTGTCACAAAATTCACAATGACCCTGATCGTTGGTGTTCTGTGGGTTATCTCTGTATTTCTCGTTACCGTCCGTGTAGTTCTGATTGCCAGACTGTCCTTCTGTAGATCTACTACAATTAACAGTTATTTCTGTGATCATGGCCCTACCTACAGACTAGCCTGTAATGATAATTCTCCAAATTTTATGATGGCTTATGTCAATGTTGCTGTTGTGCTTTGCTTTCCATTGCTGCTAGTAGCTATCTCATATGTTTGTATTGGTTATGCTCTGTGTAAGATCTCACATGGTGCTGATCGAATGAGAGCTATGAAAACTTGCACTTCCCACCTCATGTTAGTGGGCATGTTTTATCTTCCAATAATTGGTGTTTATATTACTGCTCTTACAACATACATAGATCCAAATACTAGAATACTCAACTCAGTTTTAACACAAGCTATTCCACCGATGTTAAACCCCATAATATATACTCTGAAGACAGAAGAGGTATTGCAGTCTATTAAAATTCTTCATAAACAAGTCAAGGTGAACTTTTCAAAGGAAGATCATGTGAAAAGTATTGTAAGGGATTAAAATTATATAATAACTGTAGTTTTGCTTTCTAGGGTAAAGCAGAGTTCTTCACTGTTTTATTCTTCCCTTTAGATGTACAACATTATTCACAGGAAGTGTGAACATTGTGTGGTAGAAGGAGGCTCAGCAGTGGCTACAGCAGAGTACAGCATACAGCAGAGTTTATTTTATAAATTAACCTTTGATTACTTATTTACCTTCACTAAGATGCTAACTCCATCAAACCTGTTTAAGTGGTTTTTAGCATTGTGTTAGCTAATGATTGTGTTCACAATTAATCCAAGTTTTCTACCTTAGTCACTGAAATGTGATGCTTGTATTACATTCTGTTTATTAAAAAAAATTCTGAGGTGTAATAAAAACAAAAAATCTCATTATGATTGTTTTCACATTTAACACGTTTAAATGTGGTTGGAAATCTTAGGATGCATAGTCTCCAGCAGGTCATAAATAAATGTAAATATATACATAAACACAAATTATGTACACATTAACATCACTCCATCCCCTAGGGCTGTTTTTTCCCTTAATTTTGAACTGTTTCCTGAGTATTGTAAATAAACCTTGCAAATGAACCTGTCTGAGAGTGTTGATTCATTACACAGATGTTTTCTCACTTTCTTCTTCTTTCTGTACTGCACTTTTATTTATCTGGTATTGTATCAGAACACTCAGTCCTTCACTGCTGCACACAGCACTTTATTTAACATGTGCAATTATATATTTAAAGTTTACAGGTGTGTGTGTGTGTGTGTGTGTGTGTGTAGGAGGATGGCTAGGTTGGGTGTGTGTGTTACTTCTGTAATGTCAGTTATCGTGCACTGTGAGCTACTGTAACCAAAAACATATTCCTTGTATATGAGCATACTTGGCCAATAAAGTCTAATTTTGATTCTGATTCTGACTCAGGCAGAAGTAACCAAGATAGTCAAAAAACTCCTTGGTGGCAGGGCTCAGAGGGAGGATGAGATCCTTCCTGAGCTCCTCAAGGTTCTGGGTGAAACAGGGCTGTCTTGGCTGGCAAGCCCCTGCAACCCCACATGGGCATCGGAAGCAGTGGCCCTGGATTGGCAAACTGGGGTGGTGGGGTTCTTAAAAAGGGGCACTGGAGGGTGTGTTTCAACAATAAGGCAATCACACTCCTTAGCCTGTCCGGTAAGGTCTATGCAGGTGTACTGGAGAAGAAAATCGGGCAGATGGTCGAATCTCAGATCCAGGAAGAACAATGCAATTTCTATCCTGGTCATGAAGCACTGGACCAGCTCTTTACCCTCGCTAGGGTCCTGGGGGGTGCATGGGAGTTTGCTCAACCAGTAAACATGTACTTTGTGCATCTGAAAAAGGCATTTGACCATGTCCCTCTGGACACCCTGTGGGGCTTACTCTGGCAATATGGGATATGGGGCTCATTGCTACGGGCCGTCCAATCACTATATGAACGTAGCAGGAGCCTGGTTCGCATTGCTGGTAATAAGACAGACTGGTTTTCAGTGAGGGTTGGACTCCGTCAGGGCTGCCCACTATCACCGGTCCTATCCATAATTTTTATGGACAGGATTTCTCAGTGCAGCCAGGGAACGATGGCTTTCCAGTTTGGCTGTCTGCAGATCCCATCTCTGCTTTTTGCAGACAATGTGTTCCTGCTGGCATCATCAAACCATGACCTCCAGAGTGGCTGAGTGTGAAGCTGCAGGGATAAAAATCAGCACCTCCAAATCCGTAACTATGGTCCTCAGATGGAAAAGGGTGGAGTGCCCTCTTCAGATTGGAAATTACCTCCTGCCTCAAGTGGAGGAGATTAAGTATCTTGGGGTCTTGTTCATGAGTGAGGGAAGGTTGGACCAGGAGGTTGACAGGCAGATTGGCATCTGCAGTTATGTGGGTTCGGTACCGATTTGTCCTGCTGAAATAATCAGAATCAGAATTGGACTTTACTGGACTTTATTGGCCAAGTGTGCTCACATATACAAGGAATTTGTTTTTGGTTACAATAGCTCACAGTGCATGATAACTGACATTACAGAAGTAACACACACACTCAACCTAACCATTCTCCTATACACACACACACACACACACACACAGTAACATACACGCACAGACACACCTGTAAACTTAACATGTTAGAGTTGTATATTTAAAGTAAAGTGCAGCAATAAAGGACAGTGCAGACTGAATTAAATAGATATAAATATGGAGAACAGAAGAGTCATTGGTTGAGACGGTGGTACAGAGAGTTCTGAGACTCTATCAGATAAATAAAAGTGCGGTCCAGAGAAGGAAGAGTGAGAGAACATCTGGATATGAATGTATGTATGTGGTAGACTGTATCCAGAATGTAGTGTGTGATGCTCAGCTGTTCAAGAGTGTGATGGCGTGTGGGAAGAAGCTACTCTGAAGTCTAGAGGTCTTGATCCTCAACTGGCTGAAACGCCGACCTGAGGTAAGATACTGGAACAGGTGATGTCCAGGGTGTGATGGATCATGTTCGATGGACGATGTTCTCTGCCCGCTTCCTGGTTCTGGCCATGTGCAGGTCCAGTACGGAGGGTAACTTTACGCCGATGGTTCTCTCTGCAGACTTTATGATGCGCTGCAGTCTGTGGGTGTGGTGTTTGGTGGCTGAGCTGCCCCACACTGTGATGGATGCGGTGAGGACAGATTCTATTGTGGTAAAAGCAGGTTCCGCTGCCTCTAAGCTTCCCCAAGGTCTCCGCGATGTGGTCCACTCTGTGGAGATGAAAGCCGGCTAGCTGGAGCGTGCTGTCCGGGATGACTTCAGTGAGCCAGGTCTCAGTGAAGCACAGCGCCGCGGAGAGAGAAAAGTCCTTGTTGGTCCGGTTCAGAAGAGAAAGTTCGTCCATTTTGTTGCCTAGTGAGCGGAGGTTGACCAAGTGGATGATAGGAAGTGCTGCACATAGTCTGCACTGACAGAGTTTGAGGAGCGCTCCACTGTGTTTCCCAAGTCTGCGCGTCCGCCTGCGTCTGCTCCACTTACTGAAACGTCCAAAAAGCAGTCAGAGAATGAGAAATCGGGAGTAATTCCGTGTGGCCTGATGCTGAGAAGATCCTCCGCGCTGTATGTGACCATGTTAGGTTCACATGTGGCAACAAAAACAAACAAAGCATGATGGAGCTTCTGACCAGAGTCACCATCTGTGGTGCTTTCTTGGTTGTCTCAAGAGCTGAACCAAAAGGCATTGCTGGGGGTCAATCTCTGTTATTACTCTTACCTATGGTCACGAGCTTTAGGTAGTGACAAAAAGAACGAGATTGCAGATACAAGCTTCCGAATTGAGTCAGTGGGGTGTTGGGTCTCACCCTTATAGATAGGGTAAAGAGCTTGATTATACAGGGGAGGCTCAGAGCTGCTACTCCTCCAAGTCAAGAGGAACCAGCTGAGGTGATTCGGGCATGTAAGAATGCCTGCTGGACGCCTCCCTGTGAAAGTGTTTCAGACATGTCCCCAAAGAGGGCCTAGTACATGCTAGAGGGATTATATCTCTTGACTGGCCTGGGAGTGCCTCTGTATCTCCCTGGAGGAGCTAGAGGAGGTGGCTAGGGATGGGAAGTCTGGACTTTTTCTGCTTAGACTGCTACCCTCGTGACCTGGATCCCCAGAAAAGCGGTAAGTAAAGGACAGATGGAAGAATGGACTATCATAATAATGATGATTGAGGCAGGAGGTGTAGTGACCGACCCACTGAATGATAATCCAGGACTACTGGCTGTTCAGCAGGGTGGTGATGACCAGAGGAAAGATGTCTTGAAACCAGCTGATCTTAATTTTCCCCAGATAACAAATTAGTCTTGGCCCTATTCCAACCCATGGAACACTGTGGAATAATGAAAGACTATTCAGTTCCTGATACCAGAACTCTGCTACAACCTAACCTGAATTAACCATAACTTAGAGATGATAGTGGTCAGCGAATCAGATTTGGTTTGGAACATGTGAGCCCGATAAGTTTATTTTTTATTTATTTATTTATTGTTTAAACATGTGAGCCACTTTTGGCTAACATGCAGGTTGGCAGTCAGCAGCACTGTTATTTCTGCCAAAAAGACTCCAGGAGTAGGGGAATGTAAAACAAGGTTTAATCTTTGATAAGGTGTACAATTAGACGGTTAGTTATTGTAGAACATGAAGAAACAGTCTTTGGCATAAGCCCAGTCCTAGGTCCAGGATTTTAAGCATGCAGAACCTCACACATCCTGCTGGATATGTGGCAATCCAAGATGACCAGCAGTCGGGTGGTCGTGATGATAACTGAGAAGCAACTTCCTCAAGGACTCTGCTGCAAACAGCTTTTGGTCGCTCAGTGGGTGTAAACTGCAGCTGCATCCCATGTCACAGTAATATAGAAGACCATCGTGGATGATAAACTTGTCTTCACATACTTTGTCCTCTTGTAAGTCCTCCAGCTTTTGTAACATTTCAGCCACTAATGGATCCTACCTCTGAAGAAAACGAAGCTGCTCTTTGTCAGATAGCTGAATGAGCGGCTGTGACTTTAAATTTAGGCCCCCTACAGCAACATACCTAGGAAGCACATCTACAGGTGTAACATCTACCTCTAGTGGGTTCCTGAACAAAGCATCTGGTACAGTGTTTTGAGGACCCGGCTTATGAGCAAACCGCATGTCAACATCCTGCAGCCTGAGGCACCACCTGGCTAAACATCCAGAGGGGTTGGGATGGGACATGAGCCATTTTAGACTACTGTGGTCAGTCTACACCATTACTGGAAGCCCCTCTATGTACTGCCTGAAGTGCTCAAGGGCACAAATTGCACCCAAGCACTCTTTTTCTGACGTGGAGTAAGGTCTTTCTGACTTGTGTAAAGTTCGGCTAGCATAGGCTAGTCCCTTATCACAAGCGTCAGTGTGGAGACTAAATGATCGATCAAAATCCAGAAAATTTAGGACTGGGGCCGAAGTTAGTCTTTAAATAATCCATTGCCATCTAGCATTCGCTGTCCCACGCAAATGGCATGTCATTTCTGGTGAGAACAAACAAGGGTTCTGCATGTTGAGCATAGTTGTGGATGAACCTGCAGTAATAGCTAGTGAGTCCCAAGATCTGTCTTACCCTCTGGAAAGTTGCGGGGGGGTTGCAAAACCAAAAGGTAAGACCTTGAATTGGAACAGGCCATAGTGGGACGCAAAAGCAGTCATGGGCATAAAGCTTTCTTCCACCCCGACCTGCCAGTACCCACGGGCCATGTTTAGCATCAAGATGAACTTCCCTCGAGTGAGAAAATCAAGAGATTCATCAAGTATTGGTAGAGCATATCTGTCTTTTACAGTCACCTGATTGAGACCTCTATAATCCACACAAAATCTAGCTTCTCTGGAGGGCTTAAGAACACTGACAATTGGTGACAACCAAGGCCCTGAAGCATGATACTTTATGATCCTCTATGATGTCATTGTTGAGCATTGATTGGATTTGTTCCTCAATGAGCCTCTTCTTAAGAAGAGAAGTATGATATGGAGAAAGATTTATAGGCTTCGCATCACCAGTTTCAGTGTGATGAACAGCAACTGTAATATGACCGATATGTGCTGCAAACAGGCCATGTTCCTCCTTCTGCAAAGAATTCAGAGCTGCATCATCAAGGGTAACAGTGAAATCACAAGGCTGTGGGGAAGGTATGACCGGTCCCTCCAAAGAACACAAAGTTAGTGCTTGAAAGTTCATCCTCACACTCCACCGTACCAGGCATGTCTTGTGCCCCAAGAATAGCAGTTCTACTCAGAACATGGATTGAGAGAGAAGCTCTGATCATGAAATCCATCCCAAGAATAAAAGGGTGAGGACATTGAAGTCAGGATCACAAAAAGATGAAAGTGCTGGCCTTGAAACCGGATGGGCAGCCATGTAATACCTACAGGGTCACAGTACGCTGAATCGGCTAACCTCAATGGAGGAGCTGCCCAAGGCTCACACTTCAAGTTTCCGGATATGTCTTTGTCAACATAGTCTGATAACACAGCAGACAAAGAAGCACCATTGTCAAGTGTCACAGACACAACTTGGTTTTTGAGTTTTACGTTTACCCAGAAAGGTGTGTTCCAGGAAGCATCAGAGGAAGTATCCACTACATGCCCTAGGTGATGTACTTCAGCAGTAGTCATACGATTGCTAGACTCATTTGGCTCTCTTGAAAATGGTTGGAAAACATGCTGATGTTGTTTTCCGCCTCTTGCATCCCTTGTCATCCGTTTTTTCTTCCTAAACTGCTCACAATCCCTAAATTGTGTGCCTGAACCACTTTGGTGTTGTGGTGAAAACTCAGCTACATGTTCCCTGTCGCCTTGGCCGGTTAAGTGGGAACAGCTGGAGGGCTACCTGAATCTCTTTGGCGGCTCCATTTTTGAGTGCTATAACAGCGAGGTCAGCACATGTGGCATGCTATTTAGCACAGCTGAGTCAGGTGTGGCACAACTACCTGAGCATTGGTGTGCACTGCAGGAAGCATTAAGTTTAACCCCAATAGAAGGTGAGCTATGTGGGTGACGTGTAATGGGGGGTGCTTCACCCTGGGCACCATGTAGGACAGAATTAGTGCAAACCCCAGGCAGACCAGAATTTGGGGTGAATGTAGTGTGGTCAGACACAAGGTGTGGAAGTACTCAAAGGGACAGACCATGTCACACCCTGACTACGAGTAGTCTTAGAGTCAGATTTTAACTGTTTCAGTATTTCAGTCTGAGTTCGTAATGAGGAATCAAAACAGTCTTGTAACAGTCCCATTTCCTGATGTATTAACTGAACTTGACTTTCTAAAGTATTCGAAAAAGGTGCAGCTCTGGCAGCACATGTCTCATAGTCAACAGTGTCAGACAATTGATCATCAAAAGCATCCATTTTCCAATGACATGTAAAAACAGTCTTCAAAAGATACACAAAACAGTGACTATAAAGAGTGAATTCAGAGCTTGTAAATTTTCAGTTACTAATCAGTATATAGTTATATAACTATAGAACTATAGAAAACACAATAAGTGCAATAATAACTGGGTAAAATTTAACAGGAACAGTCTTACTTGTTCTCCCTTAAAGCACAGTCTGGAGCACTATTCACCTGCACGCTGAGGCGACACACACCTGTTTTCACCTGTTTTCAGTACAAAGTCCCACTGCAGACGTGTAGCGCCCACAGTCACAAAAGTTCGTTCATGGAATGAAAACAGCTGTGCGAATAAATCTTTGTCCATGAAAGAGGGGAAAAAAAGGATGGCAATAAGAGTCAATGTGGAGCAAGCAAAGAGAGAATAAAAAAATCGGAACAGTACTAAATCCTTTCCGTAGCCCTCGCAAACACCAGCAGAAAAAAGGATTTAAAATTTTTTTTTTTTAAATGATTAGCAACAGCGGCTAACAGGCTTCAGCAGCATCAGCACAACAATTCATAAAAAAGTTGCAAAAACATGGGATTAAAGTGCATTTACCTTCTGAAACTGAGCGTTACCTAGAGAAAAATCCTTAGACATGTCCCACAACACAAACAACAGTTTCTTCACTCAATAAGGTGGATAGCAGTAGTCCATAGCAAAACCACGAGGCTATTGTTAGCATCCAGAGGCCTAGCATAGCAGCCGTTAGCATCGCCAACTTCCAAAAACCGCAAATATATCCAGAACTGTCAACGAAAAACAAGTCGTCCGCCAGCGACTTTGTGTGTCCAAAAACACAAGTTTACTCGTCGGAAAAAAGTGCCAAAAAGTGCTAGTTGTCCATCGAGGCCAGCATAGCAACCATGCTAAGCTAATGGAGCCAAAAGTTCGCAAAAGCTGAAAAATACTCCCCCAATATCAAAATGAGGAGCAGTAATTGTCAGGTTACAGCTCACAAAATAGGAGAAATGCAAAGCTGGGCACCAAATAATAAAAGACAGACCAAAAATTGCCCAAATTACGGTCCACGATGTGTAGCTAGCTGACGCAAAAAACTATGAACTAGGTCAGTTAGTGATAGCTCCTGTTAGTACTGTATGGGAGGATGACGAAAGTTAAAAACACAGGGGGAAAGCGGCAAAAAATAAGTAAAAAAGTCAAAAATTAATGAATAAGAAGCTTTGGTACAACCAAGTTCGGGCACCAAATTGTTGTGCTTAGTGGGGTGAACGCTCCTGTGGGTAGTGATGCTACTGGGTTGTTAGGTACTTGCCCTGTCCTCCAGAGGGAACACACAGGAGACAGCAGGTGCGTCGCAATGGAGACTATTTATTGGGCTGGGGAGCACCCACACTCCACATCATCACAATCCAGGATAACATCAGTAGGCAGAACGTACAGGCTACAACCTGAAGCTAATCACCATACATGCATACCTGTCGGCATCTCTACTCTCTCTCGAGTATGAGCATTACACTGTAGTGCGCATGCGCTTAGTCTAAGGCATATAAAGTGACCGTCACAGGGTCTCAGCCCACACATGCAACTTCTATCAGGTCTCGGCCCACACATGCAACTTTTCATTTGATCCGGTCATCCGGTCGGCGGCGCGCTAACACGCAGCGGCCACTCTTGGTCCGAGAATTGGTGCTTTTTTGTGTTATTGTTTGTGGATACTCACGTCCATCTCTGCAAATATGTGCATCGGAACACCTGTGCACATATCCTACCACCGCCAGACCCTGCTTCAGTGGAGAAATCAGCCTAAAAACAATCTTTCGGACGAAGTTCTACAGACGCTACAAGAGCTCGACCTGCAGTCCGCGGCGTTTCCTGATGGCGGAGCCCGGCGGAAGTGTCATCGCAAGCGGTGCGAGCGAAAGCGGAAGCGCGGTAAGAGAGCCGGGGTTCGCGCGAGGCTAAAGGCTAGCCCTAGCCGCCCGGCTATACCATCGCTATTCCTCGCAAACGTCTGCTCCCTCGATAATAAACTGGGCTGCATTTGACTCCAGCGAGCGACCCAGCGAGAGTTCAGAGACTGCTGTGCTCTAGTCTTTGTGGAATCGTGGCTCAGCGACAGCATTCCAGACAGCGCCATTCAACTAGACGGGCTAGCCTCGTTCAGAGCGGATAGGAGCGCGGCTCTGTCCGGGAAGACCCGCGGTGGAGGCGTGTGTGTTTACATCAACACAGAATGGTGCAACAACGCTGTGACTGTCGCCAAGCACTGCTCTCCGCTCGTGGAGTTCGTCATAGTCAAGTGCAGACCTTTTTATTTAGTACGGGAATTCTCCGCCGTGCTGATAGCCGCCGTGTACATACCGCCTAGCGCTAATGCTAATGCTAAAGAGGCACTGTGGGAGCTGCACGGGGGTATCAGCAATCTGCAGACCAGACATCCAGACGCACTGTTCACTGTCTCCGGAGATTTCAACCACGCTAATCTCCAGTCAGTCCTCCCTAAATTCCATCAGCATGTGGACTTTGCCACGAGAGGAGCGAACGCGTTGGACCTTGTTTACACAAACATACCCAGCGCGTACCGGGCGGAGCCCCGCCCCCACCTCACGTTCTCGGACCACATGTCTGTGTATCTGACTCCAGCTTACACACCCCTCATCAGACGCTCCAGACCAGTTCAGAAGCAGGTGAAAACCTGGCCGGCAGGAGCATCTCTGCCCTTCAGGACTCTTTTGAGTGCACTGCATGGGACATGTTCAGGGAGGCTGCGACTGAAGGCGACTCTGTTAACTTGGAGGAGTACACAGCATCAGTCACTGGCTACATCAACAAGTGTATTGATGATGTCACTGTCTCCAAGACCATCACCACACGCCCAAACCAGAAGCCGTGGATGACTCCTGAGGTGCGTGCGCTACTGAGGACCCGCAACTCGGCCTTCAGAGTGGGTGACAAGGCGGCCCTAAGAAAAGTAAGAGCCAAATTGTCACAAGCCATCCGAGAGGCAAAGCGCGCACATGCCCAGAGAATCCACAACCACTTCAAGGACACGGGTGACACGCGGCGCATGTGGCAGGGCATCCAGGAAATCACACACTACAGGACAATGCCACCGTCCTGTGACAGTGATGCCTTCCTCCCCGATGCCCTAAACGACTTTTATGCACAGTTTGAGGCTCAGAACAACACGTTGGTGAGCAAATTCACACCCAAGCCAGACGAGCAGGTGTTGTGCCTGACTGCAGTGGATGTGAGGAAAACTCTGCGCAGAGTCAACCCACAGAAAGCTGCAGGACCTGACAACATCCCTGGCAGAGTGCTCAGAGAGTGTGCAGACCAGTTGACAGATGTTCTCACGGACATCTTCAATGTCTCCCTGTGCAGCTCCACTGTCCCAACGTGCCTCAAAACCACCACCATCATCCCCGTGCCGAAGAAGTCCACGGTGTCCTGCCTCAATGACTACCGTCCCGTAGCTCTCACGCCCATCATCATGAAGTGCTTTGAGAGGCTAGTCATGAGGAACATCAAGACCCAACTGCCCTCTTCATTGGACCCCCTGCAATTTGCATATCATCCCAACCGCTCCACGGACGATGCCATCACCACCACCCTTCATCTCTCCCTTACCCACCTGGAGAAGAAGGACACCTACGTCAGAATGCTGTTCATAGACTTCAGTTCAGCATTCAACACCATCATCCCACAGAATCTCACCAGAAAGTTAAGCCTGCTGGGCCTCAACACCCCCCTGTGCAACTGGATCCTAAACTACTTGACAGGGAGGCCCCAGTTAGTCCGGTTCGGGGACAGCAGCTCCAGCACCATCACCATGAACACTGGAGCAGTGTACTGAGTCCTCTGTTGTTCACCCTGCTGACTCATGACTGTGTTGCGAAACACAGTTCTAACAGCATCATATAGTTCGCCGATGATACAACTGTGCTGGGTCTCATCAGCAAAGGCGACGAGTCAGCATACAGGGAGGAGGTACAGCAGCTGACAGACTGGTGTACAGTCAACAACCTTCACTGGAATGTAGAGAAGACCAAGGAAATGGTTGTTGACTTCAGGAAATCAAGACCGGTCCACTCTCCGCTTAACATCAACGGCTCCTCTGTGGAGATCGTTAAGAGCACCAAGTTCCTTGGTGTCCACCTAGCGGAGAACCTCACCTGGTCCCTGAACACCAGCTCTACAGCCAAGAAAGCCCAGCAGCGTCTCTACTTCCTCCGGAAGCTGAGAAAGGCCCGTCTCCCTCCACCCATCCTCACCCTCTTCTATAGGGGAACCATAGAGAGCATCCTAAGCAGCTGCATCATTGCCTGGTTTGGGACCTGCACAGCCTCTGACCGCAAGTCCCTCCAACGCATTGTGAGGACAGCTGAGAGGATCATCGGAGTCTCTCTCCCTTCTGTCTTGGACATTTACACCACCCGCTGCATCTGCAAAACAACCAGCATTGTGGATGACCCCACCCACCCTTCACACAGACTGTTCTCCCTCCTGCCATCAGGAAGAAGGTACCACAGCGTCCGGTCCAACACGACCAGACTCTGCAACAGTTTCTTCCCCCAAGACTTCTCAACACAACTCAACGTCTGAACTGATATCTTTCTGGTACATGTACACTCTCTCGCTCTCTCTCTCCAACCATTTACCCCAGATAAAAAAGGGGAGCATTTTTGCACAAAGCATTGCACTATAACTCTACTACCTCACTGGACTCTATTTATTACACGTTGCACAATTTGCACACTACCAGCAATTATTTATTATTCTCTGTCTGTACTGTGTTGTGTTCTGTCTGTACTGTGTTGTGTTCTGTCTGTACTGTGTTGTGTTGTCTGTACTGTGTTGTGTTGTCTGTACTGTGTTGTGTTCTGTCTGTACTGTACTGTGTTGTGTTGTTTCTGTACTGTGTTGTGTTGTCTGTACTGTGTTGTGTTGTTTTGTTTGTCCGCACTTGTTTATTCGTGTTGCACTTGTGTCTTGTATGCACTGTCTATGTTGCACCATGGTCCTGGAGGAACGTTGTTTCGTTTCACTGTGTACTCTGTATGTAGATGAAATGACAATAAAACCCACATGACTTGACTTGACTTGGGTCTCGGCCCACACATGCAACTTTTCATTTGGGTCTTGGCCCGCACATGCAACTTTTGTCGGATCTCGGCCCACACATGCAACTTTTTATTTGGGTCTCGGCCCGCACATGCAACTTTTGTCGGATCTCGGCCCAGACATGCAACTTTTTGTTGGGTCTTGGCCCTCACATGCAACTTTCGTTTTGGGTCTTGGCCCTCACATGCATCCTGTTGCTTGAGGCTTGAGCTTCCCACGAATGCATTCCATTTGCTCGGACATGGGCCGGTGCACGTGCATTCTGTTAGCTCAGGACACGGTCCCTTGCACACACATTCCATTCACTTGGGACGCGGCCCCATATACAGTCATTCACTTGGGACGCCCATATACACGCATAACATTCGCATATATATATATGCATTGTGCTTACATAAAATTCTATTAAGGCAAGTCAGAATTAAACTCTTCTTACTAAAGCACCTGCAGCTAAAAAAAGCCAAAGGAATTTTATTTTTATGAGCGCATGACCCCTTAGGATGCAGTCAAGTAGCAGAAAATGATCCGACGGCTGCAAAACGAAATGCACATTGTAGTATTAATTGTGATCCTATACAAAGCCTGAAATATACAAGGACCGCCTCTACAACTGAAAGTAGCATTATTACTACTAAAATGCCAAAAGAGGCCAGTGCACAGAATTAATAGGTGTAATCTCAAAAGTGCTGCGACCTGCCACTTTAACAAACTGAACATCATTGTTTACCAAAACCTAATCCAGAAAAACAGCACAAGAGGAATACACTGAGTAACATTAGCGATGTTTGAATAGGTAGACAATCAAAATCAAACACTTCTAAACAGAGTACCTGCAAGTAACAGCGCCAATGGTATTCACACGAAGGGAGAGAAGGGGGGTAACAGGAAAAATGCAGACTAACTTGAATTACTCCTGTTGCTAAGGGAGCAGACATGGTGTAAGGTAGACCCAGTGCCGATTGGAGGATTTTTAAGCGATGAAAGATGATAACAGAGGAGAAAGAACGCCAAAACGAAGCCCTGGCGATAGCTCAATTGCAGCCCTGGCGAGAGCAAATTGTCTGCGAAACGTGAATGCACGCAAAATAGGAGAGGCAGGACGGTCACTTAAAATTCTCCTGGCACTGAAGGCTTGACAATGACAAACAGCTCTCGGGTGAGAGTCCTTGCAAAAGCGAAAATTTACAATTAGGAAAAGAAGAAACAGATTAATTTAATTATTGCTCAATATGTTCCCATTAATTCAACAACCGGGCAACCGTGCTTGTCCTGCGGAGTGCTTACATGATGAGCAGACAGGTTTGAGCTCATGTAGGCTTAAAGGCACATGACAGAGGAGTGGCATGAGAACTAGAGAGAGCACACACTGGAGTGCTATAACCGCGGTGTCTTTGAATGACCAGGTCAGCCTTGATTTGAAAAATGTATGAACGAGACAGATTCAGCAGAAAATTACTTGTGCTATTTATAAAACAGCGTACATCAATATCGTGGACTAAATCTACTGTCATTGCCAGGTATAGGTCTAGTTTCTCCATGCTAAAAGTAGACATGACACAAAATATCCCTGTACACACAAAACCGACAGCAAAATCCCTGAAGGACATACTACGCAGCAGCCAAGGACTGGCGGTTTTAAGAAAGACAAAAATGTTACCGTAATCCACCATTTGATGGCCGTTAGCCGGAGGAGTAGCAGAGATGCCAAAAACATTCTTACCTGGAAGAAAGGCAGACCTTACGTAAGGAGAGATAGTTGCTGTAGCAGGAGGAACTAAAGGCCTAGCCAGAGCTTGTGCAATACGGCGGCTGAGAGGCTGAAAGTAGTCTGAGGCATCCGGGAGGTCATGCAGGCAGCGAAGGCCAAAGCGGGAGCGACAGTGGTGGAAGAGGGGCCAGGATCATCAAAAGCCGACACAAACTTGAGCCGTGGTTTGAGCCAGGCGACTTTCAACACAACCAGCCTGGATTTGAGGCGCCTGACAGAGGCCGACTATGCAGAGTGCTTCCTCCCGCCTTTGTGGTCTTGAGCGGGTGCTGCTGAAGTAGATGAGGCCTGAGAGAAAGCCCGCAGGAGGACCTGGGGGATCGTACAAACTGTCAGCGGCCAGCATAAGGAGGTCTTCCCGTGACAAGCCGCTGGCCAGCGGAATCCCCCAAAAGTCCTAATATCGCTTCAGAAGGCCAAGAAGACCAGTAAGGCATGCACACACGGAAACGAACACGGCGACATATGAAAACTGGCGAAGATAGAGCAACAGGACCAGCAACTGAATCCGAAATGGGAATACTATGCTTAAGGACTCAGCAGGTACAGCTATCAGAAAGACGCAGAAACATCAGCACCTGAAGGCAGCAAATAAAAAGCATGAGTTGAAATTTTTAAAGACAGGTGGCAGCCCGCGATTGGCTGGAGTAACAGATGAGAGAGTGACGTAGCATTGGAGTCTTCCTGGCTGAACGTTCGCTAAAGCTTTTATGTCTGTGCCAGAAGAGGACAGGATTTGTTTTGGAACTTGTGGGCCACATGAGGTTTTTTTTTTTTTATTTACATGCAGGTTGCCAGTACCAACAGTGGGCCAGCAGAGCCATATCTTTACCAGGTTTGGCTTGAATCTGCTTGCTATCTGGGACCTCAGGCAGCGCCTTGTGTATAAATCTGGGCTGTCTGCATGACCTTCCACAAAGCTTTTTGCTTGAAAGCAGTAAAAGACAATAATATATTAAAATAAATATTTTAAAAATCTATTTCTGTAAATATCAGGGCCTATAGTTAAGTTAGATACGTTAGCTTGTATTTAAGTATCAGGTATTGATAATGGTAGCAGAAAGACAAAAGTGGCAATTTTAAAAATACATCAGGACATGCAGCAGTTTATGCAAACAGACAGTTTGGATATTACCTGGATATCTTCTGTAACATGGCACACCCAGGAAGACGCAGATATTGCAGATATGGGCCGAGGGAGGTTTACTCAGAAGTATACCAGACAGGGTACAAAAAGGGCAGTAACACAAACAACAAAAACCAGAAAGGGCAAAGCAAAAAGGATAGTCGGAGAGAACGTTACAAGTATGTTACCAGGGAGACTCAGTGAACGTGACATAGGGGCTAGGCAAAAAGGCAGGTAAAAAAAACGGACTCAATACTTTGCAAAAAAAGAGTCCAAACAGAGAGCTTAAATAGTCCTGCTGCTGGCTAAAACTCTTGATCTGCGTTGATCAGCTGACCGGGAGTCTGGAGTCACATGATCCACAGATGCATGTTGGGAATTGGAGTTCGAGGGAGCAAACAGAGATTTGATGTGTGACGTGACACCTTCCTGCCTCTGAACACTGCTGGAATATTCAGCATGTAATGCTTTGTAAATGCATCCATCACATTCCTGCATTCTGTTTTGAACAATCATTTATTGTAATATACAAATCATATCATACACGGGAAAACGTATGATTGCATTGGGAATTCAGTGAAACTGTATTTTAGTTTAGGATACAACCTTGTCTATAGAGATTTGTGTTTTTTTTGCAAGTGTGCTTTTGGGGATGACGTAAATGTAAGCCAGTTATAAAAGTGTGTGATCTTTCCTGAAGTTCTGCTCTGAAAGGTTTTGTTCTGCTGCAGAAGGTATTATATCAAACTACTGTGAATCAGTCGTTAACATGCTGTACTGTTGTTTTAATGTGTTGATTAGTTTTACAGAGATTATCATTATCTGTTAACTTTGTATATTAGATTCTTCTTAATCATTTATATTTGGTTTAACATTTTGATGTATAGTCTAATGAACTGTCTGAAGATTCTATAACTATTCTTTCATTTATTCAAGACCAGACATGACTTCCATGGAGTCCATTGACAATGCAACATTTGTTCGACCCTCTGCATTTTACATCAGTGGATTGCACAACATGCCACATGTGAAGTATTATTATATGTTTCTGTGTTTTGTATATGCTGTTACTGTTTTAGGAAACTCTTTTATAATGGGTACTATATACCTGGCACGTACTCTCCACACAGCAAAGTATATCGCTGTCTTTAACTTGGCCTTGTCTGATCTGTTTGGAAGTTCTGCTCTTATTCCAAAGTATGCAGACATGTTTCTGCGTGAGGACCAGTGGATATCTTATGAAGACTGTCTAACAAGCATGTTTTTTGTTTTTCTCTTTATAACCATGCAGTCGTTTACTCTGCTTGCTTTGTGCTTTGACAGAGTGATTGCTATATGTTTTCCTCTGAGGTATCACGCTATTGTAACCAAATCCACAATGACTCTGATTATTGGTGTTATGTGGGTTATCTCTATTTTTCTTCTTACCGTCCGTATAGCTCTGATTACCAGACTGTCCTTCTGTAGATCTACTACAATTAACAGTTATTTCTGTGATCATGGCCCTACCTACAGACTAGCCTGTAATGATAATACACCTAATTTCAGGATGGCGTATGTCAATATTGCTGTACTTTGCATTCCATTTTTGCTAATATCTGTCTCTTATGTTTGTATTGGTTATGCTCTGTGTAAGATCTCACATGGTGCTGATCGAATGAAAGCTATGAAAACCTGCACTTCCCACCTCATATTAGTGACCATGTTTTATCTACCAATCATTAGTGTTTATATTGCTGCTCTTACAACAAATCTACATCCAAATACTAGAATACTCAACTCAGTTCTAACACAAGCTATTCCACCTATGTTAAACCCCATCATATATACTCTGAAGACCGAGGAGGTCTTACAGGCTATTAAAGTTCTCTATAAACGAGCCAAGGTGAACTTTTCAAAGAAAGATCAAGTGAAAAGTATTCTATGGGATTAAAATTATATAACCATAGTTTTGCTTTCTAGTGTAAATCAGAGTTCTTTATTCTTTTATTCTTCTCTTTAGATTTACATTATAGTTCATTTTATATTCATTGGAGCAGGGCAGGATAGGAAGTGTGAACATTGTGTGGTAGAAGGAGGCTTAGCAGTGGCTGCAGCAGAGTACAGCATACAGCAGAGTTTATTTTATAAATTAACCTTTGATTACTTATTTACCTTCACTAAGATGCTAACTCCATCAAACATGTCCAAGTGGTTTTTAACATTGTGTTAACTCAAAGCTAATGATTGTGTTCACAATTAATCCAAGTTGTCTACCTTAGTCACTGAAATGTGATGCTTGTATTACATTCTGGTAACATGCCTGTTGTAAATGTGGGAGTTTGAATCTTTATTTGTTTATTAAAAAAACTTTTTGAGGTGTTATGAAAAAAAAAATACCATTACACATTTAAGAAGTGGCAAGAAGTTATCACCCTCCTATCTCGAGCCCCAACCACTCATATTCACCCAACACCATTACTCTGCCTATTAGGAGACACAACAAGCTAATACAACAACAGAAAACAAAAGAATACTTTTGATGTCACTAGTCATCGCCAAGAAAATCATCCTCATGAACTGGAAAATCAGAATCAGAATCAGAAATACTTTATTGACCCCAGGGGGAAATTGCAGTTTTTACAGTAGCAGAAGAAGAATATACACTCTAATAATAATTTACAACATAAAAGAAAAAACATCATTCAGTGGAAAAATCTATTAACAGACTATCTAGAAACCTTAGAACTTAGAACCCTAGATCTTAGAACACAGCAGACACACCGATTCAAACCCAATTTGGAAACATCAAATTCAAACACTACAGTAAATAACATAATAATCAATAGCCAAAAAAAAAAAAAAAAAACACACGCACACACATGAATAAATAGGTGAACATTATTAAATAAAATGCTATGTTTATGTATCTGCTTTCTGTTTAGGTATAAATGGATATATATGTGTACACATGTTTTTCATTATTTTTTTGTTTGTTTTTTTTTGGTTTTGTTGTTTGTTTGTATGTTTGTCATTTTTTTTTCATTTGTCCCACATAATTTACCCCCTTGCACCTCCTCCAACATTTCACTCCTCAATCCCTCGTTGGTTGTTCGCTTGTATGTTTTTTTTTTCGTTTTTTTTCTTTCATTTTTCTTTCATTTGTTCCACATCATTTACCCCACTTCCACCTCCTCCTGCATTTCACTCCCCTCCAATCCCTCCAATTCGACCCCACCCCCCCCACCCTATCTATATGGAAAAGAAAAAAAAATGTTGCTGTACAATGATTGTTGTTGTGAAATAAATAATAAAAAATTAATAGTCCTCCAAAGAGGGGGTTGGTGGCGGGCCAAAAAAAAAAAAACGTGCAGTTTATTAAGGCAGTTGAAGGGTAAATAAAGAGAAGTGGGCTAAACAGGGGAGAGAACATTGTTATGTATTTTCTGTCATACAGATAGATGTAAAGAGGTCAGTCTATATGTGCAGGTGTAGATGTTTCTAGAATGAAGTACCTGTAAAAAGTACAGAGTGAGCAGGAATGAGGCTCGACTGGTGTGAATTGTCCATGTAGAACATGATCATGATGATGATTGAGGAAGGAGGTTTTGTGATTGGTCCACTGACTGATACTCCAGAACTACTATCCTGTTTTCCAAGATACCAAATTAGTCATGGCCCAGTTCTGACCCACACTTAGTACTTATATCCAGCCCACATGCCACCCACATCACCATTAATGGAATGACAATAAAGACTGTCCAGTCTCTGCTACAACCTAACCTGAATTAAACCTATAACCTAGAGTTGATATTGGCCAGAATTCAGCCAGACCACAGCAACACTTCAGTCCTCATTTATTTTGGCTAACATGCAGGTTGCATGAAGGCAGTTCTGCTGTATCTGTACAAGAAGTGAACCAGATTTGTTTTGGAATATGTGGGGCAGATGAGTTGATTTTTAACATGTGAGCCACTTTTGGCTAACGTGCAGTTTGCAATTTGGCAGCAATGTCATGTGTGTGCCAGAATAGGAAAAGGTATGTTTTGGAGCTTTTTAAAATTTTTTTTACTTACATGCAGGTTGCTAGAGGTGGCTCAAATCTGCTTGCTATCTGGGTCCTCAGGCAGCGGCTTGTGTATAAATCTGGGCTGTCTGCACGACCTTCCACAAAGCTTTTTGCTTGAAAGCCATACTTTTACTGTAACAGGTGGTGATGAAGCCCGATAAAGCACTCTCCACATTATATAAAAGGTCCTGAGGATGCAGGAGTTCATGCCAAACCTTCTCAGCCATTTGAAATAGAAGAAGATGTGTTGTTGTGCCTTCGTCAGTACCCTTGTGGTGTGATAGTGGACCATATAAGATCCTCTGTGACGTGAACACCAAGGAAATTGAAGCTATTGACTTTACAGTAACCCAGTTAATGTTGATTAAAGGATCAGTGGGTAGGAGGGTATTCTGCCCATCTTTAATACCCGCCATTGGTGTGTCAGGATGTTCAGGTTTTTGAAATTTGTTTAACCTTTAATTTAATCAGTGAAGTCATTAAGAACAAATTTGTATTTACAGTGGCAGCATGACATGTAGCAGAGCCACTTGAGGAGGGGATAACCCTAACCCAGACCCTAAAGCTTAATGCCAAGCCTTGAGGGGACAATAAGAACTTTTTTCTATATTGTTCAGATGGGTATTGTCAGTGCTGATCAGTGTGGATCTTTTCTGTCAGTAAGTGAACTATAGTTTGTCCATGCAAGGCAGGTCGTGAGGAGCAGAATTTTCTCACCAGTTTCTTTAAACACTTGATTTATGACCGAGGTCAGAGAAACAGGGCACTGGTCATTTATAGTAATAACTTGGGGTGACTTTGGACCAGGGACAGTCGTGGCCAGTTACATTGGCACAACTGAGAATGAGATAGATGTCTGTAAACACTCCTGATAGCATGCTTAAAGGATGTGTCTAGGCATGCTGTCAGGTCTGGCTGCCTTGAGAATGTTAACGCACTTGAAGAACCTGGAGTCTGAGTCTTCGGTAGCGGGGCTCTTACCAGGTGTGTGGTGTGATTTACCTTGAGTGTTGAATGTAGAAAGTATTTAGCTTACCAGCACTGATGTTATCCATAAAGTGACTTCCTTTGTTGAAGTCTGTTATTGTGTTTAAGCCCACAGGCTTCTTGTGTTGGTGGTGTTGAACTGGGATTCCAATTCTCTCTTTATCTGGGGTCGACCAGAGGAGGATGGTCAAAAAAGCAACTGTTGTCAAGGACTAACAAATTCAAATCCCTAAGTTTTCCAGACCTTACAGGAATTTTTAGTGGGACTATTACACTGTAGATTTGTTGTAAGAGCAATAAAAAGAGTAATATAAACACCAATGATTGGAAGATAAAACATGCCCACTAATATGAGTTAAACTGGGATTCCAACACTGTACTTAAATTTGGCTGCTTTTATGGGCATTCCTTTTAATACAGCTCTGTATTTCCCAGTTTGAAAACAGTTGTATGTGTGTTTAGGGCTGCACGAGCTTCATAGTTAAGCCATGGTTTCTGATTGAGTACTCAGGCTGTTTGTTTGGTCGCAACATCCTTCATGCACTTTCTGATGAATCCAGTGACTGAGTCTGTGTATTTGTCAATGTTATTATTTCATGCCTCCCAGAACATCTCCCAGTCCATGTCGATAAAACATACCTGAAGCACAGTCTAATTGATCTGACTAGCGATGGACCTCCCTGATAGTGGATTGTACTCATTTCAGCAGGTGCAGGATGGGGGACTGATTTGCCAAATGTAGGATGAGGTGGAGCAGTAATCCAGCTATCACACAGAAGCCACCAGAGCTCCATCCCCACTGGCTGATCAACTGTCCCTTCTGTCTGACCTGTTGATCCTCTCCTGCTCGTCAGCCTGCATGACCGAAATTACCAGAGAAGAGCCAATGACACCTGCCGCTCTGACAGAGAACCTATGAGATGGTTCAAACTTTTACATCACTTCCTCCTGAATTAGAATATTTATGAAACATGTTTCAGGAGAAGATGGTCACTCTCTCTCTCTACCTGGGGTGAACAGAGGAAGGTGGTTACTTTCTTTCTATCCAGGGTCGACCGGAGTAGGACAGTCACTCTCTATCTATCTGGGGTTGATCAGAGGAGGATGGTCACTCTTTCTCTATCCGGGGGTGAACAGAGGAGGATGGTGATTCTCTCTCTAACAAGGGTCGACCAAAGGAGGATGGTCACTCTCTCTATCAGAAGTCGACCAGAGGAGGATGGTCACTCTCTATCCGTGTCGACCAGAGGAGGATGGTCACTCTCTCTCTATCAGGGGTCAACCAGAGGAAGATGGTCACTCTCAATCTGGGGTCAACCACAGAAGAATGGTCACTCTCTCTCTATCAGGGGTCGACCAGAGGAGGATGGTCACTCTCTCTCTATTGGGGGTCGACCAGAGGAGGATGGTCACTTTCTCTCTGGGATGACCAGAGGAGAATGGTCACTCTCTATCTGGGTCAACCAGATGAGGATGGTCACTCTGTCTCTATCTGGGATGAACAGAGGAAGGTGGTTACTCTCTTTCTATCCGGGGTTGACCAGAGGATGATGGTCACTCTCTCTCTATCTGAGTCGACCAGAGGAGGATGGTCACTCTCTATCCATGTCGACCAGAGGAGGATGGTCACTCTTTCTCTATCCAGGGTCGACCAGAGGAGGATGGTCACTCTCTATCTGGATTGACCAGATGAAGATGGCCACTCTTTCTCTATCTAGGGTGAACAGAGGAAAGTGGTTACTTTCTTTCTACCCGGGGTCAACCAGAGGCGGATGGTCACTCGGTCGTCCGGATATGTGGGTGGTCATTCTCTCTCTATCTGGGGTCAACTGGATGAGGATGGTCACTCTCTCTATCCGGGTTGACCAGAAGAGGATGGTAATTTTCTCTCCGGGTTGACCAGAGGAGAATGGTCACTCTGTATCTGGGTCGACCAGATGGTTAAGGTTAGGGTTAGTCACTCTATTTTGGTTGACCAGAGGAGGATGTTCACTCTACCCGGGTTAACCAGATGAGGATAGTAACTCTCTCTCTATCTGGGTTGACCAAAGGAGGATGGTAACTCTCTATCCAGGGTTGACAGGAGGAGGATGGTCACTCTTTCTCTATCCGGGGGTGAACAGAGGAGGATGGTCACTCTATTTGTGTTGACCAGAGGAGGATGGTCACTCTCTCTCTATCCAGGGTCAACCGGAGGAGGATGGTTATTCTTTCTCTATCCGGGTTGACCAGAGGAGAATGGTAACTCTCTCTCTATCTGGGGCCGACCAGAGTAGTATGGGAACCTCAGCTGTAATGCCAGTAATGGTCACTCTCTCTCTATCCGGGGGTGAACAGAGGAGGATGGTGATTCTCTCTCTATCCGTGTCGACCAGAGGAGGATGGTCAGTCTCTATCTGGCGTGAACAGATGAGGATGGTCACTCTTTCTCTATTTGGAGTGAACAGAGGAAGGTGGTTACATTCCTTCTATCCAGGGTTGACCGGAGTAGGATGGTCACTCTCTCTCTATCTGGGGTTGAACAGAGGAGGATAGTGATTCTCTATCAGGGGGCGACCAGAGGAGAAAAGTCACTCTCTATCTGGGTTGACCAGATGAGGATGGTCACTCTTTCTCTTTCTGGGTCGACCAGAGGAATATGGTCATTCTTTCTCTATCCGGGTTAACCAGATGAGGATGGTCACTCTCTCTCTATCTGGTCGACCAGAGTAGTATGGGCACTTCAGCTGTAATGCCTGGAGTAACTGTTGCCTTCGAACCACCTTCCTCATTTTGCATTGGATCATTATAGACATGCATCATGTTCCCTGATTCTTAATATCTTTAGTTGATTAAAACTTTTTAAATTGGCTTTTTTAGCTGTTTAGCTATTTTCTTGTACCCATTTTCTGATTTCTGACTCAACATGGCTGACCAGAAAAGTATCCATAGCCACCCTGGTGGACATGAACATTTAAAACATCTATGAGAATATAAATTTAATGTAAATTTGAGGAACAGTATATACTTTATGATATGTTTGTCCCTAATAGAAAACAACTAATGCTATGCTAATTTTAAAAAGAATAAATGGGGGCCTGACAGGCAGTATTTCATGCAAACAGTCAATTTGGACATGACTGGGTGTCTCTCTTCTATATGTGTTACATTGCAGACACAGCCATGATGATCATTTTGTCCTAAGTTCTGATTTTTTGAGCAAATTTCATTTATGAGAAATTCCATTATTATTTTTTTAATCACTGCATATGTATTCCAGTTTAGCACACCAACTTGTCTGTAGAGATTTGTGTTTTTTTTTTTTTTTTGGAGGTGTGCTATTCGAGTATGACGTAGGTCAGTTATAAATGTGTGTGATCTCTCTGGTAATTCTGCTCTAAAAGGTTTTGTCCTGCTGTAGAAGGTACTGTATTAAACTACTGTGGATAAGTCGTTAACATCCTGTACTCTAGTTTTATATGTATTGATTAGTTTCACCAAGATTATCATTCGCTATAGATTTGTTGTGTATATTATATATTTCTTAATTTTTGTAATTCAAATTTTAAAGATCTACAGTGTGATGAACTGTTTAAAGAGTCTATTTTTGTATTTTCTTTTATTTAAGGCCAGTCTCCTGACATGACTTCCATTGATTCCTTTGACAATGCAACATTTGTTCGCCCCTCTGCATTTTACATCAGTGGATTGTACAACGTTCCATATTCAAAGTATTACTACATGTTTTTGTGTTTTGTATATAGTGTGACTGTTTTAGGTAATTCTTTTATAATGGGTACTATATACCTGGCACATACTCTCCACACAGCAAAGTATATCGCTGTCTTTAACTTGGCCTTGTCTGATCTGTGTGGAAGTTCTGCTCTTATTCCGAAGTATGCAGACATGTTTCTGCGTGAGAACCAGTGGATATCTTATGAAGACTGTCTGACAGGCATGTTTTTTGTTTTTCTCTTTATGACCCTGCAGTCGTTTTCTTTGCTTGCTTTGTGCTTTGACAGAGTGATTGCTATATGTTTTCCTCTGAGGTATCACGCTATTGTCACCAATACCACAATGACTCTGATTATTGGTGTTTTGTGGCTCTTTGCTGTATTTATTATTACTCTGATGGTTTCTCTTGTTACCAGACTGTCCTTCTGTACATCTATCACAGTTGGCAGTTATTTCTGTGATCATGGCCCCGTGATCATGCTGTCCTGTAATGATAATACTCCTAATTACACGATGGCTGACACCTATATTTGTTTTGTTCTTGGCATTCCACTGACACTAATAACTTTCTCATACGTGTGTATTGGTTTTGCATTGCTTAAGATCTCACATGGTGCTGACCGAATGAAAGCAATGAAAACCTGCACTTCCCACCTCATATTAGTGGGAATGTTTTATCTACCAATCTTTAGTGTTTATATGTATACTTTTACAGCAGCTGTACCAACGAATACTAGAATATTCAATTCAGTTCTAGCCCAAGCAATTCCACCAATGTTAAACCCCATCATATATACTCTGAAGACAGAGGAGGTCTTACAGTCTATTAAAATTCTCTACAAACAAATCAAGATGAAGCTTGCAGTGTAAGTTCCTGTGAAAAGCAGTGCAATAGATTGAAGTTATACAATAACTGTAGTTTGGCTTACTGGCATAAAACACAGAACTGAAATGTGTCACTTCAGGCTGCCTCTGAATTTTGTTTTTCTTTTAAGTTTCTGCAAGTTAATGATTCTTGATAAAGTTAGAACATTATTTGGTTGGCAGTTGTATATATACATTGAATAAAGAGTTTTGGAGTAGATTTCTATATGTTCATTTCTATTGAAACAAAGATAAAATGTTTTCTTTTCACCCTTTAAGAGACACTCATCAAGATTGCCAAAAATAAATTAGCCTTGTGTACGTTCATGTTTTATCTCTTAATCACAGACACTGGATGCTTGTAGCAGACACTCAAAATATGCTTACAATAACAAGAATATCCAATTTAGTTGTCAATGAAACTGATTGGAAAATGTAAAATAAATTGTGACTTTCTACGATAAAATTAAACTACAATGCAGTATGTTTCTCAGGGAAAAATATAAAATACAGTACAAAAAACCTTATGTTTTCATATAAGGTGGTGCTCGTCGGAGTTTATATTCCACCAAGCACGTGCGAGGCACTGCATGCCCTCGCAGAGCAGATCACCAGCGCAGACCACAAACACACAGAGTCTGTTTTCATCATTCTTGGGGACCAGTGAGCTGCCCAAATACAGACAGCATGTTACCTGCCCCACCAGGGAGAGTAATGTTCTAGATCACTGGTACACTGTATTAAAGGGTGCATATAGCTCTGTTCCACAAGCTGCTCTGGGCCTATCTGACCACTCCATGGTCCATCTTCTCCCAGCCTACAGACAGAAGCTAAAGTGGGCCAAGCCTGAGGTCAGTACTGTGAAGAAGTGGACCAGTGAGGCTAAACAGAGGCTTCAGGACTGTATGGAGGTAACAGAATGGTGTGTGTTTGAGGACTCTACAAGCTGTCTGGATGAATATACTGATACAGTGATGTCCTACATCAGCTTCTGTGAGGACATCTGTGTTCCGACCAGGACTCGCATTAGATATAATACTGACAAGCCCTGGTTTAACACCAAACTGAAGCACCTGCGGCAGTCCAAGGAGAACGCATTTAGGAGTGGGGACCGGGTGCTTTACAACAAGGCAAGGAACACACTGAACAGAGAGATCAGAGCTGCAAAGAAGAGCTACTCCACCAAGCTGAGCAGACTGATGTCCACAAACGAGCCTTCGGCCATCTGGAAATGCCTACACAACCTCTCAGGCTACAAACGACCCCCCCACCAGACAATGGGGCTGGCTGACAACCTAAACACATTCTACTGTAGGTTTGAAAAGCCCAGTTATCTTACAGTTAAGTTATCTTACAGTGAGGCTTCAGTTAAAAGTGATGACAGAACCAGTTACTAACATACACATTAAGTTTTAGCGTGGAATCATATTGTTGTTATACGCTGTCCTATGTATGTTAAACAGTAGATGGGACGGTGACAGTATCCGTGAGTATTTATTTAACTGAAAAGAATATTAAAATAAAAGGTTTTAAATGAAATGTTGCTAGCATGTTCCAAGCTCAGAAATGAGCCTTGGGCTGGAGTTCTGGGTGGCTTTGGTGCTTGTCTATAAATGATGTACCCCCTTTTTTCTTTGGGATAAGAATAAAATATGGGAAGGAGATGGGGAGGTGGTGGGTGCAATGTTGTTCAACACTGGATTGGAGTGAGAATGGGGTGTATATATATATATATCGGAATAGCAGTAGGAGAATAACTGAAAGTGTGAATCGTTAATGAGTTTCTGGAACAAGTTGATGGCTGCGAGGTAGGTCTCAAGGAAGGATAAAGTCAGGAGTCGTAAATACAGTAAAGATGAGAAAAGAGGCTGTTGATTGTAGTTTTTGGAGATGCTAAAAAAAGCCAGCTGGTTTGGAGGGTTGAGATGGTGTTAAGTGCTATAGCTTGGAGTACTAATTCTTACAAGAAAATGGTGAGGTCGTGGAGTCGGAATGGAAGAGGTAAGATGCTTTCGGAATAGGAGGTGTTGCATGTGGTGAAGGTCTGATGGAGGCATTAATGTTCTGAATGTCCTTGTTAGTTACGTTAGTGATTGTGACATTGTCTGAGTGAAGACTGTGCGACAGGCCCATTTGTGTCTCCAAAGGACAGCAGTGACTGTGCCAAGGTACAGTATACACAAAGCGATAGAGCCACCCGCAGCGAGAGAAAAAGAGGCGAGCACCGGAAGCCAGAACAATGCAGAGAAACTCGAGCTTAGTAGCAGGACCAAAGATTTTCTCAGCTGAGGGAAGAATGCACTGGCAGTGGAAACTGAATTAGACAGCATGAAGCTACAAGCTGGTGGTAGGTAGAGGTATGGAGTAAGAGAAGTCATTGAGAAAGTAAATGATGTAGGCCAGGTGATAAAACAATAAGCGGGATCCAGGAAAGAGCTTGGGTGAATGAATCGAATTTGGGGCAGCTTGCAACTATGGAAAAGGGCCAATCATAAAGCTGGCCACATAAGAAAATTAAGCATCTGGCGGAGTGGAAGCATTACAATCATTGGCTGTTAAAAAAGGAAGTAGCGCACAACATTCCGGTGCTGCAACAGGCAGCAGTCCATGCTGAAAGCTGATGATAGTACTAGTAAAAAAGGCAGATGGCAGGAACGGGGATGATGAAAAGATGATCATCCAACTCATCCGCTGGGCTTTGAAAGGCAGGGCAGAGCACCTGTGAAGAGAGCTGCAGGCTTATGAAAGTGAAATCTGCAGCTGGGTAAGAAGGGATGATGACAAAAGGCGGGGAGGAGACGAAACCGGGGGTAGGATTACAAAAAAGGAATGGGTAGGGATGACATAAAAAGGAGTGCAGAAGGATGATGAAATAGGGGCAGGTAAGGCACGCAGAGAACATAGCATTATGTGAGGTAAGGCAGCCCCGAGCATGAAAAGAAGGGTCTGGGTGGAATGAGGAGCTTAAGGTGATATGCAATGGCGCAAAATCGCAGAGAGATTTTTATCTGTGCCTTGGAAAATCCCCAAGTGAAGCTGGAAGGGATGAACGGTGGTTTGGAGAGCCGAGCATTGGTGGGTTAGGGTTAGGGGTGGTGAAAGCCGTCAAAGCCAGGGAGAAGGCTGTGCCTTGTGGGTGGAGCACTGTTGGCTTGGTCAGGCTGGCTGCAGTACCTGTGGACAGAGAATTAGATACGAGAATTGGCTTGTGGGAGCGAAACCAGGGACTGGACTGGCAGGGATGACAAAATAGGGGCTGGGAGATGAAAGGGGCTGGGGGGGATGGAGATAAATCAAAGAGGGAGGAAGATGGAACAAGGAAAGGGGTGGGGGGTAGAATGGGCAGGAGAGGAAAGGGGAGTTTAGCCAAGGGGAGTTTAGCCAAGGGGAGCGAGGAAAGCAGTAGGAGAAGGAAGAAGAGGAGAGAAACCAGAAACAAGAGCGCGGGTTCAGCAGGTGTGGTCGGAGCAGTGGCGGCTGCAGAGAAGCCTGGTGACATGCATGGACTCGTTACTCGAGAGAATATCTGTTTGGATGGCAAAGCTTTAGAAACTACATAGGTAAAGGCAGTTTTTGACTGAGGCAGTCTCTGACTGAGTCTTCATGAAAACTGGGAGTGTATTGAAACAGTCCCATGCTATCTCAATGCTGGTACATCTGGATGGTAGTGATGTAACTGAGGGTGTAGCAGTTGGCACAAATGGACAGGAGAGCTGGTTGTGATATGTGAGGAGGTGACCCTGATGGTCAGTTTTCCAACAGTGTTTAGCAGGACTGGAGGACAGTCATTATTTTTTCAGTCAACTTAAATCTTACCCCCAGCTTTTGTTGTAAAGCTAAACTGTAGTCTAAACACTCACTTTGTAGTAGGTAATCCTGTGGAAATAGCCACCTGACTGACTACAACAACAGGTGTGTGTGGAGCAATGGTGGCTGCAGGGAAGCCCGGGGCCATGCGTGGTCTCATTAAGGGAATAGCTTGCAGCGGACTGGTGATAGCAGGGTCCAGCAGGTATGGGTGGAGCAATGGTGGCTGTGGGGAAGCCCAGGGCCATGTGTGGGCATGTTGTAGGTATGGCGGCGATTGTAGACTTGTAGCAGGAGTGACATGTGATGAACAGGCGGTAGCGGCAGCATGGCTTGGAGGGGCTGGGCCAGAGTGATTCAGGGACGGGCAGCCTAAGCGGCGTGGAGCTTGGGCTGGAGCGTGGTGAGCGCAGGTCTCAGGCCGGGGATAGAAGGATGCTTGGAGGAGCGAGAAAGGGCTTTCTTGGAGGCCTAGCAGGAGAACGGGACACCTCAATCCTGAGGACCCTCTGCAGCCCACCAGCAGTCCGATTTGAGACGGCTGGGGATGAAGAAAGAGGAGTGGAGGGCCCAGCGCTACACCTAGGACCATGGGTAGGTTGAAAGACTGTCCATGGCGAACTACAAAATGCAGGTGGGTACGAGATGAAATGCTTACGATTACCAAGATGGCGCCGCCCTGTATGGCAGCGGCTACTTCGGCTCCCGTTAGCGATGTGCATTTTGTTTTAAATGTACCGTCTATCCCGCCAAAGTCGGATACCAGATTCGTCTATAGTCGTAGTACTTTTCTCGGACTTCAAGGTACTGTCTTATCCAGCAACCTGCCGTGCAGTTTACGGACTACACAAATCAAGACACTCCGCGAACTGGGGATTCTACGGCACAAAGACCCAGAGGCCTACACAGCCGCGGCCTCACCTGCCACCAACAGCCGCTGCAGGGAGCGACGCAAGCGGTGTGAGCGATCGCGGAAACACGGAACACGGGCAGGCGCTAGCGCGAGGCTAAAGGCTAGCCCACACAGACCAGCGCTTCCATCCATCCTTCTGGCCAACGTCCGATCACTGGAAAACAAAATGGACTATCTGAGGCTGGATTTGACCACCCAACGCAAAGTTAGAGACTGTTGTGCTCTTATCTTTGCCGAGACGTGGCTAAACTCTGCCGTAGCAGATAGCGCTGTTAGCATGGAGGGGCTAACAACATTCCGTGCGGACAGAAGCTATGCTCTCAGCTGCAAATCGCGTGGAGGGGGTGTGTGCATCTACATCAACAACAACTGGTGCACGAACGCTAAAGCTGTGTCGAGCCACTGTTCTGAAGATGTTGAGTTTCTGACGGTAAAGTGCAGACCATTTTACTTGCCGAAAGAATTCACAGCCATCTATATCATAGCTGTTTACATTCATCCCAGTGCTAACTCAAAGGAAGCACTCTCCACTGGACTGTATCAGTCCATCAGCATGTTACAGAATGCCAATCCAGACTGTGTTTACATCGTGGCAGGAGATTTTAACCGGACTGATCTGAGGTCAGTTTTACCACACTACCACCAATATGTGAACTTTGCAACACGAGGAGAAAACACACTAGACCAGGTCTACTCAAACATCAAGAAAGCATTCAAATCAGTCCCCCACCCCCACCTTGGAAACTCAGACCATCTCTCTGTTATGCTAATTCCAGCATACAGGCCACTGCTGACCAGAGCCAAGCCAGCTGTTAAGCAGATAAGGCCAGAGGGAGCAGTCTCAGCAGTTCAGGACTGCTTTGAATGCACTGACTGGAATATGTTCAGAGAAGCTGCAACTGTCAATCCTCACACCAATCTGGAAGAGTATGCTGAGTCAGTGATTGGATATATGTCCAAGTGTGTGGAAGATGTGACTGTCACCAAAGACATCACCACAAGAGCCAATCAGAAACCCTGGCTCACTAAAGAGGTGCACACTCTTTTACGTGAACGTAATGCTGCTTTTAAGTCTGGTGACAAGGATGCTCTTAGATCTGCTAGAGCTAACTTGAACCGAGGTGTCAGAGCAGCAAAGCGGGCTTATGGTCAGAAAATCCAAAACCACTTCACTGACTCCAAAGACTCCAGGCGCTTGTGGCGGGGCATTCAGTCCATCACGGACTATAGACCACGCCCACCACTCAGCAATGACAGCACAGACTTTCTTAACACACTCAACACCCTCTTCAGCAGATTTGAGGACAACAACACCACCCCAATAACAAAGTCTGGACGGGGAAGTCCTCTGTCTCGACCCAGCTGACGTCCAGAAGGCTCTACGCAAGGTCAACCCTCGGAAAGCAACAGGCCCTGACAACATTCCAGGGTATGTACTTAAGGAATGTGCTGAAAAACTGGCATATGTCCTGGCGGACATCTATAACACCTCTTTGAAACAAGCCATTGTGCCTCAGTGCTTCAAAACCACAACCATCGTACCACTGCCAAAGAAGTCACCAGCAGCATCACTCAATGACTACCGCCCTACAGCACTGACTCCCATCGTCATGAAGTGCTTCGAGAGACTGGTCAAAGATCACATCACATCACGACTGCCTCCAACATTCGACCCACTTCAATTTGCATACCGCTCCAACCGCTACACTGATGATGCCATATCAACAGCACTCCACCTGAGCCTGACTCATCTGGAAAACAAGAACACTTACGCGCAGATGCGCTTCATTGATTTCAGCTCCGCCTTTAACACAGTCATCCCCCAGCACCTTGTTGAAAAACTTGGCCCATTAGGCATTGACACCTCACTGTGTAACTGGTTATTGGACTTCCTCACAGACAGACCGCAGACAGTACGAGTTGGAGAAAACACCTCCCAAACCACCATCATGAACACTGGTGTTCCTCAAGGATGCGTGTTGAGCCCTCTGTTGTTCACTCTGTTGACCCACGACTGCTGTGCCAAGTACAACTCAGACCACATCATCAGGTTTGCAGATGACACTACAGTAGTGGGCCTCATCAGTAACGACGATGACTCCGCCTACAGAGAGGAGGTGAACCAACTCGTTGCCTGGTGCGACAGCAACAACCTGTCACTGAATGTCAACAAGACAAAAGAAATGACACACCGCTCACAATCCATAGCAAAACTGTGGAGTTTGTGAAAAGCACTAAGTTTCTGGGGGTGCACATCACAGACGACCTGACATGGACCACACACACCTCCTCCCTGGTCAAGAAAGCACAACAGCGCCTTCACTTCCTACGAAGGATGAGAAGAGCTAACCTTCCGCCTCATATCCTCACTACATTCTACAGAGGAACAATAGAGAGTATCCTGACTAGCAGTCTCACGGTCTGGTACAGCAGCTGCACCATCGCCGAACAGAAATCACTCCAGAGAGTGGTAAGGAAAGCAGAGCGCATCCACCTGTACAAGATCTGTACCCATCACGGTGCCACAGCAGAGCCACCAAGATGGTCAGAGATCCCACCCACCCAGCCAACGGACTGTTCAGACTGCTGCCCTCTGGAAAACGCTACCGCAGCATGCGGTGCAGGACTTCCAGACTGAGCAAAAGTTTCTTTCCACAAGCCATCAGACTGCTCAACACTTCCTGATGAGCAGACTCATCAGATCTGTTAAACTCTTGAACATATACCTACTTCATACTCAGGTGGTCCTCCTCTTAATGCTGCTAATTTTGTGCAATAGACTGATTGTTTCTTTCTAAACCTAAAACTCTTACACTTTAAAATGTTTAAAATTTACAGTGTTATGTTTACATTGTTAATGTGCAATACTTGGTCAGAACTGTGCAATATATATATTCCCTTTAAGTGCAATACATCTGCAAAAACACTTTTTTAAGTATACATATTTATTTAGAGTATATCTCACTATTTATCACACACACTCTTTCTATATTTCCCACTGCACTGTCATGTTGTTATTTATTTGTCATGTTAGTTGTATGTCTTGTGTTTTTATATATCTGCACATTGGAGTTTGGAGAAACACAATCTCGTTCAGCTGTGAACCGGACTAACTGGGGCCTCCCTGTCAGGAAGTCCAGGATCCAGTTGCACAGGGGGGTGTTGAGGCCCAGCAGGCTTAACTTCCTGGTGAGATTCTGTGGAATGATGGTGTTGAATGCTGAACTGAAGTCTATGAACAGCATTCTGACGTAGGAGTCCTTCTTCTCCAGGTGGGTAAGGGAGAGATGAAGGGTGGTGGTGATGGCATCGTCCGTGGAGCGGTTGGGACGATATGCAAATTGCAGGGGGTCCAATGAAGAGGGCAGTTGGGTCTTGATGTTTCTCATGACTAGCCTCTCAAAGCACTTCATGATGATGAATAAAAAAGTGACAAACAGAAGAAAATAATCACAAAAAAAAATCTGTCTGTGTTTGTTAAATAAAACCACACACATCTAAAGGGCGTCTCTTGGGGCAAAGACTAAAGTGTTAGGAAAGCCCTTTGATTTAACTCCCAGCAAAATGATTGATATGACCTTTTTAACTTGATACCATGAATCAAAGGTTGTCACAAGGATGCAGACAGGCATCACAGCAGGAACACAACAAAGGAGAAAAACAGGCATAGTCCTGGGGGTAGCCACTGGCAACAGGCCAGGGGCGCTGCAGATGGCACAGGATATACAGGGGAAGTCAGCGTTGGCACAGTCTCTAGGGCCAGATGGACACAGAGGGTCGGCACAGTCTTGGGATCCAGCACTGGGCTAAACAAATATGGGATAGGGGCATTGGGTGATGGCCTCACGGAGGGAGGTAGGACCACTGCATTGACATCCACGAAGGCAGCAGGCACTGCATTAACATTCATGGAGACAGCGGGCACTGCAATGACATCCACAGGGGCATGAGTGGCAAGCATGGCCGCTGGCATTATGAGGTGCTGGGTGGAGCCGGCATCATGGACACATGGAGTTGCTAACATTGCAGCAGGCAAAGGAACAGACAAGGACTCGGCATTGGGGTGGGCACACAAACAGATGAGGCCGCTGGCACAGGAACAGATAAAACTGCTGGCATCGCGGTGGACACAGGAACAGACGAGAGCGCTAGCATCACGTTGGGCTCGGGACAGACGAAGCTGCTGGAGTCGTGGTGGGACAGTACAGCTGCTTTGCAGGGTTTTGGGGAAGCTGTACTTCAGGAACAAAGCACAGACCTGGAATGCATTCCTGTGCTGTAGGTGGTGCTGCAAAAATGAAAATTGGCTCAAGGGTCCAGCTAGTGCTCCAGAGAGTCAGTGGGGGTGTGGAACGTCGCCTTGAAAGAGCATGTGTATGGCCACGATTATGCGGGTGGAGTAGCATCACTCTGGGAGCCGATGCTAGATGGAGACTCCCCACAGTTACCTCGCCAGAGTTTGCTGGCTGATCCCCTTCAAAAATGGCCCTGTGCCTTCTCTTGGATCTCCTCTTACCTTCGGTTTTGGCAGTGAACCCAGAAGGATCGGAGAAGATTCACACGGAGGGCACGTTGACCAATAGGGCATCCAGAGTGGGGGGAGCCACCAGACTGCGCTCACATTGCTGGGTCTTACTCCAGCATGGCTACTTGAAATATCTTCCAATGATGCGAGGCAAAACACCTAAGCCATAGGGATTGCGAGTCTCAAGCTGTAAAAGATTGATGTGTCCTTTAGTGGGTGGTTCATTCCATCACGAGTGGCATGTGCCGAAGACGAGCAAAGGCAGGACGGACACACTTTCAAGCTTTTACAAACTTTTAATAAAAATGAAATAAAAACTAAACACAGCACATAAACACGAATGAAATGCAAATAAAACAGGAACATGGAGTGAACAACAGAAAAGCGACATCAACATCAATGAATTCCAAGGGAAAAGGGGGAAACAGGAGGTATATATATACAGAGGCTAACAAGGAAATCACAGCTGATGGGACTGATTACAAGACTAAAGACAGGTGGGAACAAAGTGAGCACATGGACAGGAAATAAACACAGGGATGGGGCTGACAGGATGAGATGTGACAGTTTGTCCCTAATAGAAAACAACTAACGTTATGCTGATTTTAAACAGGATAAATGGGGGCCTAGCAGGCAGCATTTCACACAAACAGTCCATTTGGACATGACTGGGTTTCTCTCTTCTACATGTGTTATATTGCAGACACAGCTATGATGATCCTGCTTTTCAGCACACAGGTGAGAAAAGCTCCAGGACCCTTCCATCCTGAAACATTGCTTTGAACAACTAGCACCGATTTTCACTTACGTTTTTACAAATCACTGAAACTGTCATCCGTCCCTACCTGCTTCAAAACATTCACTATCATTGCAGTCCCCAGGAAATCCACCATCACTGGCCTTAATGACTACAGGCCAGTGGCCCTGACCTCTGTAGTCGTGAAAGTCTTTGAATGCCTGGTACTAGCCCATCTGAAGCCCATTACTAAAAACTCTGCTGGACCCCCTGAAGTTTGCAGACAGTTTGCTAACAGATCTGTCGAAGACACAGTTAATCTGGCCCTGCACATGCTACAACATCTCGACAGTCCTGGAACTTACGCTAGAGTCCTGTTTGTGGACTTTATCCATAGAGCCACAGCTTATGCATGTGAATCTGTCCCAGCTGTCAGTGCCAGAACCCATGTGTCGTTGGATTGTGCGGCTAGGCAAACACACATCAGACCTCTTGACCCTCAGTACTGGAATACCACAGGGGTGCTTGTTCTCTCCCCTCTTCGGTCTCTACACAAACAACTTTGTCACAAACCAGCTGTGAAGATCCTGAAATTTGCAGACGACATCACGGTGGTGGGCCTCATAGCCAACAGTGATGAGTCTACATAAAGGAAGTCGAGCAGCTGGACTCACAGCAGCAATCACCTGTTGCTTAACACACAAAACACAGTAGAGATGGTAGTGGGTCTCCATAGCCAAGAAAGCAGAGAATGTTCTTCCTTAGACAGCTGAAGAAATTCAACCTGCCGCAGTCTCTGATGATCCAGTTCTACACAACGCTTATTAAGTCCATCCTCACATCTTCCAGAACCATCTGGTTTGGTTTATCCACCTCACAAGAAGGAGCCAAACTCCAGCGCATAATCAGGACAGCAGAGCATATCATTGGATGCAATTTGCCAGCGTTAACTTTACAAAAGCAGGGGGAAGAAACGTGCTGGCAAAATTACAGCTGACCCCTCTCATCCTGGACATCACATCTTCCAGTCACTTCCCTCTAGCAGACGACTCAGGACCATCAAAACCAGCACAAGCGGACATGCTAACAGCTTTTTCCCCAGAGCTGCTACTCTCAGTGACCACAGTGGTCACCCTGCACTTCAATCTCACTGCATTACAAAAACTGCTTTATAACATAATGCTTATTAGCACAGCTGTACAGATTCAGTACATAACAGCTCTGATACTATATGTCTACTCACTATGTGTAGAACATCCACACACATATACAGATAATCATACATCTCATTAGCACCTTTCTTGACTCTTTATCACTCTGTATTCTATTTATTGTCTCTTACTGTACAATCTCTTAGTGTAATATTGTTCTTGTTACGTGTCATACGTGTGTTTTATAATTATTTTTTTATTCACTGCATATGTATTCCAGTTTAGCACACCAACTTGTCTGTAGAGATTTGTGTTTTTTTTTTTTGGAGGTGTGCTATTCGAGAATGACGTAGGTCAGTTATAAATGTGTGTGATCTCTCTGGTAATTCTGCTCTAAAAGGTTTTGTCCTGCTGCAGAAGGTACTGTATTAAACTACTGTGAATGAGTCGTTAACATCCTGTACTCTTGTTTCATATGCATTAATTAGTTTCACAGAGATTATCATTCGCTATAGATTTGTTGTGTATATTACACATTTCTTAATTTTTGTAATTCAAATTTTAAAGATCTACAGTGTGATGAACTGTTTAAAGAGTATATTATTGTATTTTCTTTTATTCAAGGCCAGTCTCCTGACATGACTTCCGTTGATTCCTTTGACAATGCAACATTTGTTCGCCCCTCTGCATTTTACATCAGTGGATTGTACAACGTTCCATATTCAAAGTATTACTACATGTTTTTGTGTTTTGTATATAGTGTGACTGTTTTAGGTAATTCTTTTATAATGGGTACTATATACCTGGCACATACTCTCCACACAGCAAAGTATATCGCTGTCTTTAACTTGGCCTTGTCTGATCTGTGTGGAAGTTCTGCTCTTATTCCGAAGTATGCAGACATGTTTCTGCGTGAGAACCAGTGGATATCTTATGAAGACTGTCTGACAGGCATGTTTTTTGTTTTTCTCTTTATGACCCTGCAGTCGTTTTCTTTGCTTGCTTTGTGCTTTGACAGAGTGATTGCTATATGTTTTCCTCTGAGGTATCACGCTATTGTCACCAATACCACAATGACTCTGATTATTGGTGTTTTGTGGCTCTTTGCTGTATTTATTATTACTCTGATGGTTTCTCTCGTTACCAGACTGTCCTTCTGTACATCTATCATAGTTGGCAGTTATTTCTGTGATCATGGCCCGGTCATCAAACTTTCCTGTAATGATAATACTCCTAATTACATGATGGCTGAGACCTATATTTGTTTTGTTCTTGGCATTCCACTGACACTAATAACTTTCTCATATGTGTGTATTGGTGTTACGTTGCTTAAGATCTCACATGGTGCTGACCGAATGAAAGCTATGAAAACCTGCACTTCCCACCTCATATTAGTGGGCATGTTTTATCTACCAATCTTTAGTGTTTATATGTATACTTTTACAGTAGCTGTACCAACGAATACTAGAATATTCAATTCAGTTCTAGCCCAAGCAATTCCACCAATGTTAAACCCCATCATATATACTCTGAAGACAGAGGAGGTCTTACAGTCTATTAAAATTCTCTACAAACAAATCAAGATGAAGCTTGCAGTGTAAGTTCCTGTGAAAAGCAGTGCAACAGATTGAAGTTATACAATAACTGTAGTTTGGCTTACTGGCATAAAACACAGAACTGTCTACTTTTTTCCTCACTGAGTTAAATTACTCAAATGTGTCACTTCAGGCTGCCACTGAATTTAATTTTTTTATTATTATTATCAAAAATATCTGTGATTGTACTTTTTAAGTCCATGCAAGTTAATGATTCTTGATAAAGTTAGAAAATTATTTGGTTGGCAGCTGTATATATGCATTGAATAAAGAGTTTTGGAGTACATTTCTATACATTCCTTTCATTAAAACAAAGATCAAGTGTTTTCTTTTTACCGTTTGAGAGACACCCATCAAGATTACCAAAAAATAAATTAGCCTTGTATATGTTCATGTTTTATCCCAACTTTCTCTCTTAGTTGCAGACACTGGCTGCTTGTAGCAGATGTTCAAGTAAGACATACTTACAATAACAATAATATCCAGTTTAGTTGTCAGTGAAACAGATTGGAAAATGTAAAATAAATTGTGACTTTCTACGATAAAATTAAACTACAATGCAGTATGTTTCTCAGGGAAAAATATAAAATACAGTATATGGGCCCTTGTGACCTTTTTTTTAACTTAAGACCATGAACCAAATGTTGTCAGAAACCACATTCCATATTATGTTTTTCCTTAATAGAAAACAACTAATGCTATGCTGATTTTAAAAAGAATAAATGGGGGCCTGACAGGCAGTATTTCATGCAAACAGTCAATTTGGACATGACTGGGTGTCTCTCTTCTATGTGTGTTACATTGCAGACACAGCCATGATGATCATTTTGTCCTAAGTTCTGATTTTTTGAGCAAATTTCATTTATGAGAAATTCCATTATTATTTTTTTATTCACTGCATATGTATTCCAGTTTAGCACACCAACTTGTCTGTAGAGATTTGTGTTTTTTGTTTTTTTTTTGGAGGTGTGCTATTCGAGAATGACGTAGGTCAGTTATAAATGTGTGTGATCTCTCTGGTAATTCTGCTCTAAAAGGTTTTGTCCTGCTGTAGAAGGTACTGTATTAAACTACTGTGAATAAGTCGTTAACGTCCTGTACTCTAGTTTTATATGTATTGATTAGTTTCACCGAGATTATCATTCGCTATAGATTTGTTGTGTATATTACACATTTCTTAATTTTTGTAATTCAAATTTTAAAGATCCACAGTGTGATGAACTGTTTAAAGAGTATATTATTGTATTTTCTTTTATTTAAGGCCAGTCTCCTGACATGACTTCCGTTGATTCCTTTGACAATGCAACATTTGTTCGCCCCTCTGCATTTTACATCAGTGGATTGTACAACGTTCCATATTCAAAGTATTACTACATGTTTTTGTGTTTTGTATATAGTGTGACTGTTTTAGGTAATTCTTTAATAATGGGTACTATCTACCTGGCACGAACTCTCCACACAGCAAAGTATATCGCTGTCTTTAACTTGGCCTTGTCTGATCTGTGTGGAAGTTCTGCTCTTATTCCGAAGTATGCAGACATGTTTCTGCGTGAGAACCAGTGGATATCTTATGAAGACTGTCTGACAGGCATGTTTTTTGTTTTTCTCTTTATGACCCTGCAGTCGTTTTCTTTGCTTGCTTTGTGCTTTGACAGAGTGATTGCTATATGTTTTCCTCTGAGGTATCACGCTATTGTCACCAATACCACAATGACTCTGATTATTGGTGTTTTGTGGCTCTTTGCTGTATTTATTATTACTCTGATGGTTTCTCTCGTTACCAGACTGTCCTTCTGTACATCTATCATAGTTGGCAGTTATTTCTGTGATCATGGCCCGGTCATCAAACTTTCCTGTAATGATAATACTCCTAATTACATGATGGCTGATACCTATATTTGTTTTGTTCTTGGCATTCCACTGACACTAATAACTTTCTCATATGTGTGTATTGGTTTTGCGTTGCTTAGGATCTCACATGGTGCCGACCGAATGAAAGCTATGAAAACCTGCACTTCCCACCTCATATTAGTGGGCATGTTTTATCTTCCAATCTTTAGTGTTTATATGTCTACTCTTACAACAAATGTTCCCACGAATACTAGAATATTCAATTCAGTTCTAGCCCAAGCAATTCCACCAATGTTAAACCCCATCATATATACTCTGAAGACAGAGGAGGTCTTACAGTCTATTAAAATTCTCTATAAACAAATCAAGATGAAGCTTGCAGTGTAAGTTCCTGTGAAAAGCAGTGCAACAGATTGAAGTTATACTATAACTGTAGTTTGGCTTACTGACATAAATCATTATTATCAAAAAACTCCAAGTTTAAGTTTCTGCAAGTTAATGATTCTTGATAAAGTTAGAACATTATTTGGTTGGCAGTTGTATATATACATTGAATAAAGAGTTTTGGAGTACATTTCTATACGTTCATTTCTATTGAAACAAAGATAAAATGTTTTCTCTTCACCCTTTAAGAGACACCCATCAAGATTACCAAGAAATAGCCATGCGGACATTCATGTTTTATCCCAACTTTCTCTCTTAATCACAGACACTGGATGCTTGTAGCAGATGCTCAAGTAATATATGCTTACAATAACAAGAATATCCAGTTTAGTTGTCAGTGAAACTGATTGGAAAATGTAAAATAAATTGTGATTTTCTACGATAAAATTAAACCACAATACAGTATGTTTCTCAGGGAAAAATATAAAATACAGTACAAAAAAACCTTGTGTTAACATATTAGTGGTGCCTGTTAGCAATATGCCAAGATGGGCAGCATAAAATCATGAAGAAAGCCTATAATTAAGTTATCTTACAGTGAGGCTACAGTTAAAAGTGATGACCGAACCAGTTACTAACATACACATTTAGTTTTAGCGTGGCATCATGTTGTTATACGAATTGCTGATTTGTTTTCTACTACAGAAGAGAAACATAATGCTGGATGCGTAGCAAAATCAAATTGGGCACATAAGCACATTCTGAACTGAATTCAGGTTGGTTAATGTTTTTGTTTCCTTTTCTCGAATACAAAATAGAGGACAATAAGATGTGGAATATATTCTTATTAATTTCCTTTACAAATCAAAAGCATACAACAATTCCATGAGATGAATGTAAATTAAAAATCATAGACTTATTATTTCTTTAGGTCAGGGAAATCACTGGACCTTCCTTGCTAGCCTAGAAGACCCAAAAGGTTTCCCCCATATCTGGCTTTAAAATGGAATAAATGATGACATAACTTATAGAATACAACTTTTTGAATGTTTTTTTAATACGTACAAACTTATTATGGGAACATCAGATTCACGTGGACATTTCAGGGTTTCAAGGTTTAAAGCTATTCATCATGCTACATATAATTTATGATAAACTTTGTTTTGAGTCATGGCAAAATGGTTGATGAGACTGTAATGAATTATGACTGCTAATGTTCATAAATTAATTAGAACAATCACAAATAACTTACAATTCTATAAAAAACATTTTCCTCCTAAACTATTATGGAAAATGGACAACAACTAACACTGCATGTACGCTGTCTTTAAATAAATAAAATGGGATGCCTTGCAGGCAGCATTGTTTACATTTGTTTGTTTTCAGAAATTCTTTTTTCTAAGAAACACTGTTGAAATAGGAAGCATGAGTTATGCTGCAGCCGTTACATTTCTGATTTGATTAATTGTATATTAGACAAATATGATTCATAAGAGAATTCATTATTTTTTAATTCACTGCAAATGTATTCCAGTTTAGCACACAACCTTGTCCTTTTTTTCTGGTGTGCTGTTGAGTGACGTTAATGTCGGTCAGTTACTAACATGCAAGTTCAGTTTTAGCAGTGTGTGGCATCATATTGCTATTTTATGCTGTTCTGTGTTCATTATTGCATTTTAATTCACTGCAATTGATTTCCAGTTTAGCACACAGCCTTGTCTACAGGGGTTTGGGTTGTTTATTTTGGAGGTGTGCTGTTGAGGATGACGTAAATGTAGGTAAGTTATAAAAATGTGTAATCTCCCATGTAATTCTGCCCTAAAAGATTGTATTGTTCTGCTGAAGGTATTGTATGAAACCATTGTGTATGTTCTGTTAATATCTTGTACTGTTATTTTATGTGTTTAATTAGTTTTAGAAAGGTAATCATTTGCTATTGATTTTTTTTCCAATAACATTTTGACAATGTACATTGTAATAACCCGTTTATGGGTCTATAATTCTCCTTTTCTTTTATTGAAGGCCAGTCTCCTGACATGACTACTGTGGTGTCCCTTGACAATGCAACATTTGTTCGTCCCTCTGCATTTTACATCAATGGATTGTATAATGTGCCACATGCAAAGTATTACTACATGTTTTTGTGTTTTGTGTATGCTGTTACTGTTTTAGGAAACTCTTTTATAATGGGTACTATATACCTGGCACGTACTCTCCACACAGCAAAGTATATCGCTGTCTTCAACTTGGCCTTGTCTGATCTGTGTGGAAGTTCTGCTATTATCCCAAAGTATGCAGACATGTTTCTGCGTGAGAACCAGTGGATATCTTATGAAGACTGTCTAACAAGCTTGTTTTTTGTCTTTGTTTTTATGGCCCTGCAGTCATTTACTCTGCTTGCTTTGTGCTTTGACAGAGTGATTGCTATATGTTTTCCTCTGAGGTATCACGCTATTGTCACCAAATTCACAATGACTCTGATTATTGGTGTTTTGTGGCTTTTCGCTATATTTATCACAACCATCATTGTAGGTCTGATTACCAGACTGTCTTTCTGTAGATCTACTACTGTTGGAAGTTATTTCTGTGATCATGGGCCCATTCATAGACTAGCCTGTAATGATAATTCTCCTAATATCATAATGGCTTATATATATGTTGCTGTTGTTCTAGGCATTCCATTGATACTAATAACATTCTCATATGTTTGTATTGGTGTTGCTTTGCTTAAGATCTCACACGGTGCTGATCGAATGAAAGCTATGAAAACCTGCACTTCCCACCTCATATTAGTGGGTATGTTTTATCTACCAGTCTCTAGCGTGTATACATCTTCTGTGACCACAAATGTACCTACAACTACTAGAATATTTAACTCAGTCCTAACACAAACAATTCCTCCTATGTTAAACCCCATCATATATACTTTGAAGACAGAGGAGGTATTGCAGTCTATTAAAGTTCTCTACAAACAAATAAAAATGAAGCTGGAAATGTAAGTTGATGTGTGAAAAGCTAAATTATAATAAAAATTATGTAATAACTCTAGTTTGGCTTACTGGCATGAAGCACCTCTGTTTTTCTTACTCAAATACAAGACACCTCGGGCTTCCATTAAAATTTCTTTATTATTATTATTATTATTATTATTATTAAAGCAGTCTCATTATACTAATTTAATGTACTGTAAGTTAATGATCAGAAGGTATATATTTGAACATGTAAAACAGTAAAAATATACTAGAATATTTATAAAAATCTTCCAGAAAAGGTTTAAAGTTCAGTGGTTGTTCTTCAGGTTTAGTTATGTAGCCATTATTTACATCTATATAAACAGTCTTAAGAACTGAAGGGGAAGTTGGCAATGCAGGAAACACAAACACAAACTATGATAAGACAATTCAGCCTTGTGTACATTCACAATTTTAAATTGTTGACTCTTTCAGTAATGCTCCTTTATTAATTGATTTATTAACCCATAACATAAATAACTTATTCATTAAATTTTATCTGAAGTGTTTACATAAGTGTTTTAGCCCAGACTGCTTTTAAATGAGATACAATACAGGGCGGAGACAATTCTGTCACAAACTAAAAAAAACTAACTATTCTTCTTCTTTTTATTTTGGGAGTGACAACTAGACAACTAGGGGATAAAGTTAGAGAGGCCAGACTGAGATGGTTTGGACATGTCCAGAGGAGGGACAGCGGGTATGGTAGAAGTATGTTAGAAATGCAGCAGCCAGGAAAATAGACAAAGAGAAAGGCCAAAGAGGAGATATATGGATGCAGTTAGAGAAGACATGGAAGTAGTGAGATGGAGGAGGACGACTCGCTGTGACGACCCCTGAAAAATAATGCTGGAGCATCTGGATGGCACAGTGATGTAACTGATAATGTAGCAGTTGACACAGATGGACAGGTGAGCTGGCTGGTGATGGTGGGGAGCAGGCACTGATGGTCAGTCCTTCAACAGCGTTCAACAGATGGGAGGACAGTCATTACCTCAGGAAGAGAGAGTGAGTTGGGCTCGGGAGTAAGACTGTAGAGAATATGAATATTCAGAATTTTAGAGTGGGGCTGGTGTCCAAGGTCCCCCAACCTCCCCAAAATGAAAACAGCTGATTTTACTGCAAAAAAATATGTATATATGTTATATTCTTACAACTCCCACATCTAAAAATGTGTTTATTCACTTTCCTTGACAAAATAATGTCATGTATGATTTTTAGGTCATTTTTTACCATATTTTACATGTTTATTATAAGTCCATAACCAAATTATCTTCTTGGAAAAAACTCAGTCAGTTTATATCCTCATGCTGTACTTCTATTTTGGTATTGTTTGGAGCTGTTTATCTGGTGTAAAACTCTCTCTGCTGCCCGATTTTAGTAGATTGCCGTCGTTACTCTTCTTTTGAGCTTTACTAATCACTCTTAAACATCATAAAATGGTTTGGGACTTTGTTTAGGGTTCATAGTTAATGTTTTGATCGTTGTTTTGTGTCTCTGTATCTCCTGCGTGGCGCGTTTCCTCTCTGCGCTCTGCGCACTGAATGCGCGCTGAGTCTCAAAAACCCACCCGTTTTCCTAACCCACCCACCTTCTCGGTTACGTGTCCAGATATCTCCGCACCTGATTGGTCCACAGATTGGTTGACACGTTTTTGGAAAGAGGAAGGGCGGGACTATTAGGGGAAAATGCGGATTTCGAACTGTAAGATATTTTAATATTTTTTTTAATTTGAAGGCTTTTGTTCTGACCTGTCGAATCTCTGGAGTACTCCTTCCACAAAATGGCGGATTATTAACGATCGGATTGATGGAAAAACACAAGTTTGGTCTCGTTTTGAAGCTGAAACCCAGAGGTATGTGGCTGGTCTGTTGTGGCTTTGGTCGTGTGTTCCTGTGGCGGCTGAGAGCCTTTACACTTGGGAGAAACGCAGAAGTAGTGGCGGCGCTAGGGGGCGTGTTACTGTTCGGAAAAGCTATTCTTTATTTTTTATTTAAATACTGCTACATTTCAGAGTATAATAGCTTACACCATCGTAATCCTGAGGGTCTCCCCGTTCGTTTGATGTGTAACATGTCCAGATTGGCCAAAAGATGGCTTTACGAAAAATAAAAATGTTCGTAGTGTACCTAATATTTTGTCATACCAACGCTAGTTTTTGACCAAAATTATTTATTTTCTGAATGACAATAAAGAAAAAATGGCAAAACGACCGAAAAGTAGAGATTCTAAGCTTTCATATGGTACCTTGATTGTCTTTGGTGGTACTGTAGATCTTCAGATATATCCTTAAATATATTTATTTTTGATTCCTGGCCCGCCGGCGGGCCCGGGCGCGTTAAGTGGTTAATTACCAAAAGCTACTAAACAAGTATGTTTTCAGTCTAGACTTAAATATTGACTGTGACTGTGTCCGAACATTAACTGGGAGATTATTCCACAGTTTGGGGGCTTTGTAGGAAAAAGCTCTCCCTGGGTAGTCTTCTGAATTTTTGAAACTATTAGAAAACCAGCATCCTGTGATCTGAGTGAACGTGGCGGTTCATAATAGGAGATTAGATCGTGCAGGTACTCCGGTGCGAGAGTGTGCAGGTACTCCGGTGCGAGACCGTGCAGGGTTTTATACGTCAATAATAGAATTTTATAATCGATACGGAATTTGACAGGAAGCCAGTGTAGCTGATAAAACTGGACTGATGTGATCGAATTTCCTGGTTTTAGTTAGTACTCTAGCTGCAGCGTTCTGAACTAACTGAAGTTAATTTTTTTTATTTCAAATCATAAAACAAACCTGCTCTCTTTTCATTTACAGCTCCCCACTCACTATAAAATCTCTCTCACCTTTCACATCTCCCTCCTTAAACCTTTTCAACCAGGTACCTCGTGGGATGGTCTTCACGTGACCGCCCTGCCACCTCTGGATGTCGATGGGCCCCAGCCTACCTGGTCGAGACCCTCTTGTACTTAAAGCGGCAGGGTGGAGTCCTTAAATATCTGGTTGATTGGGAGGGGTACGGCCCAGAGGAACAGTGCTGGGTCCGATCGACGATGTCCTCAACCGCTCCCTGATTGAAGAGCCACCAGGGACGCCCTGCTCCGTGTCCAAGGGGTCAGCCACGTCGGTGGGTTCCCAGGGCATCCGAAGATGCCTCTTCGAGGGGAGGTACTGTAAGCACTTCCTCCCAGTGCCTGCAGAGCTCTCAGTCTCCAGAGTACTAGGTAGCTGTGGACACACACACCCTCATGCCGCGCATCACAAACACCGGTCACCCATCACAGTTTACAGCAGTGGCTCATTAGTACAGCCTATATAGTCTTAACTCGCACTGCATTCAGTGTGTGGTATTGTTTGTGACACACCTTACCTCTGCCTATCTCTCAAGCCAGTGTCTAGCCGGTTCCCCATTTAGTCCAGTAACACCATCTCTCCACAGTGGGGGCCTGCCAGGAGTCCTCAAGGCCACTGGAATCGCCGATCTGCCTGCACCTCAACCTCCACTCGTCTAAACTTACTCCTGGCGTTTATCCCCCATGGGTCTCCATGCAGTGAGGTTTGTCAGGCCATCAGACTTTGTGTTTGTGCTCACGCCTTGCAGCAAGCTTTTTCCCCGACCTCCTCTGGTCATCAGTTGACTTTGAACTTAGCGAAAAACTGAACGATGTTCTTACACTCTCTCCAGGAACAGAGCCCCACAGGGATCGATGCAAAGGAATAACCCTTTTGTTTGAAGTGTCCAGACAGGACCTAGATCCTGGAATTCCCAGTGTTCGAGGGAACACCTTCCACTGCTCAGAAGGGAGATCAGCATCTGGAATCCGGGGCTCTGTGGTTTCCATCAGCGGCTGCACCAGTACCACCTAAACCACCTGCTCCAGTAGTCGCCTCCCTTGGCTGCCCCGGACTCCAGCCCACCTGGTCTCCCGGGACTTCATCGCCTGATGGCCTAGCTTTGACAGGGAGAGTGGCCCGTGGCTGGCGTAGTTTGGAGAAGCTGGACCGGTGAGGCAGCTGCTGGCCACACTCTACACGCTTGTTAGAAAATTTTATTTTTAACAAGTCTAACCTGCTGCATATCCTCTCCAGCCTGATTCCTCTGCCTGGCCAATTTATACAAGTCCTTCTCACCTTCTTTAGTGTCCAACCTCCCATACAATGTAATGACCAGCCCAGTGCTGGACTCGAACCCAAGCCGCCAGCATGAAGTACCAACACTTATCTGGGTGAGCTAACACCCTGTAATGGCAGTGGGTCCCTGTGTAGAACAGTAAGATCTCAGAACAGGTAAAACCCCAGGAAATAAAAAGGTTGGAATTGAACCCAGGTCACCCGAATGCGAGACCGACGGGTTGCCACTAGACCAAACGCACTACTGCTGAGCCACCACACTGGCTTAGAATTACTGCTGTGTATATGGTTTAAAAGGAGGGTTTGGCACTAAACTCGTACCGAAACAAAAGCCCACGCCGAGCGTGAGAAAACGGCGGAAACAAAACAACAAAGGACGCCACGGGAAGAGTGGCAGCCCCGATAAACTGGGGAAAACTAAACTAATAACTTCCTGAAAATAAAACTAAGTAACTGAAGTGCTTGGTGACTGGAGAGAAAGAGCACAGAAAGAAAACTGGAGAGGGAGGGGCAGTGTCACCACACTTGCACCCTTAAAGAGAGAAAACGAGGTGTAGCACAAAGGCTCTCAGACCTCAATACCCAAGGTTACCGGCCAGGAGCTTAGCTCAAAACTTTGGCAAAGACCCAAAACAGAGTGACTGGATCACTGGGGTTATATAGCCCTGGCACAGCTGTGTGGAATCAGGCCTGATTAGTGTGCCCGACTCCTCCTGGTGGCCGGAGGGGGCCTCGACCTAGCACCAGCCCTTACATACAACTCATCATACGCCTTCTGCTTTGCCTTTGCTACCTCTCTTTTTGCCCTACGTTGCATCTTCTTATATTCCTATCAACTCTTGTCAGTCCTGTCACTGTCCCATTTCTTCTTGGCTTACGTCTTCCTCTAAATAGCTTCTTGCACCCACATTCTTGCTTACTCAGTTTCCACTATTTGGTCTTCTTCATGGCCTGCGGTGCTGGGGCAGGCGACGGGGTCCGAGAAGCTGGTGTGCGCGTAGGTGTGGCCAATAAGCTGAGTACCAAGAACCAGTTGAAGGAGGTGAAGATTGGTTAGGGTGGTGGTGAGGGCCTGCTGTGGGGGGGGGGGTTGGCCTTGGAGCTGACGAGCTGCGTCTCCTGCCAGAGGAGCTGGCCCTTTCTCTTCAGGAGGGTGCAGATCTGCTGGTTCAGCCATATTAGCTTAGTGCTCAGCGTCTGGAGGGCGCATTGTTCTGGGGATGCCATGATACTTGTTCTAGGAGAGAGAGAGAGAAAAGAGAGAAGTGTGGGATGTGGCGAGGTTAGCAACCTGCTAATTTGCTAGTTCTGGTTGAGTTTCAGGTGCTGCTTGCTCTGATGGTGCTGCTTGCTCTCATTAAGAGCCATTATTTACATCTCTCAGGAGGCCTCCCAGGTGCTCGTTCAGTCTCTTGTCATTTCAAGGCTCGACTACTGCAACTCGCTCCTGGCTGGTCTTCCTCTGCAGACCATCAGGCCCTTCAACTGATCCAGAATGCAGCAGCACGACTCGTCTTCAATCTTCCCAAGTTCACTCATGTTGCTCCACTGCTGCACTCCCTTCACTGGCTTCCTGTAGCTGCTCGCATTCAGTTTAAAGTTCTGATTTCTACAAAGCCAAGAATGGACCAGCTCCTCCTGACCTTATGGCAATGGTCAAAAGTCTATCTGCACCTCGAGCCCTTCGGGCTTCAAGTACGGCTCAGCTCGACCCGCCATCCCTCAAGATTCATGGAAGACACGCGACAAGACGCTTCTCTGTCCTGGAGCCCAGATGGTGGAACGCACTTCCACTGGCTGTTCAAACAGGGGACTTTGTCACAGTCTTCAAACGCAGACTGAAGACCTATCTCTTTGTGAAGCACTAATAAGTGCTGATCTACTGAAGCATTGGTATAAACTGTAATTGCACTTTATCTTCTAGGAACACTGGATAAGTATTGCACTTATACTGTATGTAGTCTTGTATTTGTTCTCTTCTCTGTAGGTGTTCCAGTCTTGCTAGGTATTGCATTGTCTTTTTCTAGCACTGCTTTTTTTAGTCCAGTAGTTGCTAAATTGATAGACTGTGGAAAGTTCAAAATGAGTGTCGTATGAAAATAAAATACTCCAATCATGAGTGCCTGCACAAGCCATACATAATGTTGACCGATGATGGTGTTGGATCCCATTCAGTTAACCACTCACATCCTCAAGTCCTTAATTGCACAGGATCACTGAGCAGAAATTAGCACAAAACCACACTGCTGGGCAAATGTCCATGTCTTTATCTGAACATTCTCTATACTTAATATACTTACCTTTCCCTTCTAAGAAAGCTGCTGCAGAACCCTCCTGCTACTGCTGGACAAATGCTACTGCTCTCCTAAGCCTTTTCCTTTTAGAGCGGTAATCAGTAATATGCTGCAGAAGCTCTACTTTATCTTGTTTAACATCAGAAAAGTAATATGGCTGCGTAAAGAATTTTCCTTGAAAACCTTTAGGTTTGAAGTACCTGTCTACCCCATAGTTTTCCGGAAGATAAATGTCCCTCAACCAATCCAGCTAATTTTGTGCAAAGCTATCTGGATACCTGCAATACTACTTAAGCTAAAATTTACAGTGAGGCCATGGATAGAGCTGAGATAGAGTTGCCTTCTCAACTGTTAGAGCATCTTAATACGATCCAGATAAAGGTCTCTCACCACCTCAGTCTTTTCTTTATTAGGAATTTCTGCAAGTACAGGAGGACTGTGGTTCAGCCACTTGATTTAATCTGGATCCACAAGTCAAGTCAAGTCAAGTCAAGTTTATTTGTATAGTCAAGTTTATTTTTACAATGATGTTGTCACAAAGCAGCTTTACAGGAATTTTAAAAACATGAAAAACATGAAATCACAGCTGTTTATCCCCCTGTGAGCAAGCCAGAGGCAACAGTGGCAAGGAAAAACTCCCTCAACTGGAGGAAGAAACCTTGGGAGGAACCAGACTCACACGGGGAGACCCATCCTCCTCAGGTCGAACAGTATTTACAGTTTATAAACTAAAGCTGAGTCTGATGGTAGAAGCTTTAGAAGCTGTACGGGTGCTACATCAGGTGGATAATACAGCGATGCAGTCAAGGATGGAGCAAATGTCACAAATGGAGAGGAGAACTGGTTGGTGCCAAGTGGGGGGGCCCTGGTGGTCAGTCCTTTACAGTATTAGGCGGGACAGGTGGGCGGTTTTTTCCTCGGAAAGAAAAAAGAAAGAGTTAGTTCTGGTTGGGGTTAGTACAGAGACAGAGTTAGTTCTGGTTTAGGTTAGTACAGAGACAGAGTTAGTTCTGGTTTGTGTTGGTACAGAGACAGAGTTAGTTCTGGTTTGTGTTAGTACAGAGACAGAGTAAGTTCTGGTTTAGTTAGTACAGAGACAGAGTTAGTTCTGGTTTAGGTTAGTATAGAGACAGAGTTAGTTCTGGTTTGGGTTAGTACAGAGACAGAGTTAGTTCTGGTTTGGGTTGGTACAGAGACAGAGGCCGGCGCTTGTTAAGCGTTACTACCGTACTTTAGGCCCTTCTACCTTTAGAGAGTTCCACGCCTAATTCAATAAACAAAGGAAGAAGAACTAACGGGTGAAACGAGGAGTGCGCCACTAGACTGAGCAGGACACCCCCAAGACCTAACTTGGCCTTTGTTATTCACCCATCCGATCTCCCTCACGCTAACACGGTTAGGAGAACGAAGGGGTGTGGAATAAGTCAATTAATCAATTTAGAGATACTCGCAGCAACTAAGTAGGTCAAGAAACAGGAGAAGAAGAACTAACGGGTGAAACGAGGAGTGTGCCACTAGACTTAGCATGACACCCTGAAGACCTAGCTTGGCTTTTGTTATTCACCCGTCCAATCTCCCTCATGCTAACACGGTTGGGATAACGAGGGGGTGTACAGAGGATATGAGGATAAGGGGATATGGAGTGTTTAGAGTGCAGCTGGTGACTCTGACAGATCAGATTATAAACAAAACGAACCAAAATCAAGAGAAGCTGCACACGTGCTACATCTGGATGATACAGTGATGCAGTCAAGGTGCAGCAGATGACTAACATCCATAAAGATGACATAGATGAAGAGGTTATAAGGTAACAAGGGGTACTGATGGTCAGTCCTCCAACAGTATTCGGCAGAACAGGTGGGCTGTTATTACCTCAGAAAGAAGGAGAAAAGAAAAGAAAAGAAAAAGAAAAGAAAAACAAGGTTAGTTCTGGTTTGGAATAATATAGTGGACGAGAGGCATAGCTCAGTCACCAAAAGCTAAACTGAACAAGTATGTTTTTAGTCTGGACTTAAAGCTTGAGAATGTGTCAGAGTCCCGAACAGTAACTGGAAGATTATTCCACAGTTTGGGGGCTTTGTAGGAAAAAGCTCTTCCCCCCATTGTAGCCTTCTGAATTTTTGGAACTATTAGAAAACCAGCATCCTGTGATCTGAGTGAACGTGGCGGTTCATAATAGGAAATTAGATCTTGCAGGTACTTCGGTGTGAGACCATGCAGGGTTTTATACGTCAGTAAAAGAATTTTATAGTCGATACGGAATTTAACAGGAAGCCAGTGTGGTGCTGATAAAACTGGACTGATGTGATGGAATTTCCTGGTTTTAGTTAGTACTCTAGCTGCAGCGTTCTGAACCAACTGAAGTTTATTCAGGTTCCTGCTGGAGCATCCTGACAATAATGCATTACAGTAATCTAGCCTTGAGGTTATAAAGGCATGTCTCAACTTTTCAGCATCAGACATAGATAAGGCATTTCTTAACTTTGAAATGTTTCGCAGGTGAAGAAACGCTGTTCTTGTAATGTTACCTATATGTTGATTAAATGTCAGATCTGAGTCAATTGTTACACCAAGATTTTTGGCTACTGAACCAGGAACTACAGAGAAGTCAGCAAGATTTAACATTAAATCTGAACAATTAGTCCGAGCAGCCTTTGGGTCGAGGAGGAGAACATCCGTTTTGTCAGGGTTTAAAAGAAGGAAGTTCTGTAGCATCCAAAGTCTAATATCTCTTACACAATCTTCTATCTTATTTAATCTGGATTTATCATCTGGTTTGGCTGAAATGTACAGCTGTGTGTCATCGGCATAACAGTGGAAACTAATTCCGTGCCTATTTATAACTGTGCCTAATGGTAGCATATATAGTGTAAATAACAGAGGACCTAAAACAGAACCTTGTGGAACTCCATATTTCACTTTTGTAGTGTTAGACGATACATTATTTATCTTTACAAACTGAAAGCGATCACTAAGGTAAAATGTGAACCAGGATAACGCTGTTCCTGTGATTCCAACCACATTTTCTAGCCTGTCCAAGAGAATAGTGTGATCTATAGTGTCAAAAGCTGCACTTAGATCGAGTAACACCAGTAGAGATACATGGCCCTGATCAGAGGCAAGAAGAAGATCATTTGTTATCTTAACTAAAGCTGTCTCTGTGCTGTGGTGTGATCTAAAACCAGATTGGAATTTTCATATATGTTGTTCTTATGTAGATGAGAACAGAGTTGTCGAGCTACAGCCTTTTATAAAATCTTAGAGATAAAAGGTAAATTGGAAATGGGTCTATAACTGGACAGTTCTCTGGGGTCAAGATTTGGTTTCTTTATCAAGGGTTTTATCACAGCTAGTTTAAAAGACTTAGGTACATGACCCAGACTAAGAGAAGAGTTGATGATAGTTGAGATGGGTTTAATAATAGCTGGTAATACTTGTTTTAATAGGCTTGTTGGAATCATACCAAGTGTGCATGTAGCAGAATTTGAGGAAGAGATAAGTTTTTCTAATTCTGACTGCTGAAGTGGACAGAATGTTTCTAGTCTTTCTTCTAAAATCACATTTTGTGCTGTCTCAGCCAAACCGGATGAAGGATAGGTTACTGGTGTCAGTTGAACATTTTGTCTAATATTCTCGATTTTGCTATTGAAAAAGTCCATGAAATCATTGCTGCTGTAGTTGGCGGGTATCTGAGGTTCCGTTCCTGCCTGATTTTTGGTAAGTTTTGCGATGGCGCTAAATAAAACTCTATGATTGTTTTTGTTGTGTTCGATGAGTGTGGACAGGTATGCTGAGCGTGTTTTAATAAGTGTCTTTCTGTAACTGCTAAGGCTGTCTTTCCAAGCAGAGTGAAATACCTCCAGCTTGGTCACTCTCCATTTGCACTCTAATTTCCTTACTGTCTGTTTTAAGGTACGTATTTTATTGATGTACCACGGAGCGAGCTTTTTCTGTTGCGTCCTTTTAGCTTTTATAGGTGCAACATTGTCTAAAGTTAATCGGAGCTTATTTTCTACGCAGTCAGTTAGTCTGTCTAGCTCTGTTGGGTCTGAAGGAGAAGCTATAGTTGATAAATCTGGAAGAGTTTCAATAAAGTGTTGGGCTGTATTTGGCATTATTGAACGTTTCATGCAATAACGGGGTGTACATACATTTTTACTAAGACTCAATTCATATGAAATTAGGTAGTGATCTGAAACTACAGAAGTCTGTGAACGAACAGTAAGATTATGTATATCAACACCTAAAGTCAAAACTAGATCTAGTGTGTGATTACAGGAATGTGTAGGTCCTATTACATTCTGAGTGAGACCAACAGAGTCTAAGATGAGAAAGCCTTTTTTAATGGATCTGCTGAGTTTTCAAAGTGAATATTAAAATCTCCTACGATTATTAGTTTCTCAGTGCTCACTGCTAGATCTGCAACAAAGTCACTGAATTCTCTTAAGAACTCAGAATAAGGTCCTGGTGGTCTATAAATGCTGATTAGGGTGACTACACTTCTGTTAGTGGTCGGGTTGGTGATGTTTATGTAAAGACATTCAAAAGAATTTAAAGTGAGTTTCTTAATGATGTCTAATGAATTTTTATGAATGACACATATACCCCCTCCTTTACCGGACAGTCTGGGGTTGTGTACATAATTATAACCTATAGGAGTGGCTTCATTTAATGCCAAATATTCCTCAGGTTTAACCCATGTTTCTACGAGACATAATACATCAAATTTTTGATACGTTATTGTATCATTTACAATAAGAGCCTTAGAGTTAAAGGATCTTATATTAAACAAACCAAACTTTAGTTCAGAGATGCTGCAGCTGGATACTGGGTCTGATATTTTTATATTAATTAGGTTATCTGGACAAGCTGTTCGAGAATTTCTGAGTCTGCGTTTAATTCGGGGCAATGACACAGTCTCAATATATCTGATTCTAGGTAACGACTCTGTGTTGGCAATGGTTACAGTGTTGGTATATCTGTATCTAAGTAACGACTCTCTGTCGGTAACAGTTACAGTCTCACTATTACTATATCTAGGTAATGACTGTTTATCGTCGCTACTTACGTGGCCTCCGTTGTGCAGTCAGCGGACAGCCCTCTCGATGTTCCGTGAGAGGACGAACGCTCCGCGATGGCTGGGGTGCAGGCCATCCCTCCGGTACAGCGCTGGCTGCTCCCAGAACGAAGCCCAGTTGCCCACGTATCCGAGACCGTTGATGGCACACCAACCGCGGAGCCAGGACTGCAGCGCGAAGAGCCTGCTGAACCGCTCCGATCCTCTCCTGTAGGTGGGCAGGGGGCCGGAGATGACGATCCTGGCATCGGTCTCCTTCAGGACCTCGCTACGCTGGGCAGAGATGTCGTTGGTCCCGACGTGGATGACCACGGTCTCGAAGGCGTTACGTCTGAGGGCCGAGGGTAGACGCCTAGCGATGTCCAGGACACGAGCTCCTGGAAAACATGACACACTGGCGCGAGGTAGTTTAACATGGCGGACTATGGAGCTACCGATAACAAATACCTGTCCGGAGGGCTGAGACGCTGGTGCGGGAGCCGAGGCCTGCGGCGCTGGGGCGGGAGCCAAGGCCTGCGGCGGGAGCCGAGCCCTGTGGCGCTGGGGCGGGCGACGGGGTCCGAGACGCCGGTGTGCGCGGTGAGCTGAGGACCGAGAACCGGTTGAAGGAGGTGAAGATGGGCTGGGGTGGCGGTGAGGGCCTGCTGGGCCTTCGGCGTTGCCGCTCCCAGACTCCGTGCGGCGGGGGGGGCTGGCGGGGGGGCCGCCAGTGAGGCCTCCAGGGAGGACTCGAGCTGCGACTTCAGCCGGAGGAGATGTTCCTGTCTCCTCACGAGGGCGAGGATCTGCCGGTCCAACCGAAACAGCTCCGTGCTCAGCGACTGGAGAGCACGTTGTTCCGGGGATGCCATGATGCTGGTTCTGAGACAGAGGGAGCGGAGAAAACAGAAAAATAGAAGAGAAGAGAGAAGAAAAGCGTGAGATGTGTCAAGTTTGTAATTGGCTAATTTGCTAGTTCAGGTGGAGTTTCAGGTGCTGCTCGCTCTGTCGCTTGTTCTGGGAGAGAGGGAGAAAGAAAAACAGAGAGAAAACGTGAGATGAGTCGAGGTTAACAAAAATAGAGGAAAATCGAGGTTAGCGAAAATAGAGGTTAGCAGTCCGCTAATTTGCTAGTTCAGTTGGCGTTTCAGACGCTGCTGCTCGCTCTGACGCTGCTGCTCGCACTGACGACTTGAAGATCATAAGACATGGATAAACCTCATTAAATCTTTCAGAGGCATTTTTTTCCATGGTAAATAACTTCAGTGTCAGCTGTGAGTGCTGCTCAGTGGCAAATAGTTGTTAATTGTTGTTTATGTTCTAGTAAACATGGGTGGGGTGTTCACATGGTATAACAGAGCCAAGGGTTTTACAGCTCCATACCAACCACAGTAGATCTAAAAAGGATATGAGTTTAGCATGGTTGCAGTATAAAATATTCACACTGACGTTTAGTAAACAGCAAAACAAACTGTAACTGTGCATCAGTTTGTGCATTGCAGTGATGCCATATTTACCAGATTGGTGAACGGCAGCTCTTCTTACTGAACACACACTCATTGTTTGAGAAAAGTCCTGCCTCCTATCTGAAATGGAGACTGTGGTTGGTTCTGTAGGGGAAATAGATGTTCTGATTGGTCCTACTGCTGGAATGGAGAATCTGATTGGTTGAGTAATAATAACTGATTGATAATTCATGGCACTCATGTTAAAATCAATGACGTCTGAAATCTGTGGGGTTTTTTTCTTTTCTTTTTGGAGGTGTGCTTTCAGGGATGATGTAAACATGGGCCAGTTATAAATGTGTTAAGATCTGTTTCAAAAGTTTCAAATGGTTTTGTCTTGCAGGTAAGGTATTGTTTCAAACAATTGTCCATACATTTTTTTATATTCTGTTCTTGTTTTCTCATACATGTTGGTTAGTTTTAAAGGGATTCTCATTTGTTATTACTGTCTATGATGTCCAGTCTCTAAATCATTATTTGCATATGTTTTGACAAAGCATAGTGTAATAAACAGTTTGAAGAGTCTATAACTAATCTTTCTTGCATTTTATTTAAGGCTAGTCTCCTGAAATGATTTCCATGGATTTCCTTGACAATGCAACGTTTGTTCGCCCTCCCACATTTTACATCAATGGATTGTATAACATGCCACATGCGAAGTATTACTACATATTTTTATGTTTTGTATATGCAGTGACTGTTTTAGGAAACTCTTTTATAATGGGTACAATATACCTGTCGCGTACTCTCCACACAGCAAAGTATATTGCTGTCTTTAACTTGGCCTTTTCTGATGTGTTTGGAAGTTCTGCTATTATACCAAAGTATGCAGACATGTTTCTGAATGAGAACCAGTGGATATCTTATGAAGACTGTCTGACAAGTTTGTTTTTTGCATTTTTCTTTATGATCATGCAGTCCTACAGTCTGCTTGCTTTGTGCTTTGACAGAGTGATTGCTATATGTTTTCCTCTGAGGTATCACGCTATTGTCACCAAATCCTCAATGACTCTGATTATTGGTGTTATGTGGGTTATCTCTGCAACTATTATGTCTGCCTCTGTATTTTTGATTACCAGGCTGTCCTTCTGTAGATCGACTACAGTTGGAAGTTATTTCTGTGATCATGGCCCTATCTTCAGACTAGCCTGTAATGATAATTCTCCAAGTTACATAATGGTCTATGTTTATATTGCTGTTGTGCTTTGCATTCCATTAGCACTAATAGCTATCTCATATGTCTGTATTGGTGTAGCATTGCTTAAGATCTCACATGGTACTGAGCGAATTAAAGCTATGAAAACCTGCACTTCCCACCTCATATTAGTGGCCATGTTTTATCTGCCAATCTGTTGTATTTATATAACTGCTCTTATAACAAATCTACATCCAAATACTAGAATAATTAACTCTGCTCTAACACAAACTATTCCACCTATGTTAAACCCCATCATATACACTCTGAAGACAGAGGAGGTATTACAGTCTATTCAACTACTTTACAAACATATCAAGGTGAACTTTGCAGCAGTAGATCCTGTTAAAAGCATTGCAAATCATTAAAAATGATATAATGAGTGTAGTTTGGCTTATAATAGTACATAACTTATATAACCAGGAATTGTTCACTGTCAGGCTGATATTGTTAGCACTTTTTTATTATTATTAAAGTATGCCAATGAATGATTCATGATTGTTTCAGGAACTGAACATTAACAATTCTGTATGAAGTTAGAACATTTCTTTGTTTAGTGCCTACATATTCAAATCAAGAACTTTTAAATAAATGTCTAAAATAACATGATTATTTATGCAAAAACATTCTAAAAATGTGATTTAGACCAACATGCTGTCCTTCCTCATATTTATAGTTATGAAGCCTTCACATTTTCATCAGTACACACAGATAACACAAACACAGCAGTAGTGCTTGCTAGGACATATAAAACTGTAGAAAACCTCTTTTTGCAGTTTGTTGTTTTTTAAATGACACTAAAATATCAGAGTATGGTGTGTTTTCCCTGTTGTGGTGTTAAAGAGGTGTATGTTTACATTTTATCTCAGTTTTCTACCCGAGTCACAGACATTTGATGCTTGTAATAGAACATAATAGTAAAATTTTTTTGCTTTGAATGTTGCAGTTTGGTGTTAGACGGTTCATTAAAAGTCTAATGAACTATAGCATATTTTTATTTATTTATGTTTTAAATGTAAAAAAAAAACACTCAATCCATAGAGTCCATATAAGAAAACAAAGCAGTACAAATGCAGCCAATTGATTGAATTGTTTTAATCATGTCACAAAAGTACATTTATTTACACTGCTCTGCATATTTGTCTATAGCAGCTAATCCTCATCTGATCACAGTCATATTCAAAACTGAAGCATATAATTTCTTCTCATCATAGATGTGTTGATGGAGGAAAAGATTGTAGTTTGTTCAGGTCATGTCGCTAAATTTACCATAAAACTGCAGCAGACAACAGATACTGTAAAAAATGCTGTGAAAGTATAAACTTATTATACAGTAAATTCTTAAATACAGTTTAACTACAATGCTCTACAGTGCTTTTAGATCTCTCCAGAGATGTTCAATTAGGTTCAAGTATGAGCTCTGGCTGGGCCACTCAAGAACATTTACAGAGTTGTCCCAAAGCCACTCCTCTGTAATCTTGGCTGTGTGCTTAGTGTCGTTGTCCTGTTGGAAGATAAACCTTCACCTGAGTCTGAGGTCCAGAGCACTCTGGAGCAGGTCTTCTCCAAGGATGTCTCTATTTATGGCTGACTCCAGGGCTAGGCCACCTCCAGCCACCAGGGGGAGGCAGCAGGTAACCTCTGGAGCCAATCAGGCTTGATGCTCAACACTTGAAAGCAGGTCTTTTAAAATTGAGATATGTTGCTGGATCTATGTCTCTTATTGAGTCTTTGAAGCAGCCAGTAAAGGTAGAGGGCTAAGAGTTTCCATGCCTTTCACCAGAGAGACTTGTCTTTCAAGTCTCTCTGGTGAGCTTTTTTAAAAACAAAAACAAAAAAGAACAAAGAAAAGCAAAAGAAATTTTAATCAAAACCTCCATCTATTTTCCTTTTTTCCCCTCTTTTCTTGTTTTCCCTTTTGGTTAATTTTGGGAAAGCCATTTTACATTAGTTTTTCCCTTTTTTGCCCCTCCTCTTGGGAGAGCCAGCTTTCCCCCTGGCGTCCTTTGTTCTTTTACCGTTAAAATCCCAAACTGGTGTGTTTAATAATCGTTATTATCCCTTTCACCCGTTTTCGGCCTTTCCTAATAATGCATTCTTTTGGCAGGCTTTCTTAACCGTGGCTCTAGTGTGGCGGCAGCGCGCCGGTTTACAACATAACGGCCGGGTTTCGAATCTTAAGTCTGAGTTTCCTATTTTCAGTTTCAGAGTTCAATTCTGGTTCTGACTTCCTTTGATTCTGACTCTCTTTCTCATTTATCGCTATTGGTTCTGTTTGCTTGTGTTTTTTTTCTGTTTTGTTGGATTGCTAGTTCTGTTAATAAATCCAAACTGACTTTTAGCTCTGCATACGTTGTACCAAGTTCTTTTTTTTGACACAATCCAAAATTGTGTTAACTTTTTATTGACAAATACATCCAGTTTAAGCAAATACTTTATATTTACAGTGTTGACACTTTTTCTTTAAGACTGCCTCAGCATGCTGGAGATCAACTTCTGGGCAAAAGCTTGAATGATGGCAACCCATTCTTGCCTAGTTAGTGCTTGGAATTGATCGCAGTTTCTGGGTTTTTGTTTGTTCACCTTCTTTTTTGAGATTGATCACAGGCTCTCAATTGGATTGAGATCTGGGGGAGTTTCCATGGACCCAACTTCCCAGGACAGAGCTGGCCTTTTTGCAGTCTCTTTTTGTCTGCGGTCGAGATGCTGCCACCACAGCAGAACACTCTGTAAAAGATGGCAGATGCCACCACTGTGTCAAAGAAGGTCCTCAGGAGTTCAGTCTTCTCAGTAGGTTTATTGGAGAAACACTGAACCCCTCTTGGTTGGGACACAGAAGTTAACATAGTCAGTAATGCAATGAGTGAGACTCACCATTTGGATCACTCAGTTCTTCCCACACTATTGTGACAAGCAGCAATGTCCTCGCCTGTGAAATCCTTTTGCTGCAATGCAATAATGACTCAGCGTGTTTCCTTGGAGGCAAAAACTTTAAAGCATCATTACCCTTTAAAGCAACCAGTCTGCTCTTCTAATCAGCAGGACAGAGTGATATCAGCTGTCTTGTCCTCATTACCTTTTCTCTTGAGCTGATGATGATGTTTAAAGTCATTCTGTAGGATTGGAATACAGTCATTTTTGTGATAAAATCATTTTCTTGGTGGGGAATGACTTTGCAATTAATTGTAATTCATCTGATCACTCTTCACACAATTGGTTGGGAGTATTGAATGAATGAATGAATGATGAAGCATTGGATGCATCCCGGCTGACACAGAAGAGCAAAAGACTCTTCTAGAGTTAATACAAATTGCCAGCATAAGAACTGATGCAGAAAACTTTATGAAGACCAAAATTTGTGCCTTTCTCAAAACATTTGGCCACAACTGTACAACTACTTAAGAAATTAATCAGAAAGCAGATAATAAACTCTCTAAATTCTCTAAAAGTAACGGAAGAACACACAAAAAATATATTTTTTTTTCTACAATGTTCAGGCCACAGGAGCCTGACTTTTTATCATGTTTAATGACAAAGTAATAATTGTAGAACATTTGAATATCCACATAGACAAACCCCAGGATCCATTTATAAAGCGTTTATGTCTTTTTAGACTCCTTTGGCTCATTGAAAATATAAGTAGGCAACCCATTACTGCAATCACACTCTTGATTTAATTTTAACCTTCGATGTGAACACAGATCACCCAGAGCAGAACTAACTATGTTACTGTGTTTCTGGACGGCTGACTTTCCAGCGATCTGATACTGCTTTCGCCTGCCGTGAGTGGGTGACCCTGTTTGCCTACATTCTGGACCAGTTTTTGGTCCCACCATTGAGCTTGATGCTGTCCAGTGCCTCGTGGAAAACTTGCTGCCACTGTCACCCCGAGCAACACTTATTGGGGGTTGGACCTGGATTTTTCTGTAAAGCTGCTTTGCTACATGTTGTAAAAGGCTACATAAATAAACCTTACCCTTTACTTTCTCTTGTTTTTCTTTTACTTTGTAATGCAGCTTTACCATGAAGGTGCACATGTTTATAACATTATCCAATTCTGCCATAAAGACTTAGAACATGATTAAAAATGTGAATTATTTGGTATTTAAGGAGTCTTTGTACAGGACTTGTGGTGATGTGCACAAGCAGGGGAACGTCATAACATTGGCACATGAAAGCAGCCAGAGGGAAGTAGAGCCATTTTAAAGACAGGTGAAGGTCAGTGATTGGTTGGTAGTAATGAATGACATAGCATTGGAGTCATCCCGGGAATATGCTAACAAACTCAGGGCCTCAAGCTTATCATTTTTAATGCTATTATGCAAAGCTTTGCCAGTGCTTGTGAAATGTATGTCCATTGTGCACACTCTGTGTCCATTGTGTCTGTGCAAAGAGTGATTGCTGTTTGTATCTGGCTCATTCACTTCTTTAGCCAGGGCCACAAGCCCACTGCATTCTCTCATCAGCTTGGGGCCACATGCTCATTGCATTTACACTTTTGCTTAAGGCTTTGGGCCCTTTGCATTCACAAGTCAGCTTAGTGCCTCAGGCAATTTGTATTTACACATAGGTTTAGGGCCTTGGGCTCTTTGTATTCACACAACAGTTAGGGGCCACGGACCCACACATCCATCATGCTCGCTTAAGGTCACAGGCCCCCACATGCAATATATGCGCTTATGGCTACGGCCCCCACATGCACTTTGTTCAGTTGTAAGCATTGTCTTTGTTGCGGCAGTGCAAGAAATGAACATAGCTTGCTAAGAGGAGGCCTCTATGTTTTGTGATTGAGTTAATGGGGCATAAAACTTGCGCCTCAACTGTTTCACAGTAATTGGTCTAATTTATATTCAGGGTTGTCAGGTATTCCCTCTGTTTTTCCCCCCACCACACAGAGCCTCCCTCTGGGGAGGGTCTCTATATGAACCAGTAAACAGGGGCTGAAAAACACATCATGTGCCTGACAGTGTGTAATTGGCAGATTCTATCTTTCCACATTTCATTTATTAAAATTCAGAAACTGATGTACTTACCCCGCATGCTAGAAGCTCTTCATAATTAAACACCAGCACTCTGTTTTTTTGGTTTCGTTTTTTTTATACAGCTACTAAAGTTGCTATGACTTTTCCGAACAGGTGATCTAAACGATATGGGTATGAATGTGAATCTTCAAAAGACATGCAGGAATCGAAAAATGCTGGGGCTGAAATACCCGAGGAGTAAAACACAAACCTCAGTGCCATTTTCACAGAATAGACTCACGCAGCCCAAAGATCATAAAAACAAAGAGAGGGGAACATTTTCATAAAGGCCAGATAAGCGTAACCAAGGGCCAAATCAACCAGTACAACCAGTGAAACACAGCTTGCAGAATCCCCCCAAAACTAAAACTTAAAACTAAATCTTATCCTAAACAAAACCATATACACAGCTACATTGCAGCAAAAAATGAGATGCCTGAGCTAACCCAGAGAAAGCATCCAAAGGCCAAAGGGAGCAAAGAACCATAAATTGCATTCAAAACATCAAAACGTTGGTACATGAAAGCAGCAGGAATGAATGAATGACATAGCATTAGAGTCTTCCTGGTAAAACTTTCAATAAAGCTTTGATTACCATGTAATATGTTATGTATTATTCTGGAGCATCCTAAAAAAGGTGCATAAGAATGCAGTGCTCCTACATCTTCAGGTTTAATAGGAGGCCATATTTCAGGCCTTTAACAAATTTTCCTATTTTCTACTATTTGCTTGTCTAGATCCCCATAGCAGTTTAGCATACTGAACATTGTCTATAGAGATTTGCGTTGTGTGTGTGTGTGTGGTTTTTTTTTTTTTGGTAGGTGTGCGTTTGAGGATGACGTAAGCAGAGGGCAGTTATAAATATTTTTTATCTCCTGAAATTCTGCTCTGAGAGGTTATGTTCTACTGCAAAAGGTACTGTATCAAACTATTTGAAATCAGTTTTAACACCCTGTACTCTTGTTTCATATGTATTGTTTGTCTTGCTATTTGCTATTTATTTACTGTAGGTTATATAGATACTTAAATGTTTGTTAATAGTGTATTGTTTTGTTATAATGTGAAGAAATGTTTAAAAGCATTGTATTGTTTTTTTGCATTTTATTTAAGGCCAGTCTCCTGACATGAATTCCGTGGTGTCCCCTGATAATGCAACATTTGTTCGCCCCTCTGCATTTTACATCAGTGGATTGTACAACATGCCATATTCAAAGTATTACTACATGTTTTTGTGTTTTATATATGCTGTGACTCTTTTAGGTAATTCTTTTATAATGGGTACTATATACCTGTCACGTACTCTCCACACAGCAAAGTATATCGCTGTCTTTAACTTGGCCTTTTCTGATTTGTGTGGAAGTTCTGCTCTCATTCCAAGGTATGCAGACATGTTTCTGCGTGAGAACCAGTACATACCTTATGAAGACTGTCTGACAGGCATGTTTTTTGTGTTTCTCTTTATGACTATGCAGTCCTACAGTCTGCTCGCTTTGTGCTTTGACAGAGTGATTGCTATATGTTTTCCTCTGAGGTATCACGCTATTGTCACCAAATCCTCTATGACTCTGATTATTGGTGTTTTGTGGTTGTTAGGTATACTTATTATCACCCTAATGGCTGCTCTCCTTACCAGATTGTCCATCTGTAAATCTGTCACAATTGGCAGTTATTTCTGTGATCATGGCCCTATCTACAGAATAGCCTGTAATGATTATTATCCTAATTACACGATGGCCAATGTCTATACTGCTGTTGTGCTTTGCATTCCACTAATACTAATAGCTTTTTCATATGTGTGTATTGGTGTTGCGTTGCTTAAGATCTCACATGGTGCTGAGCGAATGAAAGCAATGAAAACCTGCACTTCCCACCTCATATTAGTGGCCATGTTTTATCTTCCAATTTTTGCAATTTATATGACGGCTATCACAACATACCTACATCCAAATACTAGAATAATCAACTCAGTTTTAGCACAAACAGTTCCACCTATGTTAAATCCCATTATATATACTCTGAAGACAGAGGAGGTATTACAGTCTATTAAAGCACTTTACAAACGCATTAAGCCGAACTTGCATTGTGAAGAATTAAAATAATATTATAACAATAGGTTAAGCTATTGGCATGAAGCAGAGAATTCTAATTGTAGTTAAGCATTGCATAATATTGTATGAGTTTCTTTAGCTATCAGGTACTTAATTAAATAACTTTTGCAAAAATGTCTAGTGCTTCAGTGGTTTCATGTTGTATTATTATATAAAGTATATTAAAATTATGTGGGTTTTCTGTTGACAGAATTTGACCTGAAGGTAAAACATTGAAGCTGCAGCTGACAATTCAATAAACACAATAAACAATAGAATAATACAATCATAAGGTGATTCCTATATTATTCCTAATCAATTTTACTCTTTAAGTTATTTTTAAAGTTCTCCATGCTTCTTTAAGAAAGAGGCTCCAAAGATCATCATTTCAGTAAGTTCTATAGATTGTATACATAGATAAAAGATTTTTTAACAGATAGTTATGGAGCAAAGCCCATGACAGATACAACTGAAAACCACAACTGACATTGGAGTTAGTTGAGAAGTGTCTACTTGGGCCTGATCCATGACAGACCGATGATGTAAACCCCAAACTACAACTCCCCTGATCAGGCTGTTAAGGATTGCATCTTTACAATAGAAGCTCAAGAAACAAACATGGGCAATGGAAACCTCTTTTGGGTCAAAGCACTACCATTGTAAAACATTCTTTCTAATTGAATTCTGCTGTAATTCAAACATGAATGATTGAAAATGTCCTGGCTTAGTGACCACCCACTAACTTACTGGTAAGCATTACTCCTTGTGTACGAACAATCAAAGCTTTAGTAATCTGTCTAAATGTCCCACCAAGAGCAACACCTGAATAACTGTTTTCAAAACTCTGTAAAGCTGCTTTGAGACAACATCGTTGTAAAAAGCGCTATATAAATAAAATTGACTTGACTTGACTTGACTGAATCAGGTGTTGAGTGAAATGAACACTCTCTGTTTTGGCCTCCACATTTGTTTAATGAAAGTAAGCTTACTCTTTATAGAGAAAAACAATGCAGCCATTTTTAGTACAATTAAGTTAATTTAATCACATTCCAAATGTACTATGAAACGAGCTGGTGGTTTAGCACAGAATAATGGACTTAAAAGTTAATGACATTCCCAGTTGTATAAAACAACTTAGATTTTTTCCTTACATGTGTTTTCTTCTACAGGTTTTTCCTTACCAAAAAGAAAGGGAGTTGCAGGAATCCCTCAGATGTTGTGACTGAGGTGTTCTCTAGTTCAGCGGCTAAACTAGCTAAATTTTGAATGTCTTCTAAGTTTAGTTTTGATAACTTGTTGCTATGCTAAGTTCAGTGTCAGTCGTGGACTAGAGATTAGGGAACTTCAGAAGGTCGCCGGGTCATTTCCTTGCAGGGACAGGGTATGACTGAAGTGTCCTTGAGCAAGGCACCTAACCCCCAGCTGCTCAACAGGTGCTGTTAAGAGGGCTGCCCCATGTTTGGGCAAGTGTGCTCATTGCCCCCTTGTGTGTATGTTGATGTTTCACTGCATAGATGGGTCAAGTGTGGAGGTCAGATTTTTCAATCGGCAAGCTGAAATAGCAAATAGTTCTAAATTTTCAAGTAATTATCTGTAAATTAACTGCTGAAATGAGTCTTTCAAAGCACTTCTTTGGAACTGTAGTCATTAAAACAAACCACTGCATTGTTTTTGCAAAAGGTACAATAGTGGCTATCCTAACAGGTCCTTTATCCTGTATGTTACAAAGAGTCTGTGTGTTCCCCTCTGATCTCTGATCTAACACAACTGCATGTGCCCCATATCAGAGGGAACGGCATTAACTGTTGGCACCAGCTATATTTCCCTGGCGTCCTCCAGGACACCAGGTGGTATTGTCGATATGACTGGCTGCTCCAGGACACCTTTCCGAGCATCTGGCAGCACTGTTGATGCTTGACAGGGTTCTTCGGCTCTCTCTGGAGAACCGGGCAGCCATAAGGACCGGAGGTCCTGGTCCTATGTCATAGGCATGTGCGAACTGGGCCTACCTTCCCCACCCTGTGCACCTAGCCTACATCCTGAGGAAATAGGGAGTCACATTCAGCCACCAGTCACACCAGCCAAACTCTAGGGCGCTAGGGCGTTCTCATCCTGGAGAATTGGGGCTGGCAAATCAGCTGTGCCTGCAGCGTCTCCTTTCCTTTTCGAAATTGTATTTTTCTTTTAAACAAAATTAAAATATAGTTGTGTCTTGGAAAAAACATCAATGAATATAAAACATGCACACACACACATCTGGCAAGAGTGAACCAAAGTGCTTTATTTGAATCTGACAAATAAAATCAGGATTAACTTAAACACATCATGCATGTCAGTGTCCTCCTCTCCAACACTGGAGAAATAGATAGTTTATACAGAGTTTGCCTCCCCCAGCCCTCCCAGCAAGTGGGACAGTAAGAACTAAGTACTAATAAATCGTCTAATAAACTAAGGAATTATTAATATCTGTAATAATGTCAGTTAAAGTCTAAATACCTTAGATCTTAATCATTCACCAACAGTGTCTACACTGGCTTTCTGTAAAATATTGCATACTATTACATTTTTTTCTGTTTATACATCACATTATAATGTAAACAAGCACTCATTTTTTACTTATCTGACCTTTTTGCCTACAAATCCTCTTGCTTTCCATGTCTGCCACATCTCAGCCACTTTTAATTCCTCCATCCAATCTCCAAGGCTTTGGTGACTGAACATTTTTCATAGATTATAGATAGATCAACTCTGGAAGTCTCTCCCACTACTGGTCAAACAGTTAAATTCTCTCTCTATTTTTTTATTCTCACATATAGCTTAATTACTGCTGTATATTTACCACAGTATGCAAATACTGCCTTGGGCTGTTTCCTGATTTCCATTAGTAAAGAACAGAATTTGCGTTCAGATGGAGCATTTGTAATGATTTCCACCTACTTTAAAAGGTTGTGCTCCCCAATTCTGTCAACATTTGTAACATCTCACAAGAGGATAAACCATACTGGAACATATATACAGCAACCTCAAGCTTAGATTCTCACATCTGGGCAAGTCTGACCATATATTTCTATTTTTAGGTTCAGCAGACAGACCTCTCATGAACATTTTTAAACCAGCTGTGAACAAATTCAGGTATGGCCAGGGGGGCCCTCATTAATTAGATTAGATTAGATTAAATTCAACTTTATTGTCAGATATAAATAGTGCAATATTAACAGCGTTAACAATAAGTACAAATATAAATAGTGCAATATTAACAGTGTAACAATAAGTACAGATATAAATAGTGCAATATTAACAGTGTAAGCAATAACTACAGACATAAATAGTGCAATATTAACAGTGTAAGCAATAAGTACAGATATAAATAGTGCAATATTAACAGAGTAAGCAATAACTACAGATATAAATAGTGCAATATTAACAGTGTAACAATAAGTACAGATATAAATAGTGCAATATTAACAGTGAAAGCAATAAGTACAGATATAAATAGTGCAATATTAACAGTGTAAGCAATAAGTACAGATATGAATAGTGCAATATTAACAGAGTAAGCAATAAGTACAGATATAAATAGTGCAATATTAACAGCGTAAACAACAACTACAGATATAAATAGTGCAATATTAACAGCATAAGAAATAACTACAGATATAAATAGTGCAATATTAACAGCATAAGCAATAACTACAAATATAAATAGTGCAATATTAACAGCGTAAGCAATAACTACAGATATAACTAGTGCAATATTAACAGTGTAAACAATAAGTACAGATGTAAATAGTGCAATATTAACAGCGTAAACAATAACTACAGATATAAATAGTGCAATATTAACAGCATAAGCAATAACTACAGATATAAATAGTGCAATATTAACAGCGTAAGCAATAAGTACAGATATAAATAGTGCAATATTAGCAGGGTAAGCAATAAGTTCAGATATAAATAGTGCAATATTAACTGTGTAAACAATAATTACAGATATAAATAGTGCAATATTAATAGTGAAAGCAATAAGTACAGATATAAATAGTGCAATTTTAACAGTGTAAACAATAACTACAGATATAAATAGTGCAATATTAACAGTGTAAACAATAACTACAGATATAAATAGTGCAATATTAATTGTGAAAGCAATAACTACAGATATAAGTAGTGCAATATTAACAGTGTAAGCAATAAGTACAGATATAAATAGTGCAATATCAACAGCATAAGCTATAAGTATAGATATAAATAATGTAATATGAACAGAATTGCGAATATAATAGAACTGTAGAGGTATGAAGTTACAAAGATAGATGTGCAAAAATGAGTAATGCAAAAGTAATAGGACAGTGCAGTGCAGTGAGTGCAATAATGAGGCTAACGTGACGGTGTAGAGGTCACTGCAGGGTCACTGCCTCAGGAAAGAAGTTCTTCCTGAGTCTGTTGGTGCGGGAGCAAAGGCTCCTGTAACGCCTGCCAGATGGAAGGAGGGTAAAAAGTTTGTGGTTAGGGTGAGAAGGGTCCTTGATGATGCTTCTCGCCCTGCCCAGACCACCACCCGCTGAAGCGCTTTACGTTCCGACATGGAGCAGCTGCCATACCACACTGAGAGGCAGTTTGTGAGTATGCTCTTAATGGTACAGCGGTAAAAGTCCACCAGTATCCTGGGACACAGGTGTTCAGAGTTCAGTGACCAGGTGAGATCCTCCGAAATGTGGATGCCAAGGAATTTGAAGTTGGACCCACATTCTACCTGAGCTCCGCTGATGTGGATTGGAGTGTGTGCCTGGTTCCTTGACTTTCTAAAGTCCACAATGTTTTCTGAGTGCCAGGTTATTGTCATTGCACCACGCAGCCAGGTGCTGCACCTCGTCCCTGTAGGCCATCTCATCACCACCTCTGATCAGACCTATCACCGTGGTGTCATCTGCAAACCTGATTATGGAGTTAGAGCCATAAACAGGAACACAGTCATGGGTAAACAGGGAGTACAGGAGGGGGCTCAGAACGCAGCCTTGTGGCACGCCAGTGTTCAGAGTAATGGTGGAGGAGAAGAGTTTGTCTAATTTAACAGACTGGGGTCTGTCAGTCAGAAGGTCCAGAATCCAATTGCAGAGAGATGTGCTGATACCAAGCTGGCTAAGCTTGGAGATCAGCTTGGAGGGGATCACAGTGTTAAATGCTGAACTAAAGTCGATGAACAGCATTCTAACATATGAGTTTTGGCAGTCTCGGTGGCCACAGAGAGAAGGCATCTTCAGTTGACCTGTTCCGACGGTAGGCAAACTGGTGTGGGTCCAGTGCAGCAGGCAGACATGATTTCACATGAGAAGAAACTAGTCGTTCAAAGCACTTGGAGATGATGAGGTGAGGGCGACGGGGCGGAAATCATTCAGGGCAGAAGCCATCAAATGTTTTGGCACTGGCACAATGGTGGTGGTCTACCTAGTACTCCGGAGACTGCAACCTCTCAAGGCACTGGGAGGAAGTGCTTACAGTACTCCCCCTAGAAGGGGCATCTCCCGATGCCCGGGGAACCCACCGACGAGGCCGACCCCTTGGAAACGGAGCGGGTGACCGGGTGGGTCTGGTGGAACTCCTCAATAAGGGAGGGGTCGAGGAGGTCATCGGCCTGGCCCCAGCACTGATCCTTTGGGCCATACTCCTCCCAGTCCACTAGATACTTCAGGATTCAAGTCCAAGAGGGTCCAGGCCAAGTAGGTGGGAGGCCCATTGACATCAAGAGGCAGCGGAACAGTGTAGGGAAGTTTGTCCCGCAAGGTACCTGGGTGGACTTTAACACAGACACATGGACTTTAACACAGACACATGGAAAGAAGGGGATATTTTTTATTAGGGAGGCTGTAACTGGATTGATTTGCTTAAAGATTTTGAAGGGAACAATGATTTTGGGACTTTGGGAAGTTGCAGTCGAATTCTGTTCAAATTATAGGCACTACGGAGGTCCAACTTAGTGAAGACAGAGGTCTGTTGCAGCTCTAAAGCAGATTGAACAAGGGTAAGCGGGTAAGCTGGTAGTTGAAGCTGGGCCGGAGACCACCGTCTTTCTTCTCCATGAAGAAGAACCCCACGGCCACATGGAGGGGTGTATGTAACCCCGCTTCAAGGCTTTCTGGACGTACTGTTCCATTGCTTTTGTCTCTGGAATAGAAAGAGGGTAGACATGGTTTTTGGGTGGGACCGTACCAGGCATTAGTTCAATAGCACAATCCCATGACCTATGTGGAGGTAACCATATGGCTCTGGATTTTGAGAACACGTTGTGAAAGTCCAGATACTCCTTTGGGAATTGGCTGGCGAGGGGTAGCATCCGGACTTTCGACCGAGGTGGACAAAACAGGATATCCCAGAATAATGCCATGGTCAGGGTTAGGTTTGAATCGATAACAAAAAATCAGAATCATCAATCATCAGAATCAGAATACTTTATTGATCCCAGGGGGAAATTGCAGTTTTTACAGTAGCAGAAGAAGAATATACACTCTAATAATAATTTACAACATAAAAGAAATTTGTCATATGTACATATATATAAGTCTTATGATACAATAGAATAATAAAATGTAAAGTGACTGTGGCTATAGTAACAAGTACAGATATACTGTATACAGCAGTAAGAGTTTAGAAGTAGGAAAGTTATTGCACATTTGAGTTCTTACATACATACTTAAATTATTGTTCTACTGGTATCACTGTACATGTGAGAGGTGTCGTACGTTAAGGGAGGAGTTATAAAGTCTGATGGTAGAAAAGACCTCCTGTGGTGTCTGTAGAGCATGTTGGCTGAATGAGTCTTGAACTGAATGTGCTCCTGCGTCTCCTCACTGTGTGATAAAGAGGGTGGGCACCATTATCCATAATGGTCTGCAGCTTAGACAGCGTCCTCCTCTCAGACACTGCCGTCAGGGAGTCCAGCTCCACCCACAACATCACTGGCTCTGCGGATCAGTTTATCAAGTCTGTTGGCGTCTGTCACCCTCAGCCTGCTGCCCCAGCATGCAACAGCATATAGGATGGCACTGGCCACTACAGACTCATAAAAGATCCTCAGCATAGTCCTGCACATGTTGAAGGACCTCAGACGCCTCCGAAAATAGAGACGACTTTGGCCCTTCTTGTAGAGGGCGTCAGTGTTCTTAGCCCAGTCCAGTTTATTGTCAATGTGCACGCCCAGATATTTATAGTCCTCCACAGTGTCCACACTGACCCCCCTGATGGAAATGGGTCATCTGTGTTTTGTCCCTCCTCAGGTCCACCACCAGCTCCTTTGTCTTTGTCACGTTGAGCTGCAGATGGTTCAGCTCACACCACGCAACAAAGTCGTTCACCGTCGCCCTGAACTCATCCTCATCACCCCTGCTGATACATCCAACTAGTGCAGAGTCATCAGACAACTTCTGGAGGTGGCAGGTCTCTGAGCAGTAGTTGAAATCAGTGGTGTAGAGGGTGAAGAGGAAGGGAGAGAGGACAGTTCCCTGCGGGGCTCCAGTGTTGCTGACCACTCTGTCCGACACACAGTGCTGCAGACGTACATACTGTGGTCTGCCAGTCAGGTAGTCAACAATCCAGGACACGAGGGGGGCGTCTACCTGCATCACGTTCAGCTTGTCACCCAGAAGAGCAGGCTGAATGGTGTTAAATGCACTGGAGAAGTCAAAGAACATGATCCTCACAGTCCTGCCTGGCTTATCCAGGTGAGCGTAGACTAGGTTCAGCAGGTAGATGATGGCATCCTCAACTCCCAGATGAGGCTGGTAGGCGAACTGGAGGGGGTCTTGAAGTGGCTGGACCATGGGCCGGAGCTGATCCAGGACAAGTCTCTCCATGGTCTTCATGATGTGGGACGTCAGTGCCACTGGCCTGTAGTCCTTGATGTCACTGGGCCACGGAGTCTTTGGCACAGGAACAATGCAGGACGTCTTCCACATCACAGGGACCCTCTGGAGACTCAGGCTCATGTTGAAGACATGCTGCAGGACTCCACAAAGTTGGGTGGCACAGGCTTTAAGCACCCTGGGGGGGACACCATCAGGGCCTGCAGCCTTTTTCGTGTGGAGTCTCTGTAGCTGTCTTCTCACCTGGTCAGCTGTGAGATTCACTGTAGAGGTGACTGGTGGGGAGGAGAGGAGGTGTGAAGTGGACTATCACAGGAGGGTGGGAGGCTATCAGGAGGGGGAGGGAGTGAAGTGGGCTGCTGAGGCCTGGCAGCAGAGGAGTCAGGGAGGGGGAGGTCAGGGCTTACAGTGTCAAATCTGTTAAAAAACAAATTTAACTGGTTGGCCCTGTCCACACTGCCCTCTACTCCCCTGTTGTTGCTGGCCCTGAAGCCAGTGATAGTTCTCATACCACTCCAGACATCCCTCATGTTGTTCTGCTGGAGTTTCCACTCCAGCTTCCTCCTATATCTGTTCTTAGCCTCCCTGATGGTTCTCTTCAGCTCTCTGAATCGTTCTCACCTCCTCCTGGTCTCCAGCTCTGAAAGCCCTCTTCTTCTTGTTGAGGAGGGCTTTAATGTCTTTTGTTACCCACGGCTTGTTGTTTGGGTAACATTTAACAGTCCTGGTTGGGACAGTGGAGTCCACACAGAAGTTGATGTAGTCTGTGATGCACTCTGTGAGCCCGTCGATGTCCTTCCCATGAGGCTCATAGAGTGCTGTCCAGTCTGTAGTCTCAAAGCAGTCCTGCAGCACTTCAGAAGTCTCCTCTGACCATCTCCTCACTGTCCTCGTGGTCACAGGCTGACTCTTCACCTGAGGCACATACTTTCAGCTAAGGCTGACCAAGTTATGATCAGATCTACCCAGAGGGGGGAGGGGGGAGCAGCTGTATGCATCCTTAACATTAGCATACAGCAGGTTCAGTGTTCTCTCCACTCTGGTGGGACAGTCCACATACTGAGTGAAGTTTGGTAATGTCCTAGTGACGTGATTGAAGTCACCTGATATGGCAATAAAGGCAGTCGGGTGTTGAGTTTGAAGACGTGTTATGGTGGAGTGAATGACGTCACACGCCGACATCGGGTTTGCAGAGGGGGGATATAAACAGCCACGACAACAACATGGGAAAACTGCCGCGGCAAATAATATGGTCCAACAGCCACCAGCTCAATGTCCGGACAACAGATACTCTCCTTGACGGTAATGTGACCAGGGGCGCACCAGCGGTTATTAACTAACACAGCCAGCCCTCCCTCTCTCCGCTTACTGCTCTCGGTGCAGTCCCGGTCGGCCCGAACAGTCTGAAAGCCAGCGATTGAAACGTTCTCATCTGGAATGTTCTGGTGTAGCCATGTCTCCGAAAAGCACATTAAACTACACTGCCGGTACTCCTTCTGACTCGTAGCTAACGCTGTTAGCTCATCCATCTTATTAGCCAGTGATCTAACGTTGCCCATGACGACAGTGGGGAGACGCGGCTTATATCCCTTTTTCTCCCTCGCTTTCCCAGTGCGCTTTTTAGTTCCTCCTCTACATCCCCTGTACGTCCGTCTCCAAAGTTCCTCGGGGATGTTGGCGGCCCTGGTCTCCATGCCGGCCGGCTTTAGCGTGATCAGCTGATCCCGAGTGTAAACAAAGGGGCCATGCTGCGCCGCGGTGCACCAGGAGAGTGAAAGTAGAACTTTCACAGCGAACAAACTGACCAAAACTCTCTACTAGCAAGATTCGAGAGGACACAGCTTCACTAAGTTTCTTTGTAAAAATAAATAATATTTTTAAATAAAACTAAAATTAAAAAGCAAAAACACGCAAACGGGAGCTACTGCAAAGGCTGCACGCACTTTCACGCATGCGCACAAATAAAAAGTTCTCAGTATGGACAGAGCCGACGGTTAACCTTAAATTACCCGTCTCGTGTGTCACCAGGCCAACGCCTAAAGGCCTCCCATCAGTGCCTCTTATGGGCAGCGGGACCTTCAGGAGCTGGGCTGGGATTTGGTTCGTTTTTCCGAATTATTTGTCAATGAAATTCCCAGCCGCTCCTGAGTCAACCAGTGCTGCTGCAGCACTTGAGGTGCAGGTCCAAGCTAGGACAGTAGGGACCGTCATTTTCTCACAGGTCTTTGTGGGAAAATGAATTTGTACTCACCCGAAGACTAGAACCTTTTTTGAGGTGGAGTGCCCTCAAGCCCCACAGTAAACACACTGACTTTAGCGGATGCGCTGTGCGGGTGCTAACAGGTAGCGACTGAGCTACAGTTTATGGGTTTACGGGTCTAGAGCAAGTTGTGGAGCGAGATTTCGAGCTTGATCAGTCCTTCCAGAGTTTGACCCTCATCATGGCAGCCCATTTTAGATTTTACAGCCTTGGAGAGCCCATTGTGAAACACTGTCCGCAACGCCGGCTCGTTCCACCCACTCTCTGCAGCCAAGGTACGGAAGGTTATTAAATAGTCCAAGACAGACCTCCTACCTTGGCGGAGTTGCAAGAGCTGCTCCCCTGGATCCATCCCTGTGGCAGCATGGTCAAAGACCTCCCGGAACTTCTTCCGGTCACCAGGGGCTTGTTGTGGGAAGACCTCCTTTTGCTAGACACTAACATTTTGTACAATTCCCCAGTTCCTCCTGCGGACTTTCTCTCAGGCCCAGTCTACTTCCGCAGCCCACGCTCAAGCCCGCAAAGGCTTAGATTTTCTCTTGTGTTTCATTTCAGATTATTTGCTCCACGTAAATGCTTCTCTGGTGGGTATACATAAAATTCTATTCATCTTTTTGGGAGGCAGCTTTGCCCCCGCTGTCCATATCCAGTAGGATCTGTGATGGCTTGAAAACCTGGGCCTGGGACTGGGCTTATGCCAAAGATTGTTTCTTTATGTCCTACAAAATTAACCTTTCAAAATAAACACCTTATCAAAGATTAAACCTTGTTTTACATTCCTCTACTCCTTGAGTCTTTTTGGCAGAAATTCATTTCCTTGGCAGCTCTCCTCACAGCCCTCACCCCATAGGCCTCAGGGCCCTTTCGTTGGCCCACTGGGAGCTGGAGACCGCCATTAGACATCCGCCATAAGATCCCCAATCCCAGAGCTGGTCCCCCTGGAAGTATGTATGTGCCTGCAATGGTGCACACCTTCCCCTTTTCAGGGCACCCCGGGGTGACATTTTGCACAGACAGTTCTGGTGGCCCAATATGAAGCGAGACATCTGTGCCTTTGATGCATCTTGTGAGAAGTTCACAAACTGCCACTGCATGACCTTCTGCGAGCTTATGGGGGCCTCTGTGAGCCTCTGCTCCAATGGCCAATGGTCAAACTGAAAGAGTCAATCAGGACACAGCCCAGTTTCTGCAGAGTACACACATAATGCCCTCCAGCATTCGTCCCGGGGCATATGACCCTTCAAATGCCAGTTCGGGTTACCTTTGCCCATGTTCGCTGAAGAGGAAGGTGAAATTGGGGTTTTTGTTGGGAAACAGTTTGTGCAGCATTGCTGGTGGCATGGCAGAACTCCTATGCTTTCCTCCTGACCACCAACAAGGCCAGGAAACAAGCAGCCGACCACAAAAAGCTTTCAGCACTAGCATTCCACCCAGGCCAGTAGGTGTTGCTCTCTGCTGAGGAACTCCCAGTTCGTTTAGAGTTTAAGAAGCTGGAGCCTAGGAATGCAGGGCTGTTTAATGTGACGATCCTCAAGTGGGACGAGCCAGTGCATAATCACCACTACCTCACACTTATGTTATTTCCACATATCCCTTTACAGTGCACAATCATCACTCTGTCATTATTGGCACATAAATCTTTTTGTTTATCCTCTCTTCTCTTGGGCCTGCTCTTTCCTGTCCTGTGACAAAAAGGTGCACAAAAATGCAGTGCTTCTACATCCTCAGGTTTCTGGCTTCACAGTGTTATTCATGGCTCAATTTTTTTCTTGTCAGGCCTTAAACAGCTTCTTTTCTCCATTTTGCGTGTCTGTGCTTTAAAGTAGCTTCCCACACAATGCAGCTCTTTCTGTTAGATTTCATTGACAAATAATGTGCTATAGGCATTTAAAATGCATTGTTATTGTAAATAAACAACTTAGTAACATTGGTATAGACATTTAGCCTATTTGTGATATTATTACTTAATTTGTTATGTCATGCTGGTCACATGTACATGAATATTGCATTCCTAGCCTGAACAATGGTCAGTAATAACAATTAGTTTATTGTATGACAGAATACATTTCTGTATATTTTAAAATTCATTCCAATTGTAAAGCAGTTTAGTATACTCATCTTTGTCTATGGAGAGTTGTGTAGTTCTTTTTTTGTAGGTGTGCGTTTGAGTATGACGTAAGCAGAGAGCAGTTATAAATGTTTTTGATCTCTCCTGAAATTCTGCTGTGAAAGGTTATGTCCTACAACAGGTACTGTATTGAACTATTTTAAATCAGTTTTTTAACATCTTGTACTTCTGTATTGTTTGATTTGCTATTAGTTGTTTAAAGTTTTAATAATAATGCATTGATTTGTTTGGATCTGTTATAGTGTGATGAACAGTTTGAAAATATTATTTATGTTTTTTTTTACACTTTATTCAAGTGCAGTCTCCTGACATGAATTCCGTGGTGTCCCCTGATAATGCAACATTTGTTCGCCCCCCTGCGTTTTACATCATTGGATTGTACAACGTTCCTTATTCAAATTATTATTATATATTTTTGTGTGTTGTATATGCTGTGACCCTTTTAGGTAACTCTTTTATAATGGGTACTATATACCTGTCACGTACTCTCCACACAGCAAAGTATATCGCTGTCTTTAACTTGGCCTTTTCTGATCTGTGTGGAAGTTCTGCTCTTATTCCGAAGTATGCAGACATGTTTCTGCGTGAGGACCAGTGGATATCTTATGAAGACTGTATGACAAGCTTATTTTTTGTTTTTCTTTTCACAACCATGCAGTCCTACAGTCTGCTTGCTTTGTGCTTTGACAGAGTGATTGCTATATGTTTTCCTCTGAGGTATCACGCTATTGTCACCAAATACACAATGACTCTGATTATTGGTGTTTTTTGGCTTTTGGGTATACTTATTATTGCCTTAATGGTTTCCCTCATTACCAGATTGTCCTTCTGTAGATCTGTCACAATCAGCAGTTATTTCTGTGATCATGGCCCTATCTTCAGGCTATCGTGTAATAATCAGGCTCCTAATTACACAATGGCCAGTGTCTATATTACTGTTGTGATTTGTCTTCCATTGGCACTAATAGCAATCTCATATGTGTGTATTGGTATTGCATTACTCAGGATGTCACATGGTGCTGAGCGAATGAAAGCAATGAAAACCTGCACTTCCCACCTCATATTAGTGGCCATGTATTATATACCAATCTTTAGCATTTATATGATTGCTATCTTCGCATACTTACATCCAAACACTAGAATAATCAATACTGCCCTAACACAAACAGTTCCACCGATGTTAAATCCCATCATTTATACTCTGAAAACAGAGGAGGTATTACAGGCTATTAAAGCACTTTACAAACGCAAAGCAAGAAAAATATTACAATAGACAATTGTAAAATGTGTTGTGAAGAACTAAAATGTAGTAACTATACTTTGCACTATTGGCATACAGCGTACAGCATATTTTCTAAAAGATTACAAATCAAATCTAATTTATTTGTATATCACTTTTTACAACTGATGTCATCACAATGCAGCTTTACAGGAATTTAGTAATAAGACAGGTTCAGCAGAGCATAAATAATTAAGCAGAAGAAGAAGAAGCGTAAAATCCTAAAAAACCCTGGTGAGTAAGCCATAGGTGACAGTGGCAAGGAAAAAATCCCTCAGAGCTGGAGGAAGAAACCTTGAGAGGAACCAAGACTCACAAGGGGGACCCATCTTCCTTTGGTAAAACTACTTATGCAGTACTGATAAAATCACTGTACCACCATATACTTCTGTTCAACTGCTCAGGTGTGCTTATGTAATCACGATATGGTATAACTTAAATAATTGTAGTACAGATGAAAGAGTTAGAGTCCATGTTAATTTCACTTAGTCTGTAGTGGAGGTTAGACAACTAACCTGAGGCTAGGTAGCTGGTATGACACCACGGGTAACACGAGAGCCCGACAATCAGACTGGTGGGTGACTTTGGTAGCAGGGGAACCTGGTGGTCAGTTACAAAGCCCCTTAATTCTGGAAATTCCATGCTTCATTTAATTGTTTCCAGAAATGTCTGGAACACTTTTTAAAACTTTTAATTGTTCCTCGGGTGTTTTTTATGGCTATGATCTTTGCATATTTGTTAAAACATGAAAACCAAGTTGACTGACACTAACAGCGCCTGTGAGAGATAACAAGCACCAAAGCAATAAACAAGAAATAAATAGACAAGTTTGTATAAAAAGGTCAGTGAAATGTAAATGTTTTCCTATTTATGTGCTTTCTTGGTCTAAATAAATAAAAGGCATATGAAATTCAGAATCTTAAAAATATGTCTTTTAATTATCAAATGCACAGCTTTAAGACACCATTATTAGCAGAAAAGAGTCGATTAAAAACCAGAACTCATTGCAATGCCAGACTGAGTATACCAAAACATATGCAAATGAAACAATTGCTACCACTGGAGATGGGTAAGCATTGTCCATTTGGGCAAGATAAATGAGACAAGCTCTTGGCCTACAACTAGGTAAGAACAGTAGTATGTTGCTACAAGTCTCTGGACTGATAGCGTAAAGCCTCAGACTACACTACCTAAAGCTCGTGACCATATAGGTCATGCTCCATCCTCCACTCACTCATAAACAAGACCATGAGATGCTTGAGGCAGGAGATCTTTTCCAATTTGAAGAGGGCAATCTATCCTTTCCCGATTGAGGACCATGGTCATGGATTTGGAGGTGAGGATTTTCATCCCAGCCGTGTCACACTAAGCCACAAACTGATCCAGCAAGAGGTCATGGAGGTCATGGTTTGATGATGCAAGCAGGACCACATTATCTGCAAAAAGCAGAGATGGAATCCCAAGGTGACCAAATTGTCCCCTGGCTGTGCAGAGAATATCTGTCCAAAAATTATCAACAGGACTGGTAGTAGTGAGCAGCCTGGATGGAGTCCACCCCTTACTGAAAACCAGCCTGTCTTATAATTAGCAATGCCAACTAAGCTCCCGCTATATTCATATAGGGACCGGACAGCCCGTAGCAATAAGCCCCCTATTCTATATTCCTGGAGCACCCCCACAGTGTACTCTGAGGGACATGGTTGAATGTCTTCTCCAGATTCACAATGCACATGTGTACTGGTTGAGCAAACTCCCATGCACCCTCCAGGACCCTAGCAAGAGTAAAGAGCTGGCCCATTATGCCACAACCAGGATGAAACCAGCATTGTTCCTCCAGTATCTGAGATTTGACCATCTGCCAGACTCTCTTCTCCAGTGCCCCTGCTTAGACCTTACAGCGAAGGCTGAGGAGTATGATCCCCCTTTACTCAAGTCCAAGAGACACAGCCGCAAGTCAGATGACACATCTATAAAGCCAATCAGCAAGCCAATCAGCAAACTGCAGCGTCCATGTGCCACGTGCACTTACGGACCCCCTTGTGTTTGAACATCGTTGTCGTTTTGGACAAACTGTGATGAGCACAGAAGTCCAATAACAAAACACCACTCACGTTCAGATCAGAGATGCCGATCCTCCCAATCACTCCCCTCCAGGTTTCACTGTCATTGCCCACGTGAGCATTGAGGGGCACTTTTTGGCATCCCCTCTACGGACTCCAAGAAGGCCTGGTACTCCTGCTGCTGTTCAGCGCATAAGCACAGACAACAGTAACTTTCTGTGTTGGGAAGAAGGATGGCGACCTATGCCCCTGTGTGATTTTACCAAGGCCTTAATGCCATCAGGGTGAAACACCGCCACCCTTTGCCACTTATATCAACTACATTCACCAAGCTGAATCTGCACAGTGCCTACAACCTCATCTGCATCAGGCAGGGTAACAAGTGGAAAACAGCATTCATCAGTCTCCTGTGCATCATGAGTACTGGGTAATGCCCTTTGTCCTACAGAACAAACCAAAGCTCTGAGAGTTTGTAGAGCACTACATATACTTCTATTTTGATGACATACTTATTTACAGGACCCTCAAGGAACGTGTTGGGTACGTTAGGGGGATCCTTCAGCTGTTATTGGAAAACCGCATATACATCAAGCTGGAGATGATGGTGTTCCATATCTCCACAGAGTCCTTCCCAGGCTTTGTCATATCCAAGGACACACTCTGCACTTTGTTTAGAACTTCAGCTCTGTGGAAGCTCTCCTCACTGCCGTCACACAATAGACCTCAGGGCCCTTTTGTTGGACCACTGGAAGCAGAAGACTGCCATTAGACATCTACCATAAGACCTGCAATCCTGGAGCTGGTCCGTCTTGAAGAATGTATGTGCCTGCACTGGTGAAGCAACAGGTCCTGCTATGGGGGCATACTTTCCCCTTTTCAGGGCACACAGGGGTGACTAGACCCTGGACAGTTCTGGTGGCCCAGTGTGAAGTGAGATGTCTGTGTCTTTGTGTCATCTTGTGAGACATGTAAATATTGCAGGATACCCACGTCATGGCCCAAAGACCTTCTTCCTCTCATTCTTCAGAGGCAACACAGTCATCCTCGTCCTCATGGACCATTTCTCCAAAGGGTGCAGGTTTGTGGCACTGCCTGACTTCCATCTACCAAAAGGCTCTGTTGTTACAGCATGTGGTCAGGGTTTACAGGATGCTGAGTGATCTGGTGTTTGACCAGGAACCCCAGTTCACAAATGGCCTCTGGATGGCAGAAGGTATGTACTTTCCTCCTGACCCTATGTTCCGGCTAGGCCAGTGGGTATTGCTCTCTGCTGAGGACCTCCCAGTCCGTTTAGAGTTTAAGAAAGTGGAGCCTAGGTATGCAGGGCTGTTCATGTTATTTCCACATATCCCTTTACAGTGCACAATCATCACTCTGTCATTATTGGCACATAAATCTTTTTGTTTATCCTCTCTTCTCTTGGGCCTGCTCTTTCCTGTCCTGTGACAAAAAGGTGCACAAAAATGCAGTGCTTCTACATCCTCAGGTTTCTGGCTTCACAGTGTTATTCATGGCTCAATTTTTTTTCTTGTCAGGCCTTAAACAGCTTCTTTTCTCCATTTTGCGTGTCTGTGCTTTAAAGTAGCTTCTCACACAATGCAGCTCTTTCTGTTAGATTTCATTGACAAATAATATGCTATAGGCATTTAAAATGCATTGTTATTCTAAATAAACAACTAAGTAACATTTGTATAGACATTTAGCCTATTTGTGATATTATTACTTAATTTGTTATGTCATGCTGGTCACATGTACATGAATAATTGTATGGTCCTGATAACGGTCCTGATTGTTGTTATTATTATTATTAGTAGTAGTAGTATTGTTATATTTAGGTGTAGTCTAAATTAGTTTTTTTGTATGACAGAATACATTTCTGCATATTTTAAAATTCATTCCAATTGTAAAGCAATTTAGTATACTCATCTATGTCTATAGAGAGTTGTGTAGTTTTTTTTTTTTTTGTAGGTGTGTGTTTGAGTATGACGTAAGCAGAGAGCAGTTATAAATGTTTTTGATCTCTCCTGAAATTCTGCTGTGAAAGGTTAGGCCCTTCAACAGGTAGTGTATTAAACTATTTTAAATCAGTTTTTTAACATCTTGTACTTTTGTATTGTTTGATTTGCTATTAGTTGTTTACAGTTTTAATAATAATGTATTAATTAGTTTTGATCGATTTGATCTGTTATAGTGTGATGAACAGTTTGAAAGTATTATTGCTGTTTTTTTTGCACTTTATTTAAGGCCAGTCTCCTGACATGAATTCCGTGGTGTCCCCTGACAATGCAACATTTGTTCGCCCCCCTGCTTTTTATGTCATTGGATTGTACAACGTTCCTTATTCAAAATATTATTATATGTTTCTGTGTTTGGTGTATGCTGTGACTCTTTTAGGTAATTCTTTTATAATGGGTACTATATACCTGTCACGTACTCTCCACACAGCAAAGTATATCGCTGTCTTTAACTTAGCCTTTTCTGATCTGTGTGGAAGTTCTGCTCTCATTCCGAAGTATGCAGACATGTTTCTGCGTGAGGACCAGTGGATATCTTATGAAGACTGTATGACAAGCTTATTTTTTGTTTTTCTTTTTATGATCATGCAGTCCTACAGTCTACTTGCTTTGTGCTTTGACAGAGTGATTGCTATATGTTTTCCTCTGAGGTATCACGCTATTGTCACCAAATACACAATGACTCTGATTATTGGTGTTTTGTGGCTATTAGGTATACTTATTATCGCCATAATGGTTTCCCTCATTACCAGATTGTCCTTCTGTAGATCTGTCACAATTGGCAGTTATTTCTGTGATCATGGCCCTATCTTCAGGCTATCGTGTAATGATCATTCTCCTAATTATGCGATGGCCAGTGTTTATATTGGTGTTGTGCTTTGTCTTCCATTGGCACTAATAGCAATCTCATATGTGTGTATTGGTATTGCATTACTCAGGATGTCACATGGTGCTGAGCGAATGAAAGCAATGAAAACCTGCACTTCCCACCTCATATTAGTGGCCATGTATTATATACCAATCTTTAGCATTTATATGATTGCTGTCTTTGCATACTTACATCCAAACACTAGAATAATTAACTCTGCCCTAACACAAACAGTTCCACCGATGTTAAATCCCATCATTTATACTCTGAAAACAGAGGAGGTATTACAGGCTATTAAAGCACTTTACAAACGCAAGAAAAGACAAACATTGCAATAGACATTGTTGTGAAATGTGTTATGAAGAACTAAAATGTAGTAACTATAGTTTGAAATATTGGCATACAGCAGAGAACTCCGTCCTCCTTCTCTTTTACAAAATTTAAATGCCTTCCTTTTGGCTGGTAATGTAATTGCAATTAAATTGTTAAATAATTATAATAAATTGTAACAATGTGTGTAAGGCTTTATAACAATGTTTCAAGCTATCAGGTAAATTTTTATATTAAAAATGCAACTTTTCAATAAATGTCTAGACATTTCAGTGATCCCAAAAATTTATTATTGTATTGATGCTGCACTTGCTATTTAAGGAATTACAAAGTAAGCAACAGAAAGATTGTTATAAAGTGATTCTTAAGACTATTTCACTGTTTTTGTTTAGTCCTCTAGCCTTTTCTGAAAGATAACAAATCTTTTTTTTTTTTGAATAGCGCTTTTTACAACTGATATCATCACAACACAGCTTTACAGGAATTAATAATAAGACAAGTTAAACACAGCAGAAATAAATAAGCAGAAGAAAAAGAAGCATAATATCATAAAAAACCCTGGTGAGTAAGCCAGGTGACAGTGGCAAGAAGAAACTCCATTAAGAAACCTTGGGAGGAACCAAGACTCACAAGGGGGACCCATCTTCCTCTGGTTAAACTACTTATGCATTACTGACAAAATCACTGTACCACCATATACTTCTGTTCAACTGCTCAGGTGTACTTATGTAATCACAATATGGTATAACTTAAATAATTGTAATACAGATGAAAGAGTTAGAGTCCATGTTAATTTCACTTAGTCTGTAGTGGTGGTTAGACAACTAACCTGAGGCAAGGTAGCTGGTATGACACCACGGGTAAAAGGAGAGCCCGACAATCAGGCTGGTAGGTGACTTGGGTAGCAGGGAAACCTGGCAGTCAGTTACAAAGCCCCTGAAATCTGGAAATTCCATGCTTCGTTTGTTTCCATATGTTCTTCAGTTTTGTATGACTATTACCTTTACATATTTGTTAAAATATTAGAACCAAGTTGAATAACACTAACAGTGCCTGTGAGAGATAACAAGCACCAAAGCATTAAACAAGAAACAAGCCTGTATAAAAAGGTCAGTGAAATGTCAATGTATTCCTATTTATGTGTTTTCTTTGTCAGAGTGTAAATAAAAAAGCATATGAATTTCAGGATATTAAAAATATGTCTTTTAAATTTCAAATGCACAGCTTTAATACAACCTTAATAACAGAGAAGAGTAAATTAAAAACCAGAACAGACTGCAATGCCAGACTGAGTATACCAAAACATATGCAAATTAAACAATTGCTACCACAGGAGATGGGTAAGCATTGTCCATTTGGGCCAGATATATGAGACAAGCTCTTGGCCTACAACTAGGTAAGAACAGAAGTATGTTGCTACAAGTCTCTGGACTGATAGCGTAAAGCCTCAGACTACATAGAAGACACATCTGTTTGGGCACACAAAACCCCTAATCAGACTGATAACAAACATCGGCAGAGGATACCTGGTTTTGGGTCATAGTTATAGCAGTGTCACTACCATTTCAAAACATTTTTACTACTGAAAGTGGCGTGTTAACCATTTGTTCTGCTGATAGTTCTTTTATACACAGTTCAGCCACATCGTTAAAACTCTCTCCTTGTGTTAACAAACACTGTCCAGTGTATCAGCTTTATTGATCATACAGGAGCTACACTTTCAGACTGTAGTTCATCTGATTCACTCTATACTTTGTTACCCTGTTCCTCAATGGTCAGGACCACACAGGCTACCCACAGAGCAGGTGGTGGATCATTCTTAGTTCTGCAGAGACACTGGTTCCTCTCAATGTGGAGAAGTAGTGGCTTGACTCCGAGCCTTCCTCTGTATAATCAAGATCCTATCCTTAAGGGTGAGACCCAACACCCCACGGAGAAATCTAATTTCGGCAGCTTGTATCTGCAATCTCATTCATTCAGTCACTACCCAAAGCTTGTGACCATGGGTGAGAGTAAAAATGTAGGTTGACCGGTAAATCGAGAACTTTGCCTTTTGGCTCAGCTCTCTCTTCAACAGGACAGACCAGTACAGAGCCCAGATTACAGCAGATGATGCATCAATCCACCTGTCAACCTCCCACTCCATCCTTCCCTCACTCAAGAACAAGACCCCAAGATGCTTGAGGCCGGGGATCATTTCCAACCAGGAGAGAGCACTCTATCCTTTTTCGACTTAGGTCCTTGGTCTTGGATTTTGGGGTTGATGAATTTCATCCAAGTTGTTTGACACTCAACCACAAACTGATCCAGCAAGAGCTGAAGGTCATGGTTTGATGATGCAAGCAAGACCACATCATCTGCAAAAAGGAGAGATGGAAGCCTGAGGTGAAAAACCTGTCCTCTGGCTGTGCCAAGAAGTCCTGTCCATAAAAATAATGAGCAGGACTGGTGATAGTGGGCAGCCCTGACAGAGTCCATCTTGTGGGTGTTGCTCTCTGCTGAGGACCTCCCAGTCCATTTAGAGTTTAAAAAGCTGGAGCCTAGGTATGCAGGGCTGTTTAATATGATGATCCTCAAGAGCCAGTGCATAATCACCACTACCTCACACTTAAAATGTTTCCTTTCTCCATTTTGCTTGTCTGTGCTTTAAAGTAGCTTCCCACACAATGCAGCTTTTTCTGTTAGATTTCATTGACAAATAATATACTATAGGCACTTAAAATGCTTTGTTATTGTAATCAATAACAATATTGCAAAATTTCTGTAGACATTTTGCCAATTTGTGATATTATAACTTGTTATAAATTGTTATATCAAGCTGGTCACATGTACAAAAATAATTGCATTCCTTGCCTGAATAGTGGTCCTGATTTTTATTATTATTATTATTAGAAGTATAAATGTAGTTTAAATTAGTTTATTACTTACTTCCTGCGTCAGCAGAGGAAGTTCAACCTGCCCAAGGAGCTGATGATGCAGTTCTACACCACCATAGAATCTGTCCTCACCACATCCATCACAGTGTGGGGCAGCTCAGCCACCAAACACGACACTCACAGACTGCAGCGCATCATCAGGTCTGCAGAGAGAACCATCGGTGTGAAGTTACCCTCCCTACCGGACCTGCACACGGCCAGAACCAGGAAGCGGGCAGAGAACACTGTCCGTGATCCGTCACACCCTGGACATCACCTGTTCCAGTATCTTCCATCAGGTCGGCGTTTCAGCCAGTTGAGGATCAAGACCTCCAGACTTCAGAGAAACTTCTTCCCACACGCCATCACACTCACGAACAGCTGAACATCACATACTATATTCTGGATACAGTCTACTACATACATACATCCATACCCAGATGTTCTCTCACTCTTCTTCTCTGTACAGTCTACTACATACATACATATTCAGATGTTCTCTCACTCTTCTTCTTTGTACTGCACTTTTATTTATCTGATAGAGTCTCAGAACACTCTGTACCACCGTCTCCACCAGTGACTCTTCTGTTCTCCAAATTTATATCTATTTAATTCAGTCTGCACTGTTCTTCACTGCTGCACTTAACACTTTACTTTAAATATACAACTCTAACATGTTAAGTTTACAGGTGTGTCTGTGCGTGTATGTCACTGTGTGTGTGTGTAGGTAGGGTGTGTCTGTTACTTCTGTAATGTCAGTTATCGTGCACTGTGAGCTTTTGTAACCAAACACAAATTCCTTGTATGTGTGAGTACACTTGGAAAATAAAGTCAGATTCTGATTCTGATTCTGATTCTATGACAGAATCAATTTCTGCATATTTTAAAATCCATTACAAATACAAAGCAGTTTAGTATACTGGTGTTTGTCCTTAGAGGGTTTTTTTTGTAGGTGTGCGTTTGAGTATGACGTAAGCAGAGAGCAGTTATAAATGTTTTTAATCTCTCCTGAAATTCTGCTGTGAAAGGTTAGGCCCTTCAACAGGTACTGTATTGAACTATTTTAAATCAGTTTTAAACATCTTGTACTTCTGTATTGTTTGATTTGCTATTAGTTGTTTTAATTATAATGTTATTATATAATGTAATTATAAAGTTTTAATAATAATGTATTGATTTGTTTGGATCTGTTATAGTGTGATGAACAGTTTGAAAGTATTATTGCTGTTTTTTTTGCACTTTATTTAAGGCCAGTCTCCTGACATGAATTCCGTGGTGTCCCCTGACAATGCAACATTTGTTCGCCCCCCTGCTTTTTACATCATTGGATTGTACAATGTTCCTTATTCAAAATATTATTATATATTCTTGTGTGTTGTGTATGCTGTGACTCTTTTAGGTAACTCTTTTATAATGGGTACTATATACCTGTCACGTACGCTCCACACAGCAAAGTATATAGCTGTCTTTAACTTAGCCTTTTCTGATCTGTGTGGAAGTTCTGCTCTCATTCCAAAGTATGCAGACATGTTTCTGCGTGAGGACCAGTGGATATCTTATGAAGACTGTATGACAAGCTTATTTTTCGTTTTTCTTTTTATGACTATGCAGTCCTACAGCCTGCTTGCTTTGTGCTTTGACAGAGTGATTGCTATATGTTTTCCTCTGAGGTATCACACTATTGTCACCAAATACACAATGACTCTGATTATTGGTGTTTTATGGCTGTTAGGTATACTTATTATTGCCTTAATGGTTTCCCTCATTACCAGATTGTCCATCTGTAGATCTGTCACAATTGGCAGTTATTTCTGTGATCATGGCCCTATCTTCAGGCTATCGTGTAATGATCATTCTCCTAATTATGCTATGGCCAGTGTCTATACTGGTGTTGTACTCTGCATTCCATTGGCCCTAATAGCAATCTCATATGTCTGTATTGGTGTTGCATTACTTAAGATCTCTCATGGTGCTGAGCGAATGAAAGCAATGAAAACCTGCACTTCCCACCTCATATTAGTGGCCATGTATTATATACCAATCTTTAGCATTTATATGATTGCTATCTTCGCATACTTACATCCAAACACTAGAATAATTAACTCAGTTTTAGCACAAACAGTTCCACCGATGTTAAATCCCATCATATACACTCTGAAGACAGAGGAGGTATTACAGGCTATTAAAGTTCTATACAAACGCAAAACAAGAGAAACATTGCAATAGACTATCTTGTAAAATGTGTTATGAAGAACTAAAATATAGTAACTATACTTTGAAATATTGGCATATACCAGAGAACTCTGTCCTCCTTCTCTTTTACAGAAGTGAAATGCCTTTCTTTTGGCTGGTAATGTAATTACATTTAAATGGTTAAATATTTATAAAATTAATGATTGTACCTATATTTAATGTACTGTAAGAATATTTCTATTAATGTGTTTTCTTTGTCTGAGTCTAAATAAATGGAAAGTCAAGTCAGGTTTATTTATGTAGCACTTTTTACAATCATGTTGTCACAAAACAGGTTTACAGAAGTTTGACAACATGAAAACACAACATGTATCCCTCTGTGAGCAAGCCAGAGGTGACAGTGGCAAGGAAAAACTCCCTTAAACTGAAGGAAGAAACCTTGGGAGGAATCACAAGGGGCAACCTGTCAAAAATTCAAAATAGAACTAAGAAAATCTGAGTCTGAACTTTAAACACTTTAGAAACTGCACATGTGCTACATTTGGATGATGGCACAAATTAAAAGGAGAACTGGTTGGTGCCAGGTGACAACAAGGCCCTGGTGGTCATTCCTCCAACAGTATTCAGCAGGACATCAGGGTGGTCATTATTTCAGAAACTGTAAATAGACAAAGTTAGTTCTGGTTTATTAAGAAGAGAGAACCAGAACATAGACATGAGACCTGAGTACCCCCACTCCACCATCAATAAACCTGTATGATCACGTGGTGGGACAACACCAGCATCTCAGTTTACCATCAACCTCCATCTTTGGATCTACTCTCCTTATCTAAAGGGGAAGATTAATAAGTCTGTGTTCAGAAACACCAAACTACCATTTTCTGGGATAGTTGTGACATTTGCAGATAAGGAAGGAATTGCTTTAAATCATGTTTGAGTATTCATCTAAGAGCTACTGAGGTAGAAAGTCCAGAATGCCCTGTGTTGGAAAACATTCCTTCTTGTTCTGATGAATTCAGTGAAGTGTTCTCTAAAAAGGCAGCTAGTCAATTGCCACCCCACAGACCCTGGAGCAATTCATCTATTATTAGGATCTGCACCTCCCAGAAGTAGAATCTATCCCTTACCTATACATGAATCAGTGGCCTTAGAGGCCTACATCGATGAAGCTTTGAAACCTGGATATATTGGTCCTTCTACCTCACCAGCTGCATCTGACTTTTTCTTCGTAGAGAAGATGGAGGACTACGTCCTTGTATTTATTATAGAGCTCTTAATGCAATTACGATCTAGAAATATAGATACCCTTTGCCACTAGAACCAGCTGCTCTGGAACAATTGAGAGATATAACCACTAGAGGCCATTATGAGTATTCAGTGATACCATATGGTTTGGCAATTTTGCCTTCCATGTTCCAAGCCTTCATTAATGAGGTATTGCAAGACACAATTGATTGTTTTTGATGACCTTTTAGTGTATTCTAGTTCGCTGGAGGAACACAAAGTCCATGTGAAACTCATACTGCAAAGGTTGTTGCAACATCACTTTAACGTTAAAGCAGAGAAAAGTGAGTTCCACCTGAAACAAGTCTCATTTTTGGGATGTCATTGAAGGTGTTTGAGAAGGTGTTTGCGTGAATGGTGATAATGGTGATAAGGTGAGTGCTGTTGTAAAATGTCCAAGACCAAGTAATCTTAAAGAAAAGGGAGTGATTCCTAGGCATTACCATTTTCTATCAATGGTTTATTAGGAGGTTCAGCTTCATTGCAGCACCCCTAAAGTCTAATAGGCAAACAAAGGTCCCTGCAGTGGAATGAGGAACCATCTAAGGCCTTTGGAGCATTGAAGACTTGATTTGTGTCTTCTACTATTTTAAAACATCTGAATCCTGAACTTTCATTTGTTGTAACGGTAGATGCTTCTGATTCGTGTGCTGAAGCAATTCTTTGTTTTTAACTGTTTTGGCTTTTTGACTAGTGTGTTTTGGATGATGTTTTGGCTTGTTTGCATAGTTCTTTGGACTGATCTCACAGTTTTGACCTGGCCTGTTCATGTTTCTGATTGTGTCTCATTAAACCTGCGCTTGATTCCTAATCCTTATAGGACCCCCCCTCTAGGGACAGCTCAAGAGGTTCCCAGGCCCACTGCACAATCATGGCAAAAGTCCCTAATAAGCTGCGGATCCATTATGTCTTGCTGGCACCCATGATCTGTCCTCTGTACCATATCCCTCCCAATCTACCAAGTATTGAACCTCCCCCTGGACCCATCTGGTGTCCAGGAGTCTACAGACTGTGAACACTGGAGACCCATTCACCAGACATGGGGCAGGGGCGTTGGTTGGAGGGCTAGTTGACCCCCACAGGTAAGGCTTCAGGCAAGACACATGAATAGTAGGATGGATCCACATGGAAGAGGGTAATTGCAACCAATAGGTGAAAGGGTTGCCTCTTAATCTTAAAGGGGCCCACATATTGGGGTGCAAGCTTACGTGACTCCATATGCAAGGGTAGATCCTTTAAGGACAACCAAACCCATTGCCTAGGTCAATAGGTGGGATGCTGCCTCCTCTTCCAATTGGCAATTTGTTTGTGACCTGCGGAGGCTGCTAACAACAAAGCATGTGCCTTTGACCATACCCTCTTTCAATGCCTCACAAACTGTGCGGCTGCTGGCACACTAACCTTCTGTTCTTGTTCAGGGAACAAGGGAGATGGAAACCCCAACTGGCACTCGAACGATGACATGCCAGTGGAAGAGTGGCGCAAGGTGTTATGGGCATATTCAGTCCACTGGAGACATGTCGTCCAAGAAGATGGGTTCTCCGACAACAAGCAGCATAGGGTCTGGGCAAGGTCTTGGTTAAGTCGTTTCATATGTCCATTTGATTGGGCTGAAAGCCAGAGGAAAGGCTCACAGAGGCCCCCATAAGCTGACAGAATGCCTTCCAGTAGCTGCTTGCGAACTGGGGCCCTGGATTGGACACCATGGACCCATATGACATGCTGCATGAGTAGCTCTGCTGTCTCCTTGGCCGATGGGAGTTTAGGCAGGGCTACAAATTTGCAGGTTTAGAGAACCGATCAACTAGTTCTAATATAACAGTCTGGCCCTGTGAGGACGTTAGGCCTCTGAGGATGGTAGGCCTGTAGTCCAAGGTGACATGGGACCAGGCAAGGGATGGAGAATCCAGCAGGCCGCTGGATTTGTTTGTGGAACTTTATTGCGGGCACAGACTGGACATTCCTTGATGAAAGTACAGACCTCATTCTCCATACGAGGCCACCAAAAGTGACCCCTGGGTGCCCTGTAAAAGGAGACGCATGCCCCCACACCAAGACTTCCTGTTGGGTGGCAGAGAGAACATACAAGTGGCCAGGAGGCCCACCACCTGGATCCAGCTCTGTTCTCTGGGCTTCTCTGATGGAGGTCTCTAGTGCCCAACGGAGTGGTGCCACAATTTGAGTGGCTGGTATAACTGGCTTGGGCTTAGGCACAGAATCAGATGGAGCCCACTGGAGTGAGAGGGCATCAGGTTTGTTGTTTCTGGAACCTGGCCTATAAGACAGGATAAAGTCAAATCTTCCAAAGAAGAGTGACCACCTAGCCTGTTGCGAGTTCAAGCGTTTGGCCCGTCTGATATAGGCCAAGTTCTTGTGGTCAGTCCACACCACAAATTGATGTTTCACCCCCTCTAGCCAGGGTCTCCATTCCTCTAAAGCCAGCCTCACTGCCAAGAGCTTGCGATCCCCAATATCATAATTCCTCTTGGCCAGTGGAGCTTTTGAGAGGGGTCAGAACGCCGGGAAAGAACCACTTCAACCCCCACATCGGAGTGCCGAGAGGGGAGCAGCAACGGTGATAATAAAGGATTGAATGAATCTTTGAAAAAGGTTTGCAAACCCCAGGAACCGCTGGACCAGTTTGAGGAAGGTAGGTCTGGGCCAGTCCTAAATTGCCTTAATCTTGCTAGGGTCCATGGTTAAAGTGCCCTTGAATATCACAAACCTTAGGAAGGAGACCGCAGATGCATGTAATTTTGATTTTTCTAGTTTGACATATAGGTGGTTCTCCAACAAAAGCTGGAGGACCTGCCAAACATGCCCTATGTGCTCCTCCCTAGACTGACTATAAATTATAATGTCATCCAAGTAAACATAGACATATCGATCCAGGGCTTCCCTTAGAAAATCATTTATCTGCCTTTGGAAGACTGCTGGAGCATTCATCAAGCCAAAAGGCATTACCTGGTATTCATAATGGCCTGATAGGGTAATAAATGTAGTCCTCCACTCATCACCTTGACGGATATGGTTAAGGTTGTAGGTGCTGTGCAGATCCAACTTAGTGAAGATGGAAGCTTGCTGCAGTGCCTTAAAGGCTGAGTTCCTTAAGGGTAAGGGCTAACAGTGCTTCACAGTGACGGTATTTAAGCCTCGATAGTCTATGCAGGGGCGAAGCTTACCATCTTTCTTCCCCACAAAAAAATCCTGGGGGCATATTCCTTGGTAGGAGGTTAATGGCACAGTCGTAAGGTCTGTATTATCTATTTTAATGGCCAAGTCATACAAAGCCTCCAGCGTAGGGGGTAGGGGTAGCCATCCACAGAGGGGTAGCACAGTCTAAAGCCCTGCTAGTAAGGCGATCATGTAGGCCACCTTGGCCCTTTTTGATGGGAAGCAGGAGGGTTGCTATTCAAAAACCAGGGAACATTGCAGGAGAAAACCCCTTACAATGCCCTGGTTCTCCACTAAACTTCTCTGAATGGGGGAGTTGGGGTTCCACTCCCTGTGGTAGTGAAGCCGCAAGAGGCAGTGGTTCTGGGGGCAACTGGGGCCTCTACCCTTGGGCCACTAGGACCTGCCTGATCTTGGTCAGTGGGGTCCATGAGGGAGGCTCAATAAGTATTTATTTAGTTCCTTTTTGTTGCGTTGGTGCAATCACTTGTTACTACTTGCTGGGCCCACTGGTGGTCGCACCTTTTGTCACAGTGCGGTGGGGGGAAGGACCCAAGCGCCCATGGTGATCAAACCCACAACTGCTGGATTGAAAGGCAAGTCCCTTCCCACTGTGCCACCAAGGAGCACAGGTGCTAGATGGAATTGCACCCTCTTAAGTTATTGGGGGGTTTGTTAATCAGAAAAGCAAACAGCAAAGCAAACAATATATAAATGTTGTCTTTATTCCCTTATATGAGCTTCTCCCTCTGGGTGTAACAAAAGGGAAAGACATAATGGGCCCAACCTGCCTGTGGGGATCAAACCCACAACCGTTGGGATGAAAGCACTGTGCCTTCCCACTGTGCCACCAAGGAGCACAGGTGTTAGGGGGAATAGCACGCTTGTGAGCACAATAGGGATTTTTGGTGGAAAAATGAATAAAGGGGACGTCAAAACCGGTGTGACTCAAACAAAGGCAGATATAACTAACTCAGGCAATAAACTGAAATGGTTTCACCTTTCTTAAATGGAAAATAAGTATTTGTGGAGCTTTGTTAGCTCTCTCAAAGGTTCTCTGAGTTAAAGGTTGACAGTTTGATCCCTGCCACTGACAGACTAGTTTCCCCTTTTCCATTTTTTATTTCTTCTTAATCATGCTCTTCATCCAGTATCACCCCAAGTCACACTATCCTCTATGTTGCTTTTCAATAAGTAATTTTCTTTGCTACCACTCTGCGCTTCGGTCTGACCCATCTCCTGGGCTTGTTGGTGGCTTACCCAGTAGCATTATAGCCTCCCATCTAAGAGGTGGCTGGTTTGAGCCATGCCAGGTGTAAGCCACCATGGTATACCTTCTCATTATGCTTTTACTACTATCCTTAGTTTGTTAAGTAGAGTTTCTACCTCTCAAAAGAGGAGGATTCTTTTCTTGTTCTCATTTTTATCTCCCTTCTACTCATTTTATCAGTTTTTCTTCTCTTATATTGTTTTTCGTTGCAAGTTTAATTACATGTTAATTATGGTTATTTAAAGAGGTATCCCCTATCCGGATTGGCTGTCCCTATCTGGCCTGGGGCTCTATGTGTCAGTTCACTTTTCTTTGTGCCCTGAAGGGCCTTGATGCCCCCTTTGGGCAACCCACGGAGCAACAGATCAGTTCTAGCAAAAGTCTTATTTGCAGAGTCTTCAACAAAGAGAAAGCCTAGTTTCTGTCAATCAGATATGATTTTATATAAAACACTGCTGTATTAGTAAAAGAATGAGGTGGAGTGTTTATTCGACTAGCAAGCCTCAGTAGACATGATCCACGTTTTTAGTAAAATTAGTCAGCATGTGGAATAGCAGTTCCTTGTTTTATACCAATATATAAGAGAAGCGTTTTGCTACCTTTATTGCTGGAGGTTTACCACTGTAATCTGTAACTGAAACATGATTGGTGTTGTCATATAACTTATCTATAACCTATATACAACTTATAGAATTAAACAAGGTTGTTTTTAGTCATATTTTAAAATTTTTGTTTGTTTCTTGCGTATATCACAGCTCATATTTATAATCACATTTAAACTAAAGCCTACAAAAACTACAGATGTGAGCTTTGACCTTTAAGCCATGGATCAGATTTTGTCTGAAACTGCATCACCTATTGTGTCTAGATCTGCCTTTTTATCCTTATTATAAATTATCCTGTGAATTTCCCAACTGTGGGACTAATAAAGCATTGTCTAATCTTATCTTAACTTAAAATACTAATAATCTATTTGTGCAAAAACAAGTAATTCTCCATTTCCTCTTTTTTCCTTAAAAAAAATATGGAAAATGGAAAACAACTTAAAAAGGTCAGATAAACAAGGGCTTATATACAGTAAATCCAGACTTGACTGGTTGTCTTTCTTATGCTGGAGTAACAAGCAGGAGTTACACTGTTGACACAGCTGTGATTCGTCTGCATACTATCCTGATGTATCAGTTTTTATACACTTATAATGCAAAGGAGAATTAATTATTGATTTTTTACGTGAATTGCAAGTACATTGTAGTTTAGCTCACAACACTGTCTTTAGGGATTTGTGGGTTTTTTTGCAGGTGTGCCTTTTGAGCATGATGTAACCATAGGACAGGTATAAATGTGTTTGATCTCTCCTGAATTTCTGTGCTAAAAGGTATTGTCCTGTAGCAGAAGGTATGGTACCAACTATTGTGGATCAGCCATTTGCATTCTATATTCTTGTTTAATATGCCTTAATTATCGCAGGTTTTGTCATTTAATCTTATTTTAGTTTGAGACAAAAAACTCTTTCATTATTTTTATTTGCATTAACATATATATATATATATATATATATATATATATATATATATATATATATATATATAGCTTAGTGAACTGCTTAGTGAACTGCTTAAATGTTCTGTAACTATTTTTCTTATATTTTATTTAAGGCCAGACATGACTTTCGTGGTGTCACTTGAGAATGCTACATTTGTTCGTCCCTCAACATTTTACATCAGTGGACTGCACAACATGCTGCATACAAAATACTACTATGTGTTTTTGTGTTTTGTATATGCTGTTACTGTTTTAGGAAACTCTTTTATAATGGGTACTATCTACCTGGCACGTACTCTCCACACAGCAAAGTATATCGCTGTCTTTAACTTGGCCTTTTCTGATCTAATTGGAAGTTCTGCTCTTATTCCGAAGTATGCAGACATGTTTCTGATTGAGAACCAGTACATACCTTATGAAGACTGTCTGACAAGCATGTTCTTTGTTTTTCTTTTCATGAGCTTGCAGTCCTACAGTCTGCTTGCTTTGTGCTTTGACAGAGTAATTGCTATATGTTTTCCTCTGAGGTATCATGCTATTGTCACCAACACCACAATGACCCTGATTATTGGGGTTATGTGGCTTTTCTCTGTATTTCTTGTTACTGTCCGTATAATTCTGGTTAACAGACTGTCTTTCTGTAAGTCTACTGTAATTGACAGTTATTTCTGTGATTATTTTCCCATCTTCATCCTAGCCTGTAATGATAATTATCCTAATTACATGTTGGCCTATGTCAATCTTGCTGTTTTGCTTTGCATTCCGTTTTTGTTAATAGCCGTCTCGTATGTCTGTATTGGTTATGCTCTGTGTAAGATTTCACACGGTGCTGATCGAATGAAAGCTATGAAAACCTGCACTTCCCACCTCATATTAGTGGCCATGTTTTATCTTCCAATCATTGGCGTTTATATTACTGCAGATACAACATACATAGCTCCAAATACTAGAATACTTAACTCAGTTTTAACACAAGCAGTTCCACCTATGTTGAACCCCATCATATACAGTCTGAAGACAGAAGAGGTACTACAGTCTAGTAAAGTTCTTTACAAACGTATTAAACTGAACTTTGTAAAGGAAGATCCTGAGAAAAATATTGTGAAGACTTAAAATTATATAATAATATATTGGCTCACTGGCAAAGTAGAAAATGGTGCACAATTGTTTGTTAATGTATCATAATAGACCCATGACTGAAGTTTAATGTACTGCATACATGAATACATTTAGAATGTATTGGGCTTATTTTCAAGTATACATTTGAAAATGTAATAAATGCTTATACAATGCTTAAATATGTGTTTTAAGCCTGCACGATTGTTATTCAGGTGTACATTTAGATAGTCGTTACTTTCATCTATTCATATATATATAACAAAGATAAAATAGCAGGTGCACTTTTTAGGGCAAGGAACCCACGTAAAAAATAATAATGATCTCTCTATTCTATGAGACTAAACAATTTACTCTGTGATTCCTTACATTTGCAAGTTTTTTTCATCTGTGTGGTAAACTTAAAAGATGTGGGTGGGTTGGGTGCAAGCTGCATTTTAGAAGAGCTCAGCTTATGAACAGATTTATAAATTAGGATCACATGAATTTGATGCTTGTAGCAAATATTTAAGCAAAATATTTTTATTTTACTTTGAATGGTGCGGAATGCATGTTATCTTCACTTTAAAAAAAAAAATGTTTGTAAACAGTAAACCTCCAGTCCATACAATAAATATGTGAGAAAAACACATTGTTTTGATATTACTGTTTTGTACTGTCACAAAAATCTAGAAGTTTACATACACCTGTAGCATACAACAAACAAGTCTCACTCATTTATAATTGTAGTTAAAAGGAGTGTTTCAAAACAGGGCAGTCAGTCAGAACAGAATATTTACATATATCAGTCTTAAAGGAACAGTAACAAATATAGCCTGTATAATTATAACTGGTAAATGTACAATAAATGTAGGACATGGCACTTCAAAGCCCATATCTTAGGAGCCTGCTGCCAAGCTGTTTCCCTTAATATCATGATGGCAGGCTGTACGGCATGGCAAGTTTATTATATATCACATTTCAAGCACTGTATTCATTGAGTGCTTTCGTTAAAAAAAATATTTAACAGGAGTATGTGAAAAGAAAGAAAAAACATGACTAAATATTAAATGAAATTATAGGCTGTCAGATGTGGGAAGTGTTTTAAACTGAGATGAGAGCTGCTTAAATATAAATACTTCTGGTCCAAAAACTTAGAACGCTCTAATGTCAGTGCCTTCCTAAGTTTCTTTGGCAACTGGTTGTGTTTATGAGTATTATAGTCGCTAATTGCTGCTTTTTTATGTTTAGTCTTTAGAACTAACTGACTTAAACTGGTAAAAGACCAGAGTCTACCCTGGGGTCCACTTTGCTCTATTCAACAATGCAGTTATTTTCTTGCAGTAATTAACAACTGTCAACAATTCCTGAGACCCAGTTCTAAAGTCTATCTATGAGAATTTAGCATTCAGATTGAGCATCACCTTCTCTCTTTGCATAATTTACTTTAAGCCCAAAAAACTCAGGAGTAAAGGCAGAAAAGTAGTTGCTAAATGGGTTCCTCTGAGGTATCATACTATTGTTACCAAATGTACTACGATTCTGATTATTCATACTCGCAGGGTGATTTCTATAATTACTGTTGCATAAGTACCTGCGAAAGAAAAGAAAGACTGCGAAAACCAGTTCAGTTTTAAGAACCAATGTGATATTTGTTTTTACACTGACCCCAGTTCCCTGCTCCCCTGTTTCCCTGTACTGATCATATTTGATAACTATTCTCATATATAAATAACTTAAGTTTGGGAGAAGAAACGCGCCCAAACTCCCCCTCTAAATCCTCGCCCTTCATGTTTCGTTGGACTGGACTGTCGTCAAGCTCCCAAAGTTTGAGAGAATGCCTTGTTCTCTTTGCTTGTTCCGCCACATAAACTGAACTTTTATTTTAATTTTCCCTTGTAACTCTCCCCCATTGGAGGTTAACAACCTGGGCACTCAACTTTGCCTGCACACCCCCATGACATCATGCTTCCTGCTGTATTTGGAGGAGATGACGCCGAGTGCACTGGGCTCTCTCCCCATTGTTGCCCCTACTAGTGTTATTCTTCTGTCAGGCTCAGCTGTTTCTCCCTCTTACTCAATCATCCTTTCCCCTTCCCTCAGCCCATATCCTGCTCCCTTAAACCATTTCCCTCTCATCTGCTATCACCCCCATCATCCTGCCTGTCTCAATCACCCCCACCCACTCTAATCAATTCCATATCCCTCAATTTTTAATAGGTCTTTAATGCCTCCTCCTCTCACTAACTGTTCCTCTCATTTGCTCCTCCTCCTGACACCCCTTTACCCATATCCAAGGCATAGGTACTCTTCCCTGATTGTTGCTCCCTTCTTCTGGTCCATTGGCTTCTTGTGCCATTGGTGCTGGCAGTGTGTCATTGACTCTCTGTTGCTCACTGGCATGGGCAAGGAGCGGCTCGTCAACCTCAGAAACCTGTGGTGCTTACTCAGATCTGGCTTCTCACTTTGCCTAGCGATGACGGACCATGCCATTGACTGGTTAAAGCTTGCTTATTGCAGTGCTTGGCAGTCTTAAGGTCCTTCCTGTCCATCATGATTTCTGGCTCCTCTCTGGGGTTTGCTGAATGGCGAACATTACTTTGCTGTTGTCTCACATTGGCCTGCAAAGTAATCCAAATATTTTACAATCTCTCAGAAGTCCTCTGCTGGATAATGCCCAATTTGCAAGCTTCCTTTATTCTCCATTTCCTCAACCAACCACTAATTCTCAATTTCCCATTTTCATCTTCAGCATGCAGTCTCTGCATTCTGTCTAACAGATTTTACTGCCTCAGGTTGCCTCAGGCCCTGCAGCCCAGGACGTTGCTGCAGCCTCTGCCACCTCTGCTGCCTCGGAAGGTGCTGACGCAGTGGGCTCTGTCGCCTCTGAGGGGGGGGGGCGTTGCGGCAGCCTCCGCTGCCTCCGAGGGTGTCGATGCTGTGGGCTCCAGCGCTTCCGAAGGTGCCAACGCAGTGGGCTCCGCCGCTTCCGAGGGTGCAGACACAGTGGGCTCCGCCGCCTCCGAGGGTGCCGACGCAGTGGGCTCTGCCGCCTCCGAGGAGGCTGCTGCTGCAGCTACTGCCGCCAGGGAAAGTGCCTCCATTAAGGGCTGCTGCCACTTGCTCATCCACAACACCGCAGAACCTATTGCAGAGGATGTCATCGCGGGACTGCCTGTCACTGAGGACGACGATGCAACTCCTGCCCTCTGGGCGGTGCCCCAGTCGGTTCTGGTGCCAACGCCTCGGGTGGCTCCTGACACCACGCCTTGGACGGCTCCTGATCCTGCTCCCCCGGACTGTTCCTATGTCTGTTTCCTGTTTTGCTTCTGTTCCTATGTCTGTTTCCTGTTTTGCTTCTGTTCCTCAACCTGTTTTTGTCTCTTCTTTTGTTCCTGCACTTATCTTGTTCCCTATTCCAGGTTTTGTGTCAGTCCCAGTCACCATCTATGTTCCCGTCCCTGTTCCCCTTGTTTTTTTTTATTAGCCCCAGGTTAGTTCCTGTATTTCTCCCTGGTTGTCTGCTTAGTCTGTGCTTGGTGTTTTGTCTTGCTTTGTGATGATTTGTCCTGCTTTATATTGTGCTATGTTAGGGAGTATAGTCTTGCCTGTTTTTTTGAGTTTGGTTTTATGTTTGACTTGTCTTTGTTTTCTTTTGTTACTTTGCTAGTTAGTCAGTGTTCATAGTTTCTTGTTTTTTTAGTGTAGTTTTGTTTTTGTTTTGTATTAAACATCCTCGTCCTGTCTCTCCCAATGTTACACTGATAGAACCTTTCTATATTTATTAATGCATAAGTTTGTCAATTTTATTTTGCTATCTGGTGTCAACTAGAGGAGGATGGGTTCCCCCTTTTTGAGTCTAGCTTGCTCATTCGGGGCTTGGACATGCAGCTCCGGACCTTGTCTGTTGTGAAAGGCGCTATAAAATATAAATAACCTTAACTTGACTTGTTATTTACCTATGTAGGTTAGACTTCTCTCTTCTTGATTCAATACAGCATTTAACATCAAATAAGCAAACTGAACAACTTGGCTAACCACACTTCTCTAACTTTAAGCTACAATTATTTCTCTGTCCACATTATGAACCTGAGGTAGAATTGGCTACTTGCATTCTAGAGCCCCTGTAGCCCCCTGGTTAAAGTATATCAGTTACCGCTTTGTCCACTTATTACTAAGATTATCAATACTTCTCCTAGTTCAGGTCTTGTTCCTCCTAATTTAAAGTTGACTGCTGTTGGTGCAGTCCTAAAGCCAAGACTTGTCAGGAATAAGAAAGAGACTGAATACAATCGCTGACGAGACCTTATTAGTAATAGGGAAGAAGTGTGGAAAATAGAAACCTGTTACAGCTGAGAAATCAGTTAAAATCACGATCTCTGCTTACAAACGGACTACGGGCCATGCTGCACGAGCTAGGCCTGCTACGACCCACTGCTGGCCAGAAGTGATGCGCGAGAAGGTGCAAGCAAGGCAAGCGAGTCGGGGTGCGTGCTAGGCTAATGGCTATCCCCAGATGACCAACCGTTCCATAGCTCCTTCTCTCAAACGTCTGTTCCTTAGGGAATATGGACTGCCTTCAGCTCCAGTGGGAGTTCAAAGACTGCTGTGTTTTCATGTTTACGGAGACATGGATGACAAGCTTCATTACAGACTTACTCTGCTCAATAAAAAAACTTAATGAGAAACAACACAGTTGTCTCATTTTTCGTAGAAAAAAACCCTGGGGGTAGGTCAGTGATAAAGTCAATGGATATATGTGATCATGACCTTTAAGGTACAGGTAAGGGCATGAGTTTCCCTGCTGGGGCTTGTCTCATGAAAACTCATGATTTGGATATGGAAATCCAAATTTTGGAAATCTCTTCTACATCCTATAGGAAAGAAACTGCACTGGCAGACTGGGGCAGGATTGTTTCAGGCTATCTTTACAGTCAGACTCATGCAAATGGGAAAGGGCATCTGCTTCTTAGAATCTGGTCTATAAGAAATGTTGAAATCAAAGTGAGTGAAGAAAAAAACTCACCTCGCTTGTCTTGGGTTAAGTCTTTTGGCTGTCCATAGATATTCCAGACTCTTGTGATCTGCTAGCACAAAGCAGGCTTCCTGAGCTCTGTCAAACCAATGTCTCCACTCCTCAAGAGCCAGTTTGACTGCTAACAATTATGTTGAGAGCTTACTTGAAAGTTAGACACAAGGAAAGAGTTTGGGAGGTTCTCCCTGTCATTGGAATAAAACATCTCTGACCCCCACCCCCAATGCATCCACCTTCACCATAAATAGTTTGTCAGGATCTGGGTGCTGAAATGAATCTCTCTTTAAACTCTACAAAGGCTCGTTGTGGTCTTACTCCATGACAAAACGTTGGTTCACACTTTGAGAAGGGCCGCCAAGGGAGCTGCTTACTTCTGAAGTTAACCTTTGCATATGCTAGAAAGTGCTGCAGCTCCTTAACACTCGGAGGTCAGGGCCACAATCTGACTAATTCGACCTTGTGCAATTCCATGTGCACCCCATATGGACCTAATATGTATGTTCGATGGAAGTACACTTCTCCACTTTTACACACAGCTGATAGAAAATACTGTTGCAGTACTGTTCTGACATGGGTGACAGGCTCAGTGTAGGTGAGTAAATGAGAATGTCACCTATGTATGCTATCACAAATCGATCCAGCATGTCTCTGAAAGCGGTCTTCTATTCATTCCCCTCTCTGATGCAAATCAAATTGTAAGCACTGCAGAGGTCAAACTTAGTTAAAACCGAGTCCCATTCAACTGCTCTATGGCTGCTGAAAATAGAGGTAGGAGTTATCTGTATTTAACAATTATGTTACTCAAATATCTGTAGTCAATACATGGTTTTAAACCCTTTTAAATCCATTTTTTAACAAAGAAAAATCCAGCTGATGTAGGAGAAGTGGATGGTCTAATAAACACTTGCTTCAATGCTTCATCTACATAGTCCTCCATAGCTTTGGTTTCAGCTACTGACAAAGGAGTTGAGTAGTTCTTGTTCTGTTAAATACTTTTAGCACACTGTGATAGACAGGTGGAATGTAAAATAGCTAAAATGTTTGCAGGCTCTCTACAGATCTAAATGCAAATCAGAATTTTAAGCACTTCGAAAAACATGGGAAAGATAAGGCAGTAATGTCCTCGTCTTGCTGGGAGATGAGTGGGTTGTGTACTTTGAGCCAGGGGAGTCCTAGAATAACTCAGGTGTATGAGTGCAGGTGTATGGGTGACTAAAAATTATAACCATTAATTATATATGGCCCCCACAGTTAGGGTCAGCGAGTTACCACACCTTTGTTCATCAATTAAGTTAAAAGCAGTTGCTGAGTCTAGGAGACAGGAATCTCTGGTCAGCGGAGTGTAACATGGATCAAAAAGGGCTTAGAAACCATAGATAAAGAAGAACCTACCTCATGTCTTACTGAGGTGCTATCTCGGGTAAAGATATTCCCCGACATCTGAGCTTGATGGAGCAATTCATTATTAGATGTTCAGGTTCTCCCAAATAAAGGCAGAGTGCTTGTTTTTGTCACCTCTGTTGCTCACTTGGTGGCAGCCGAGTGTTGTCAATTCGCTTTGGCTCCAGAAATGTTAACTCAGTTGCTGCTGGAGTGGCACGTGTAAAGGCTTCCACCTGTCCTGTAGCAGGTTATCGAGGCAAATGGCAATCCTGATTAATTCATCCAGGGACAAATTATCATCCTGACTGGCCAACTTGGTGTGAATCTCTTGCCTGAGGCCATATTAAGGGCAGCTTTATTTCAACCGCTAGCGGCTGCAGTGGTGTGGAACTCCAAGGCAATATCAGAAGTGGGTTTGTTTTGCTGTTTAAGGGCTAGAAGTCTCTCCCTTTTCTCCTCACCCTCAACTGAGTGATCAAAGATAGCTTTAAAAAGAGGTACAAATCTGTCATGAAAAAATCTCCTCACCTCTTCTCTCTCAGATAGCCGTCGCCGAATTGAGTGCCCTACCAGTACGAAGAGACAATGGTGGTGATTTTTGTATTATATGTGGTATGGGCTGAGTGCACAAAGTATAGAGAACACTACAGAAAGACCCTTCACACTTAGCAGTTGTGCCATCAAACTTATTCTGTAATACAAGCTTACCATTACACACTCTAGACCGAGAGGGGGGAAAACAGCTGCTGGCCAACCAGACCCACCTGAAGAGAGCGTTGGAAGATACTTGAACTTAGTTATAAATTGATTTACCAGTGGCTGCTAATTCTGGTCTTGTGAATATTCTTGTTTACTTGAATTTCACTGCAGCGTTTAATCATGAAACACTGCTGCAGAGGCTGGAGCCCAGGTTTGGGATCACTGATACAGCAATTGGCTAGTTTTTGTCATATCTTCTTGACAGGCAACCGTTTGTCTTTCTGGATAGCTTCAGATCAGATACAGCTCAGGATTCTGTTCTTGTTCTTCTTTTTATCATTTATAACCTTTCACTTGGGTTAGGTTAGGGTTAGGGTTAATAACATGGTCAATTCAGTTCCACTGCTATGCAGACGATACTTATATTTACATCTAAAACAAACCCTCTAATATATTGCCTCCTGACTCTGATTAATTAATTGCCTTTTTGCTATTAAAAAACTGTATGGCTAATAGTTTCCTTAAATTAAATAATAAATCTAAAGCCATTTGCACACCATTTCACCCTTAAGAAAATTGGTCAAACTACAATATCTATCCCAGTTTTATCACCTCCTCTGTGGCCCAGATCTGTGTCCTTGGTGTTATTCTGGATTTTATCATTTCTCTGGAGGATCACTTTAACAACATAACTAAAATGGCATTTTTCCAGATTCCAGAAACATTGCCAGATTTCATCCCTCCCTCCCTGATTCAGTAGCTAAAAACGTATACATGCCTTTATTACATCTAGTCTAGACTATTGCAACCCTGCTAGTACTCCAAAAAAGCTCCAATATGTACGCATAACTCCTAAACTAGTCCAGATACGCTCCTTCACATCTACTCCAGTCTGCTGATGCTAAATTATGTATGATCAAAGTGCTTTAAGTGTTACAAACTTCTTCTGGAACTACTTCTCTGTATCTCACCATGTGCCCATCACTGTCAACTTTTAAGAGATATTTAAATATGTATCTTTTTATAGTTTTTTGTAGTTTACTGTTGTAATTTGTTTGTTGGACCTCAGTAGGGAACTCCACTCATCTTTTTTTTTTGCTGCTGGTATGTAAAGTATTCTATAAATAAAAGATTATTATTATTGTTATTATTATTATTATTATTATTATTATTATTATTATTATTATTATTATTATTATAAAACATTTTGCATTAGTTACCAGTTAAATTCGAAATATCATTTTATTAGGTCTTTGTAATGTATGGCTGGACCAAAACTGATCACTGACAGTACACTAAGTTTAACTTTTTAATTAAAGTATAAAATGTATTAGTATTCATTAGTTATTAAGTTGCTATCAATCCTTTTGGGAAAAGCAAAAGCAGAATCTTCAAGCAAAGGATATGCAAGAGTGTAGAAATGAAACAGAAAATAATCCAGAGTTTGCTGGCAGGCTCTTAGGATTTAAATTAGAGCATAACCCAGAAGTGCTCAGCTATTAGTTCAACTAAGAGCGTTCTGCTTTTCTTTCTTATTTATGTCTCTGTCTTTTGTTTACATTCCCCGGTCTTAGCCATGTGCCTGTTTGTTTTGGTTTCTGCTTTGTTTGAATGTGTCACGCTCTGCCCTGTCGTCTGTCTGTTCACGTCTGTTTTCGTTCAATATGGAGTCCAATAAAAGACGTGTGTGTAAATCTGCCTACCTCGTCTCTCACAGCGTTACAGACCTCTTGACCTAAAAAGGATATAGCATGTCTTCTCAAGGACTCCAGTGATGGTGAGGACTTTCTCTCCCTGTTTGATCTTTATGCTCTGCTTAAGGCAGACAACCCCGCTCAGTTCACGCTATAAATGCAGCCAGGTTGGGAAAAAACGCTAAGCGGTGTAGCAAACGGCGTAGCTCAGAGCAGACTGCTTAGGCATCTGCCCACATTAAGCCGCGGCCACACGCACACTCCGTCGTGGCGCCGCCTGGTGCTCTGCAGCAGAGGTGCTTCTACGATGCTGCCCCCGTGGACGCCGTTGTGGTGAGTGCCAGCGCCTCCGTGGCTGTTGCTGCAGCTCCTGCTCCCCAGGCGGTGCCCCGGTCTGTTCCTGTCATCTGGGCTGTTCGCCAAACTGTTCTGCCTCAGTCCGTCCTTGTCCGGTCTCATGTTCAGTCCCCTGTCCTGTCTTGTCTTCGTTTCCTGGTTCTGTGTCTTGTCTGGTTTCCTGTTTTGTTTTTCTAGCCTCCCCCTTGAGAAGGACTCCTGGGGCATGTTCACTTTCACCCCTCTGGAGTTGCGCCTTTGGGGGGGAAGAGGTACTGTCACGTTCTGCCCTGTCATCTGGCTGTTCAACTCATCTTCACCAATGTTCCCAGAGTACCCATGGCTTGAGAGTTGGTCAGTCAATCTGGCAGAAGGCCATGCAAAAGAAGGCTGCCGACCGAAGGTGGTGACTTGGTCCCTCCTTTCGACTGGAGCGACAGGTTTGGCTCTCCACCAAAGACTTGTCTTTAAACTTGTCCCATAAACATGCCCAGTGGTTTGTGGGCCCCTTCAAAGTGGTGCCGAAAATTAAGCCAATGTCATACCACCTTCCCCTCCCCTGATTTATGCGCAGTAACCCAAAAATCCATTTGTCTCTTCTCAAGCCGGTCCTCTGTAGCCCCAGCCCAGGGGCTTTAGTTTGTTAAGGTAAGGTCCTACCATTCAGAAGGGGAGCCCTCTTTTCTCTTTCTCATTTCTATCTGCCTTCTACTCATTCTTGTAGTTTTTCTTCTCCTAGTTTCACATTGTTTTCCTCTTTGCAAGTTTTATAATGTGTTAATCATGGTTATTTAAAGAGGTAGCGGATTGTCCTGTTTCCCTTTTCCTGCTCAACTTTTCCTATAATCGGGTGGATTTGCAGTTATTTACACCTGTTTCCACTCTATTTAATTTCCCAATTAAGTTAAATGTCTTTTACACTGGCTGAGCCATTTGTACTTAACCACTAATGCATCAGCCTGTGTTCGATCCTTATCTCTGGTAAAGTCAATATTTTGTTCTTTTATATTGGTGTTTCCTTCTATTCCACTTCCTGACTGCTTAGCTTTTGGGCCCTAACCTAACTTCCACTGATAACACCATAGATCCAGCTCCATCTGGGTGGAGCCTTCAAATGTCCCTCATGCCTCCAGGGTCTTCCTCCACACAGCCCTTTACTGGGGGATTTTGTGACTTTTATGGACTCCAGTCTGGCTGGTAACATCATAAACACTGCCTTAGACAAGGATCTTGGTTGACTCTGGTCTGGTTGGACAAACCATTGCCCATCTCAACAAGTGACAGGTGGTCCCTTTGCCCAGGGGTTATCACCCCCTCAAACAGTAACCATGCAGATGGGGCAGCACACAGATCACCCCATATCCAATCACTGCACCTTTTCTCTGGTTGGTGTTGGAGTTCCCTTGGACGCAGTTTTGAAATCCATATCTTATCTGGCCTGAAGCCTTATGTGTCAGTCCACAAAGTAACAGATACGACCTAGCAAAAGTTTTCTACATGTTTTTAGTAAAATTAGTCAGCATGTTGAATTGCGGTTTCTTGTTTTCTACCAATATATAAGAGAAGTGTTTTGCTACCTCTATTGCTGGAGCTTTACCACTGTATCTATAACTAAAACATGATTGGTGTTGCTATATAACTTATATATAACCTATATACAACTAAACATTGTTGTCTTCAGTCATAACATAATTATGGGAACAGTTGTTATTTGTCATGTATATCACAGTGCATATCATTTATAATCACCTTTTAAACAAACATCCACAAAATGATTGATGTGAGCTTTGACCTTTAAGCCATGGGTCAGATTTTGTCTGAAACTGCATCACCTATTGTGTCTAGATCTGCCTTTTTATCCCTATTATAAATGACATCTTGTGGAATTTCCCAACTGTGGGACTAATAAAGCATTGTCTAATCTTATCTTTCCTTAAAATACTAATAATCTTTTTGTGTGAAAAGAAGTATCTTTCTGTTTGGACTTTTTACCTTCTAAAAATATGGAAAATGGAAAACAACTTAAAAAGGTCAGATAAACAAGAGCTTATATACAGTAAATCCAGACTTGACTGGTTGTCTTTCTTATGCTGGAGTAACAAGCAGGAGTTACACTGTCAACACAGCTACGATTTGTCTGCATACTATCCTGATGTATCAGTTTTTATACACTTATAATGCAAAGGAGAATTAATTATTGAATTTTTATGTGAATTGCAAGTACATTGTAGTTTAGCTCACAACACTGTCTTTAGGGATTTGTGGGTTTTTTTGGAGGTGTGCCTTTTGAGCATGATGTAACCATAGGACAGGTATAAATGTGTTTGATCTCTCCTGAATTTCTGTGCTAAAAGGTATTGTCCTGTAGCAGAAGGTATGGTACCAAACTATTGTGGATCAGCCATTTGCATTCTATATTCTTGTTTAATATGCCTTAATTATTGCAGGTTTTGTCAATTACTCTTATTTTAGTTTGAGAAACTTTTAAGACAATTTTATTTGATTATTTTAAGTTGCATTAACTTTGTAAATTGTAATGTGATAAACTTTTTAAAAGTATTTTGCAAATAATTTTCTTACCAGATCAGACATGACTTTCGTGGTGTCACTTGAGAATGCTACATTTGTTCGTCCCTCAACATTTTACATCAGTGGACTGCACAACATGCTGCATACAAAATACTACTATATGTTTTTGTGTTTTATATATACAGTGACTGTTTTAGGAAACTCTTTTATAATGGGTACTATATACCTAGCACGTACTCTCCACACAGCAAAGTATATCGCTGTCTTTAACTTGGCCTTGTCTGATGTATTTGGAAGTTCTGCTCTTATTCCGAAGTATGCAGACATGTTTCTGATTGGGAACCAGTGGATATCTTATGAAGACTGTCTGACAAGCATGTTCTTTGTTTTTCTTTTCATGAGCTTGCAGTCCTACAGTCTGCTTGCTTTGTGCTTTGACAGAGTAATTGCAATATGTTTTCCTCTGAGGTATCACGCTATTGTCACGAACACCACAATGACCCTGATTATTGCGGTTATGTGGCTTTTCTCTGTATTTCTTGTTACTGTCCGTATAATTCTGGTTAACAGACTGTCTTTCTGTAAGTCTACTGTAGTTGACAGTTATTTCTGTGATTATTTTCCCATCTTCATCCTAGCCTGTAATGATAATTATCCTAATCACATGTTGGGCTATGTTAATCTTGCTGTTTTGCTTTGCATTCCATTTTTGTTAATAGCTGTCTCGTATGTCTGTATTGGTTATGCTCTTTGTAAGATTTCACACGGTGCTGATCGAATGAAAGCTATGAAAACCTGCACTTCCCACCTCATATTAGTGGCCATGTTTTATCTTCCAATCATTGGCGTTTATATTACTGCAAATACAACATACATAGCTCCAAATACTAGAATATTTAACTCAGTTTTAACACAAGCAGTTCCACCTATGTTAAACCCCATCATATACACTCTGAAGACAGAAGAGGTACTACAGTCTATTAAAGTTCTTTACAAACGTATTAAACTGAACTTTGTAAAGGAAGATCCTGAGAAAAATGTGGTGAAGGCCTAAAATCATATAATAATATTTTGGCTCACGGGCAAAGTAGAAAATTGTGCACAGTTTGTTAATGTGTTAAAATAGACCCATGACTAATGTTTATCCTAATTGAAAGACAATCTACGATTCCTTACATTTACTTATTTGTAAAGAAAAGTTCATATTTCAAGTTTTATCTCACAGGAGGTGGGTGGGTGGGCTGGGAAGAGTGTCAACTTCTAGAAGAGCTTATAAATTAAGCTTTAAAATTGCTTTTTTGTCTTTAAATTACCATCACTGAGATAATGCTAATTTCTGTAAACATGTATTTGGGATTTTTAAGGGTCAACCAGTTTATTCCTGTTTAATCTCAGCTATCTACTTCAATCACATGAATTTGATGCTTGTACATTTAAGCAACATATTATTTTACTTTGAATGGTGTGGAATGGGGCCATGCGATGGACTGGCAAACTGTCCATGGTATTAGGCCAATGATGCTGGAATTGGCTCCAGCTCCCCCATGACCCCAACTAGCGGGATTAAGCGGCAGATAATGAATGGATTGATGGATGGTGTGGAATGGATGTTGACTTTTTCATTTATCTTGCTTGTTTTAAATAAAAGCATTTGTAAACATTGAACCACCAGTCCATACAATAAATATATTAAAAAATGCACCGTTTTGTGTTTCAAGACAGGGCAGCCAGTCAGAACATAATATTTACATATATCAGTCTTAAAAGCACTGTAACAAATATAGCCTGTTTAATTATAACTGAAAAGAAAGAAACAACATCTAAATCTTACATAAATTTTTTTTATTATTTTAATGATGTGCCATTAGAGGAGGGAACTGTTTAAAACTTAGCTGAGAGCTGCTTAAATATAAATACTTTTTTCCAAAAACTGAACCAAAAGTACTGGTTGTGTTTATGAGTATTATAGTAGCTAAATGCTGCTTCTTCATGTTTAATCTTTATCTTAGAAAGAACTAACTGGCTGATTTATTTTGACATGAACTGATAAAAGACCCAACAAAGTAGTTCTTGTTCTGCAGTAATCAACTGACAACATTTTAGGGCAGTTCCTGAGAGCCCAACCCAGTTCTAAAGTCTATCAATGAGAATTCAGCATTCAGATTGAGCATCACGTTCTCTCTTTGCATAATTTACTTTCTGCCCAAAAGACTCAGAGGCAGGAGTGAAGGAAGACCATTTTAATTATGAATATGATTCAAGAATGTGAAGGAAACAATTATTTAGAATTTAAGCGGTCTTTAGCGTATGCCCTGTCCTCTGTACAGGCCTTGGAGCATCCACTGCTCCTCCTCCTGCATCCTCCAGATAAGCAGACCTCTGCTTACCTGGATGAGGACAGCAGGACATCACAATCAAGACAATGGGGTGGCGGTGGTGATGGGAAGAAAGGATGGGAATGTCAAAGCATCGACACCTGAAAGCAGCTGGAGGGATGGATAAGTACAGTAATTTTAAAGACAGATGCAGGACAGCCATTGATCGGGAGTAATAAATCAAGTGGGTTTTCAAGTGGGTTTTTTATTGTCATTTCAACTACATACAGAGTACACAGTGAAACGAAACGACGTTCCTCCAGGACCATGGTGCAACATAGACAGTGCATACAGACACAAGTGCAACACAAACAAACAAGTACGGACAGACAACACAACACAGTACAGACAGAGAATAATAAATAATTGCTGGTTGTGTGCAAATTGTGCAATGTGTAATAAATAGAGTCCAGTGAGGTAGTAAAGTTATTAGTGCAATGCTTTGTGCAAAAATGCTTCCCTTTTTTTTATCTGGGGTAAATGGTTGGAGAAAGATATCAGTTCAGACGTTGAGTTGTGTTGAGAAGTCTGATGGCTTGGGGGAAGAAGCTGTTGCAGAGTCTGGTCGTGTTGGACCGGACGCTGCGGTACCTTCTTCCTGATGGCAGGAGGGAGAACAGTCTGTGTGAAGGGTGGGTGGGGTCATCCACAATGCTGGTTGCTTTGCGGATGCAGCGGGTGGTGTAAATGTCCAAGACGGAGGGGAGAGAGACTCCGATGATTCTCTCAGCTGTCCTCACAATGCGTTGGAGGGACTTGCGGTCAGAGGCTGTGCAGGTCCCAAACCAAGCAGTGATGCAGCTGCTTAGGATGCTCTCTATGGTTCCCCTATAGAAGAGGGTGAGGATGGGTGGAGGGAGACGGGCCTTTCTCAGCTTCCGGAGGAAGTAGAGACGCTGCTGGGCTTTCTTGGCTGTAGAGCTGGTGCTCAGGGACCAGGTGAGGTTCTCCGCTAGGTGGACACCAAGGAACTTGGTGCTCTTAACGATCTCCACAGAGGAGCCGTTGATGTTAAGCGGAGAGTGGTCCGGTCTTGATTTCCTGAAGTCAACAACCATTTCCTTGGTCTTCTCTACATTCCAGTGAAGGTTGTTGACTGTACACCAGTCTGTCAGCTGTAGTACCTCCTCCCTGTATGCTGACTCGTCGCCTTTGCTGATGAGACCCAGCACAGTTGTATCATCGGCGAACTTTATGATGCTGTTAGAACTGTGTTTCGCAACACAGTCATGAGTCAGCAGGGTGAACAACAGAGGACTCAGTACACTGCCCTGGGGTGCCCCAGTGTTCATGGTGATGGTGCTGGAGCTGCTGTTCCCGAACCGGACTAACTGGGGCCTCCCTGTCAGGAAGTCCAGGATCCAGTTGCACAGGGGGGTGTTGAGGCCCAGCAGGCTTAACTTCCTGGTGAGATTCTGTGGGATGATGGTGTTGAATGCTGAACTGAAGTCTATGAACAGCATTCTGACGTAGGTGTCCTTCTTCTCCAGGTGGGTAAGGGAGAGATGAAGGGTGGTGGTGATGGCATCGTCCGTGGAGCGGTTGGGACGATATGCAAATTGCAAGGGGTCCAATGAAGAGGGCAGTTGGGTTTTGATGTTCCTCATGACTAGCCTCTCGAAGCACTTCATGATGATGGGCGTGAGAGCTACGGGACTTAATGAATTAATGATGTAGCATTATCACCACTCACTATCACCTCTTAGTACTTTACAACATTCACAGAATATAGGATGATACAACTGTAGTATCATTTCTATGTCCTAATTCCGTCATGTTATAACTTACTCAAACTTTTTTACTTATACAGTAGCTCAACCTTTACTCCTGCTCATGTTGTGAACAAAATATAAAGTTAAAAAAAGCAGTCAATTTTTTTTAACCCGCTCCAAACACAGGTTTAACGCTGTTCAATCATCTACCCAGACTGTAAAAAATGTATTTTAGTTATTTACTGAGTTTAAACCAGTGTGATTCTTTAAATGTGGTTTACAGTGTATGGCTGTTATGTCACTGTAAAAATATTGTATAAATACAGCAACTTATCCTCTATCATCAGTTTTACTGCAAAACTAGGCATTTCTTTGAAGCAGCAACTAATCTTAATCTACAGTACCCATTTCAGCATTTACCTTTAATTTTACTTTTTATTAAAACAGCCCATAAACTCTATTTTAGCTAATCATGTTAAGGAGGAACAATGTGGGTTTCGTCCTGGAACGCTGAATCAGCTCTTTACCCTCGCTAAGGTCCTGGAGGGTGCATGGGAGTATGCTCAACCAGTACACATGTGCTTTGTGGATCTGGAGAAGGCTTTCGACCATGTCCCTAGGGATACCCTGTGGGGGGTGCTTCAGGAATATGGGATATAGGGCTCATTGCTACGGGCCGTTCGGTCCCTATCTGAACGGAGCAGGAGCCTGGTTCACTCTGCTTAGACTGCTACTCCTGCAACCCGGATCCCCAGTATAAGCGGTAGACAATGGATGGATGGATGGATGGATGTTAATTAATATAATTTTATCTTCAATGTATTGATGCACAGCATGAATATTTGAGTTTACTGTAGAATTACTTATCTGGGCAACTAATTCCGCACTTCTACAGTCACCATGAAGCTTTTAGTCTTATGTTCACATTTCCCATTCCACTTTAAAACACATTAACCCTTCCACCTTAAAATGGTGTATATGTTACATTAAGCCATAGTAGGGGAGGGAGGGTAAAAGTCCTAGTCAGGAGGGTCAGACAGCCCCAATCCCCCCTGTAATTAACATCCTTCTTTTAGATACATTGTGAGAGTTCATCCATGACTTTGAACCAAACAGTGATACTAGACACCTCTGATATGTCCCCACCTGGAAACTGAGCCCTGTAAGCACAAGCCCATGTTAGAGCAAAAGCCTTTTTTAAAATCAATGATTTGCCTGAAAGAGCCCTGGATGGCTAAGCATTTAGGTGCCAGTCTTCTACATTCTTTTTTAGAAGCAAGACTTCTCCAAGACTGTAGGACAGTGCATTAGCTGAATTTTTTGTGTCTCCTGTGTGGATTTAAAGAGCTAGTCCTGGAGGGATTGTGAGTGCACTTACATATAATTAAAAGCCTCTGTTGAAGGGTCTATATCTGTCTGCGAGGTGGGTAGTGTATTTCCTTATATTATTTGCATTTAATACTAACAGTGGGGTGAGCAGGGAGACTGGAGTTTGTGCTTAGCAATGTCTGCAAAAGAGTACAGCATAGTTTGCTGTATAATTTTTTTTCACAAATAGCTAACATAGCCCAATCAAATGGGTTATTAAATGTGTGTTGGCGCCAAATCATGATGTTGTGTATTTATTGTTTATATTTTAATATGTGTATTAATCTCTGATATCTATTTTATTCACAGAGGTAACTCTAAATGTTTTAATTTGTTAAATAGGGTGTCACCTTTTTTTAAGTATAAAGTGTTTGGTGTGTTATGTGAGGATAAAAAAAAAGATTACAAAATGTAGCACTGGTCCATATATAAAAATTGATTTTAGTATTATTGTGATGTCATGAAAACCTGTGTGTTTACATATATCTTTGTTCAGCCTACAGTTGGTAAGTCTTGCTAATTCACACTGAATTAGAAGTGTTTCAGCCCAGACTGCTTTTTCAGAGATACAAAGAAGTAGATTAGCAGAGAGACCATTCAAAAATATTAGGCACATGAACAAAGGGCAGCTGGAAAATAGTCATGTAAAAATATTTTTCAGTTGATTGAATTTAGGTAATAAATCCACACTGTGACAAATGCCTCTTAGGTCAACAGTTGCATGTTAGCTCACTCTATTGAAGACAGATTGCAGTCCATTTAGCTCAACAAGAGCTTGTCAAATTAGTTGTAACTGTTACAGCTTTGCAACACATTATCAAATTTCTCAGGTTTTAAGAAATGAGGAGAGTACCATCCAGTGTATCCATCTAGTGTATTTAGACTAGTTTACTATTGACCACAAAATCATTAAATGATCAAATAAACAAGAAAAAAAACAAGTAATATGTCTAAGAACATTTAATTAATCCATGCACAAAAATGAATAAAATAAGTTGGTGGTTCACCACAGTCCAAAATCTCTTTAGGTCCATGTCAAAAACTCCCAAACAGGAAAAAATAGATAAATCTCACCAGCACAAAAGGTGGCACAAACTGTTCTTTGAAGCAATGTCTCTAGTGAGTTGTTTTGATGACCTTTGCCTGAAGCAATCCTTGTTTCAAGATAAGGTCGATATTTAGAAGGTGGTAGTTGGGATGGATGGCGGTAGGGTTAGGATCATCTCCATTAACAGTTTCTTTTGGGGAGCAACATGTAAAGAAGAGCAACCAACAAAAAACCCCAACAACAAACCTTTCTGCAATAATAAACACAAAAAAACAAAACATCAATACAAACAAAGTTCAGTACATAAGACAGAAAAAGAAGATAAGAATTTACTTACGTTGAGATTCAGAACCAAACAGTTCCTCAACAAAGGAAAAGGAAAGGCATGAAGCCTCATCTTACTTTAGCCTATTGTACTACCATGAGGTTCCAACTTTTAGCAAAACTCAATATTGCCACTTAGTGGTTGGAGTAGGTATTGCAGTAAAACCAGTGACTGCTGTCACATTAGCATCTCTGTTTTATACTGTCATGTTTGTCAGATATATGATTTTTCTCTTACACATTACCTTCTTTATTAGTGCACTACCTTTTTACCCTCAGTCAGGTTGTATAGTTTTGTTTTCATATGCTCTTGTATATATTCTTTTTGACTATTGGAATTCCTTATTCTTCTTTATTCTTCTTTGTACTGGGTGTTGTACTTTGTTTTTTTCTGTGAAACTGCTACTGGCTGCTAAATTTCCTTTGGGATCAATAAAGTATCTATCTATCTATCTATCTATCTATCTATCTATGATGGTTAAAGTAATAGTTGAAGCATTTTTTAGATTTTAGTTTAGTGATTTTTTTTACATGCAAGTTATTTTACATTTATGGCTTGAGCTGAAGGCCGAGCTCTAATAGTTACAGGCTGACTAGCAACCAAAAACCAGGAGACACTGTATTAAAGGCCATATCAGGACGAGTCTTACAACTATTAATGGTCAACCCATACATAAATGAGACACGGTATGAGGGGCCCCATGGTAGGATTATGATAAAAGTTGAGAAAAATAATATAAAATTGAAAGATAAATGGCAGGTTTACACTGCAACTCTCTCCTTCCCAGCTCTCCTCGTCTACAGTGAGTGGTCTCACATAAAACCGCAAAAGTCTAAGGCCTGAGCTGATGGTGTAAAAGAGTTTATCTGATCAATAAGTGTCTGATCACCAGTAAGAACAGCAGATCTGATTAGAACAGATGTAAATAATCATACATACAATACAAAGTAACAAGAATATGTTATTGTGAGAGAAATAGATCATGAGCTCCAGTTTGAAGAACAAAGTTAGGTTCCAGATTTCTCCTGGACGCCCCAGACATTGTATGAATGTATTCACTTCAACTCAGTTTTGCATTTTTCTGATATCTTATTTACTATATCAATTTAATTTTATAGGTAATCCTAAACTGCAAGTGCATTTCAGTTTAACATTCAACCTTGTCCATAGAGACATGTGTTTTTTTTTGGAGGTGTGTTTTCAACGATGACGTAAACATAAGTTGTTAATAAATGTGTTTGATGTCTCTTGAAATTCTACTCTAAAAGCTTTTGTCTCGCTGCACAAGGTAATGTATTAAATGCCTGTGGATCTGTTTTTTAACATCTTGTATTATTGTTTCATATGCATTGACTAGCTTTGTGGAGATTATCATTTATTAAGGATTTTTTCTGCCCTACATTTTATTTACATTTGAGTGTTGTAATTATTTTAGTTCTGCTGAAATGTTTGAAGGATATATAACTATGCTTTGTTTTATTTAAGGCCAGTCTTCTGACATGACATCTGTGGTGTCCCCTGACAATGCAACATTCATTCGCCCCTCTGCATTTTACATCAGTGGATTGTACAACGTGCCACATTCAAAGTATTACTACATGTTTCTGTGTTTTGTATACGCTGTTACTGTTTTAGGAAACTCTTTTATAATGGGTACTATATACCTGGCACGTACTCTCCACACAGCAAAGTATATAGCTGTCTTTAACTTGGCCTTTTCTGATCTGTTTGGAAGTTCTGCTATTATCCCAAAATATGCAGACATGTTTCTGCGTGAGGACCAGTGGATATCTTATGAAGACTGTCTGACAAGCTTGTTTTTTGTTTTTCTTTTTATGATCATGCAGTCCTACACTCTGCTTGCTTTGTGCTTTGACAGAGTGATTGCTATATGTTTTCCTCTGAGGTATCACGCTATTGTCACCAAATCCTCAATGACTCTGATTATTGGTGTATTGTGGCTGTTAGGTATACTTATTATTACTCTGATGGTTTCTCTCATTACCAGACTGTCCTTCTGTAAATCTGTTACAGTTGGCAGTTATTTCTGTGATCATGGCCCCATCTTTAAACTAGCCTGTAATGATAATACTCCTAATTTCATGATGGCTTATACCTATATTGCATTTGTTCTTTGCATTCCATTGTTGCTGATAGCTATCTCATATGTTTGTATTGGTGTTGCATTGCTTAAGATCTCACATGGTGCAGAAAGAATGAAAGCCATGAAAACCTGCACTTCCCACCTCATATTGGTGGGCATGTTTTATCTTCCCATTTTCAGTGTTTATATGTCTACTCTTACAACAATAGTGCCCACAAATACTAGAATAATTAACTCAGTCCTAGCCCAAGTAATTCCACCGATGTTAAACCCAATCATATATACTCTGAAGACAGAGGAGGTCTTACAGTCTATTAAAGTTCTCTACAAACGAGTCAAGGTGAACTTTGCAGTGGATGAGCCGGTGAAAAGCATTGGGAGAAATTAAAATGATATATTAACTATATTTTAGCTGAATAGGATGATGTAGAACTTTCCACACTGTACTTTTTTCCAGATTTAAAGACTGAAGTACCCCCCTTAACAATGCCTTTAAAATGAATGTAGTGTAATGTACTACAAGTAAATGACCATGTATTTACAAGTTTATTTAATTTGCATTCAGGTGTATATTTAAATTAAGAACTTTATACACTATATAAATATGCAGCAAAGTGTTCTCAAAAACCATTTCATTATTCTGCAGGTTTAACATTGGTTACATAATGTTTATCAGTGCAAATAAATAGAACATAGCAGGGGCAATTGACAGTACAATAAGCACAAAAAACAATAGAAATATGTTTGTTTTTACAGTTTAATCTAAACTACATTAGCAATTAAAGGACCCATATAATAAATATGTTTTATTTAAGATTTTCAAAATGTATCATTTATCACTCAGTTTATACAGTTTGATTTCACTTTTTTGTTTTGATGATATTTCAAAAAACACCATTACAAATATTAGTTTTCTAGGCACAAATAGTGAAAGTATAACCATGAGAGTTCAACTAGTGCAAGACATTTGGATAGTTTTCTCATATGTATCAGCATGAACATCTTGGCTGACTGCCAAGCATACAAATTAAAGTTTACCATTGTAACCAAAGAATTATAAGGATCAAGACAAGCCCCTATTGAGATACAGTAAATCTTATTAACTCTTAAAAAAATGCCTTTGCAGTATCTGTGAATCATCTGTGAAACACCCCCCCCCCAATCAGCAACCAATCAGAAAGCTGGATTCACATAAACACAACCATTTCACCTTATTTAGCCTGTTTAAAGCATGTTAGTCATCACTTTGTCCACTCATTACTAAGATTATCAGTGCACCTTCTACCTCAGGACTTATTCCTCCTGATTTAAAATTGGTTGCTGTTGGTCCTGAAGAAGCCAGGACTTGCTTTTGATTTCAACAATTACTGTCCCACATCACATTCTTGTTCTCTTAGGGATGAATAGGGAGTTGGCAGGTTTTTGTTAATATCTTACTGACAGCCAACAGTGTGTCTCGCTGGGTAGATTCAGATCAGATACTATAACTCTGTCTTATGGTGTCCCCCAGGGTTTAGTGTTTGGCCCCTTCTTTTTATCATTTACTTGCTTATACATGCCTTCTGTTACGACCTGGTCTAGGGGCAGGCCGTAACAGAAATTGAGAGTGAGTTCTCTCCCCTGACCTCTGCCAGACCAAACACCGGACACTTTTCAAAACCAGAAAACTGCAGGTTTATTGTCAACAAATGAGTGACAGATGGAACACCGGCTTCAGGGACGGGCAAGCGCCAACATAACAAACAAATCAACTGAAGAAAGAAATCTAACTAAACTGAAAACAAAGTAAACAAAAATACACAGAACTACCCCTAACTCCCCTAACTACCCCAAACTATCCCTAACTCCCTTAACTACCCCTCACTCCCCTAACTCCCTTAACTACCCCTAACTACCCCTAAATCCCTAACTACCCTAATTACCCCTAACTCCCAACCACAAAACAGGAGAAAAACGTAGATAAACAAAAGGCACCCGTCCCCTACGTCCCACACAGATTGTACAGAATCTAACAGAGCTGTATCTAAATGTACAGATGTAGTGGAGAGTGCCGGGCTGGTCTGGGCAGGAGTTCCAGCCAGGTCAAAAGAGAGAACCCTGAACATCTCTCAAGATTCCCGATTGATGATCTTTTATAGTGGTCAGTAGTGGACCTGCATACAGTGTCAGAAAGAACATACACAACATGGCCACCAATAGACATATAAAATGGCTATTATGACCAGGGGTCATAACACTTCATTACATCTAGACTGGACTATTGCAACCCTGCTAGTACTTTAAAGAAGCACCAATATGTACATAACTCAGCAGCTCACACACATCAGACCTTGGAAACACATAATCCCAGTCCAATGCTGCATATAGTACTACGCTTAGTTTTTAATTCTTTACATGGTTTGGCTTCTGGTTAATTTTACTGGTTTGTTTTCCAGAAAACCTTCTTCATGTCCACTCCAGTCTGCTAATGCTAATCTGCTCTCAGTTCCATTCATGAAACTATACATGTATGGTAAAATAGCTTTCAGTGTTGCTGGTACAAAGTTATGGAACTATATCTCTTATCTCAGCATGTGTCTGTTACTGTCAACTTTTGCTTTGTAGATTTCTAAACTGTTGGAAATTGGACCTCAGGAGGGAACTCCACTCATCGAAGAAAGACTAATTTTGGTTAAAACACTCACTTTAAAATATAGTTCTCAGTTAAATTCAAAATATCATTTTCAGTTGTCCACAATGTGTGGCTGGACCAAAGCTGATCACTGACAGTAAGCTGACCCTTTCAACTGAAATGTATTCACTAGTTAGGATGGGTCTCCCCTTGTGAGTCTGGTTCCTCCCAAGGTTTCTTCCTCCAGTTGAGGGAGTTTTTCCTTGCCACTGCTGCCTCTGGCCTGTTCACTTGGTGATATATGTTGTTACTGTCTGTTTTCAAAACAGAACATCATTTCAAAAAAGACAACATCATTGTAAAAGTGCTACATAAATAAACTTGACTTGACTTGACTTATTAAGCAGCTATCAATTCTCTGTTACACATTTTGGTGCCTGAACAAGGATTTGCTGACTCAAATCTCCTTAGGTCACTTTGTAACTATCATGGTCACATGATCATGTTTTTCTTTTTTAAACAATATAAGCATGTGCTATTCCACCTTCAGTCTCAAGGGAACCTGTGATCCATACTGACGCCTTGAGGCAGGAACGGGAATAAAAATGTAGTCAGACAGGAAGTAGGTGAGAGTTGTTTGGACAACACATGCACTCTCTGCTGTGGTTACTTGTCTCCTTTACCAGGAAACTGTTGTTTCTAATGCTGATGTGAGAATCACTATTTTTAAGATGTTTTATGAAACATATTGGTTTCTGCTGTGTTTAATGTGTAGCTGTTAGCATGCTATGCTATGTTAACTTCATGCTTTGCTTTGCTATGCTAACTTCATGCTTTGTTATGCTATGCTACCTTTATGCTTTGCTTTGCTATGCTATGCTAACTTCATGCTTTGCTATGATATGCTAACTTCATGCTTTGCTTTGCTATGCTATGCTAACTTCTTGCTTTGTTGGTTGCAAATTTCTGTTGTTGTTGATGTTTGGACTGTCTAATGGACAGCTAATATGTTATTAGGTGGAGTTTTGATTACAGCCCTCACATGTTTTGTCAGGTACAGCCAAGGACTGGTGGATGGCTGAAAAAATGGGAAAAGTTCAAGACAGCTTTCTTTAGATCATTTCTCTCTAAAGACTATGAGGTTTAGGCTGAGAGATGGTAAATGGAGTGTACTCAATGCATTAATGAAAGCATGCAGGATTTTGTTTTCTAATACCGAGCACTCTGTCTGAAGTGGAGGAAAGGCATTTCTCAGATAGAACTGATGCAAGCTATATTAAGAAACTGCAACCCCTGACTTGCAAGCCTCTTGAGGGGAAAATGTTACTAGCATCAACAAGCTGGTACACGTTGGAACCCTGATAGAGAGAGGCCAAGCTACCCTATCCCTCTGGTCCAGGACACCCTGAAGTCTCTTCACAGAGCCACAGTATTTAGCACATTAGATTTAAAGAGTTGGTAGTGGCAGGTAGGATTTTTATAATCAGAAAACATCCAGAAGACTGCTTTTACCAAGTGCTGTGGTTTATTTGAATTTACTGTCCTTCCATTCGATTTTTAAAATTCTGCCACCACTATTCAGAGAATTATGGAGTCTGTTCTGAGAAGCTTGAAAGGTCACTGCTGTCTTGTTTACACAGATGACATAGTTGTCTACTCCACATCAGTGGAACAGGACCTACAACACCTGGATGAGGTGTTCTGCTGTCTTCATGAGGCTGGACTCAATCTCAACCTCAAGAAGTGTAACCTCCTTCAACGGGAGCTCACCTTTTTGGGACATGTGGTGTCCGCTAATGGTATCTGAACAGAGCATTGAAAGGTGGAGGCAGTGAAGAACTTCCCTGAGCCTCCGTCCGTACATGAAGTACAAAGGTTCTTGGGGATGGCTTGCTGGTACCATTGCTTCATTCCACGGTTTGCTGACAGGGCAGCCTGCCTGAATGCTCTCAAGAAGAAAGGTGCTACATGCCTTCCAGGACATCAAGCAGGCCTTGATCTCCTCCCTGATTCCGATGCCACCAGACCAAGGGTTTTCAAGTACAGGTTGACGCAAGTGACAAAGGGCTGGGAGTGGTACTCCTTCAAGAAGTGAAAGGACAAGAACAGGTGATCGTATACGCTTCCAGGCTTTTGAAAGGTGCGAAACTGAATTACTCCACTTCAAAAAAGGAGTGTCTCGCAGTGACATGGGCTGTTGAGAGGGATGGCACTTTGAAGTAGCTACAGATCATTCTGCTATATCCTTGTTTTTTAACCATCCCAAACCCTCTTTGAGATTGTCAAGATGGGCTATCCACGTGCAGTGATTGGATTTTACAGTTCGGTATAGAAAGGGAAGGTGCAACGTGGTTCCAGACACTCTGTCCCATATTATACCTAAACCTGGAGGAGTTGTAGCCACCTTTCATGCCCTAGGCACCCAGTTATCTTTTTTTGGTTAACTGGGATGAGATCACCAAAGCTCAAGTAGAAGACTTCACCTTGGATCCCATGAGGCGTGATGCCAAAGATGCCAAGACACAAGCAGATTGCATATACTTTGTGGTAAAGCATGGACTCTTGTTTCGTTCTGTACCAAACAAACAACAAGGGCAAACTTTGCAGGAGGTAGTTCCAACAGCACAGCGAAGAGCCATGTTACAGTATGTGCATGGTAATTCTTTGGATGGACATCTAGGGAGGATGAAAGCCCTGAGGTGGCTCTTGGACGTGGCATATAGGCCCACAATCAGGAAGGATGTGTGGAACCCTTGCAAAGAGTGTGAAACCTGCCAAAGGTAGAAGCCCCGAATTTCCAGACTTTCTGTATACATGCAAGCCACGCCAGTGTTCGAGCCAGGGTATATGTTAGGCATTGACCCAATGGGTCCTTTGCTAAAAGCTCTTGGCAAAATTAACATCTACTGGTGATAGTGGATTATTGCAGCAAATGGGCGGAACTGTTTCCACTAAGGGTAGCCAAGGCCCCCCAAATAGCCAACATCCTGGTTAAAGACATATTAACTCATTAAGGCACTCCAGCTTACGTGGTGTCTGATCGTGGTCCACAGTTCACCTCACAGTCTACTACATACAGTCTGCCGCCAGTGGGGTGTGGTACAAAAGCTAACCACAGCATACCATCCCCAGACCAACCTCATGGAGAAAGTCAACAGAAATCTAAAGATCATGATGGCATCCCTTGTGCAGGGCAAACATCGGTTGTGGAATCAGTGGCTGGCCGACTTTAGCTTCGCCATTAACTCAGCATGGCACGAGAGCACTGGTTTTACACCAAAAGAAATAGCTCTAGGAAGGAAGCTGAAACGCCCCCTTGAGAGAGTGCTAGGCCAATCCCCATCTACCGAATATGATGTCTATGATGTGAAACAGTGGCAACAAGAGCTTATCCAGCAGGTGTGGGAAACATTAAAAAAAGCACAAACCAAACAGGCCAGGTACTGTAACCGCTGAAGATCTCCTGCCTGTTTCCAGGGTGGAGATAGGGTGTGGGTGAGGTCCCATCCGTCTTGAGCTGGTGTAGGATTTGCTGCCAAGCTGGCAGAAAGGTGGAAGGGTCCTGCTCAGATAAAGATGGTAAGTCCAGTTAACTACCAAGTCACATACCTCAATGAGCCTAACCAAATCGACGTCGTCCATGCTGAGCATCTTAAACCTTATTAACAATGTAAGCATGTGCTATTCCATCTTCAGCCTCAAGGGAACATGTGATCCATACTGACTCCTTGAGGCAGGAACGGGAATAAAAATGTAGTCAGACAGGAAGTAAGTGAGAGTTTTTTGGAAAACACATGCACTCTCTGCTGGGGTTACTTGTCTCCTTTACCAGGAAACTGTTGTTTTTAATGTTGGTGTGAGTATTATCATTTGCAGGACGTTTCTGTGTTTGATTGTAGATGTTAGCATGCTATGCTATGCTAACTTCATGCTTTGTTGGTTGCAACTTTCTGTTGTTGTTGATGTTCGGACTGCTTATATGTTATTAAGAGGAGAAGTTGTTTCACCTCCCATTACCCGACAGTTGATGTAAGGATTACAAGTTATTCTGCGGGACTTTCCTCCAAATACATTAAAGGAACTCTCTGGACAATGGCTTCATCTTCCACAGATTTATCCCCTCACCATCTGTAATTCCTGTATTTTCTCCAGGATCTGCCCATCAAAGCCCTGTAAGACTGTTCTTTACATGAGAGCATAGCTGTGTTTGTTAAACTAGACACAGTGACTTCCTAAACTAAAGGTTTACAATAATTGTATGTCGTATGTTGGTTTGGGTTTTGATGTGGGTATATTTTTGTATATGGGGGAATTACACTTAATACATTTGGAGGTTTTTGCAATATATTTGAGGATTTCTGTAAAACTTTGTGTACACACATATCAATAGTCCGGCAAGTGCAGGTTACCCATTTTATTTATTTTTCTGTGTGGCCTCTATTAGATAGGCAGTTACAACTTTAATTGTCATCGCTGTATACAGGATTGGTGTAATCAAATATTTGTGTGTTGTTGCATGTTAGTTCTTTAGCTTAGACTTGCTTAGTATAACTAGGCTTTCTGTAAGCATCTCTGTTTGATGACATCACTGCCTGTGTACATCACTTCTAGGGTGCGGCCTGCAAACTTTCAGTTATCCCAACAAGCTTAGCCTTAGTGCCCAGTTAGTGTAACTTCAGCCTGTGCTTAGCTTATCAGCAGCCATTGGCTATCCTAGCCTCTATCCTGTAGTCTGTAGCACATTGACACCCTTTACTTTAGCATGCTAAAGTACTTAATTGTGATTCAGATGTGAGTGTGGTTCCTATGTATGAGCATTGTTACTGTTACTGCAGTGCACCATTAAGTGCTATATTTTAAATAAATTCTCTGCATGTTTGCACTCTACCATGTGCAGAAGGTTTTGGGAACTGCCACATGCTTTTTAGAATTGTCTGTATATTAATCAATCATCATTTATTTTGCCAAGAATGTTACAAGTACCAGGAATTTGTCTTGGCAAGACACACATGGCATGTAAAAAGAACAGTATTACACAAAGGAAAAGGTACAATAAAGTACAATGAATGGAAAAAGAAGAGCTTAAGAGATATATGAGTATCTGTGTATAGGATGAGAGCAGTCAGCTGTACTTTTGCCAGCATGTTTCTTCACCCTGCTGGTGTAGATATTCTGAAGCACTGGCAAATTGCATCCAATGCTTTGCACTGGAGTTTGGCTCGTTCTTGTAAGGTGGAGAAACCAAACCAGATGGTTATAGATGATGTGAGGATGGACTTGATAACCTGCTTGGATAAAATCAGACTGTTGGGGCCATTGTATGGTCAAAATAGGGAAGGGCATCCACTAGATTAAGTAGCTCCATACCACTAACTGAGACAACATAGTGAATTACAATTAGACTGTTTTAGTGCCCTCTCTGATAATTTTGAGTTACTGTCCAGTTGTCTTTAGTGCTCTTTGTGGCAATTTCAGGTAAATTAGTTTAGCACACAAAAAGTACTAAGCAGTTGCCTGCTAACTCTGTGTGTCTACAATATAAAATTCACATTGTTCATACTCGTGAGGGAAACATTTGATCATTGCTGACATTTCAGGGTTCACTATGAAACAGCATCAGAAGTCAGATTTAGTCAGAAAACACATCCCCTATTTGAACTTTTTTCTTCAATTACAGTATATGAAATGCATACCATTATAATTTTTTTTTTATTCATTGCAGATGGATTCTAGTTCAGCAAACAACCTTGTTTGTAGAGATTTGTGGGTTTTTAAAGGCGTGCTGTTGAAGATGACGTAAACATAGATCAGTTATAAAAGTGATCACTCATTAAAATCTGCTCTATCGTTTTCCTGCAGCAGAAGGTATATCAAATAATTGTGGGTCTTTTTTTAACTCCTGTACTCATTTTATGTGTTGACTAGTTTTACAGAAATTATTATTTTGTATGGTACAGATTCTCTTGATCGTTTTAATTTGTGGGTGCATGTTGATGATTTGTAGTGTGATAACGTGTTTGTGGGTCTATAACTGAACTTTCTTATATTTTATTGAAGACCAGTTTTCTGATATGAGATCTGTGGCGCCCCCTGAGAATGCTACATTCTAGGGTTAGGGTTAGGGTTAGGGTTAGGGTTAGGGTTAGGGTTAGACAGGCTACCTGGCACGTACTCTCCACACAGCAAAGTATATCGCTGTCTTTAACTTGGCCTTGTCTGATGTGTTTGGAAGTTCTGCTCTTATTCCGAAGTATGCAGACATGTTTCTGCGTGAGAACCAGTGGATATCTTATGAAGACTGTCTGACAAGCATGTTCTTTGCTTTTGTCTTTATGGTAATGCAGTCCTACAGTCTGCTTGCTTTGTGCTTTGACAGAGTGATTGCTATATGTTTTCCTCTGAGGTATCACGCTATTGTTACTAAAACTACAATGACTCTGATGATTGGATTAATGTGGCTTTTGTCTGTGGCTATTAAGGCTGTTACCCTAATTCTGATTTCTAGATTGTCCTTCTGTAGATCTACTACTGTCAACAGTTATTTCTGTGATAATGGTCCTATCTTCAGACTAGCCTGTAATGATAATTCTCCTAATTTCATAATGGCATATGTCTTTGTCACTATTGTCCTTTGCATTCCATTAACACTGATAGCTATCTCATATGTGTGTATTGGTGTTGCATTACTTAAGATCTCTCATGGTGCTGATCGAATGAAAGCTACTAAAACCTGCACTTCTCACCTCATATTAGTGGCGATGTATTATCTACCAATCCTTAGTGTTTATATATCTGCTCTTACAACATACATGCATCCAAATACTAGAATAATAAACTCAGTCCTAACACAAACAATTCCACCCATGTTGAACCCTATCATTTATACTCTGAAGACAGAAGAGGTATTACAGGCTATTAAAGTACTTTACAAACAAATCAAAGGACAGCTTTCAGTAAAAGATCCTGTGGAAGGAATTGCAAATAATTAAAGTGAAATAATAACTGTAGTTTGGCTTATTTGCATTTAGCAGAGAATTTTCTACTTTTTAGCGCCTCAGATGCCCCCTTCAGCTTTCCATTGTAATTCATATTTATTGTTATTAAAATAGGCCCATTGTTGTCGTTTAACATACTGCACGTTAATCATTGTGTTACATTGTGTATTTTTCAGTTTCATATATTTCCCTTTGCTCTGTAAAAGTCATTTTAAGTTGAACTTAGGGTAATGGTTAAAGTTATCAACCAAACTTTGTGTGTTGTGTTTTACCCTGTCATGCTCATGGTGTTAATATGCTATATATTCACATATCTGCCTTAATCACAGGCTCTTTAATGAACAATTTCATCTTAAACATTATTGAAGTTTTAAAATGTAGCACTTATTGCTCAATCCATAAAGCCCATGAATGCACCCAAAGATGCACAAACAGCACGATTTGATTGACTCTATGGATCCTCCTCCACGCTCCCTCCAGAAACTGTGAGATGCACTGCAGTCAGCATGACTCCAGATAGCATATCTCCCAGTCTGCTGCCCATGCTGTTACTCTGAATAGTAACTAGTGGTCATAATAATATAATTTCAGCATGACTTTTTTGAAAAACCAAATATTTTTTATATAATTTCCAATGACTAGGGTTCCCCTTTACCCAACACAGTGGCCTATTGAGCATTTTAATTTCCAAATTGAAATTCATAATTCTCATTCATCTCCAGAAAAAGTTATGACTAGCTGAAAGTTTTGAACCAACAGTGCCCTCCAATGTCCAAATTGGGAATTGTTTAACTCAGAATGCAAGCCAGCACCTATCACAAACTGTTTAGTGTAGTTAGAAAATAGGGAGAAGTGGAAAAAGAAAAAAATTTGATTTTCGCTGAAGTAAACTTTTAACTTAACTAAATAAAGCCAATGCGCTCTACTTTGTCAAAACTAAAATTGATTGCAAAAAATAACTTTTTACTGCTAAGTCTTGTACTTGAATACACAAAGACATTTGAATTATAGAAAAAGAGCAACAAATTCAGGAAATAAACATATAAACAATGTTTGCCCCAACATATTTACACAATATAAAGCTACAACAAAGCTTCTTTATGGACCAGCATGAGAGGATTGCAAGGACTCTCTTTGGCTCTAGAGAAAATGTGAGCTCTTAGAAATACCGGCTGTAAAATAGCCATGCTGAACCACAACCTCCAAGCATGTGACTACACAAGCCAAAGGCAACTCAAGAACACCAAAGATAATACCACACAGTTCTCATAAATAACACAAGGCAGCGCTAACTATAAAGTCATGACACTCCCCACCTGGTATGAATCAGAATACCATTGTTTCTATTTAGAGTCAAATTAAAGACTGTCAATGTTTTTGTAGTTCATTGAGACATAAGGACCACTACTTCTGTGATGGGTCTAAAAAAGGTTTTCACAGTCCCATGCTTTGTGATCCTTTGCTCAATTTTCCTAACCATGGCGTCAGCATCAATAAATTATTTTGTTTTTTCGAGCAACACTGTATCACCTTCTTTAATGTTGGGCTATCTTTTCTGCTCTTTGCTCTGACTGTGAAGTGTTGAGAGGTACTCACACCTCCACCTTTCCCAGAAGGTATCAGCGAGGTGCTAAACTCTTTTCCATTGCTGCCTGAAAAGATCTGTTTTGTCATAAGATCCTGGTGGAGGTAGAGGGGCACAAACCTTCTGAGTTAGGATCATAGCTGGAGTCAGAGGACAAGGAGTGTTTGGGTCAGTACTGATGGGTATCAGAGGCCTTGAGTTAATGATTTCTGGTACCTCTGCCAGAAATGTCGACAGCATCATGGGTGAGCCAGGATTGATTGACCTGTGATAGCCCTATCATCCTTTTCCATACTCTACCCATATGGGAAAAATGAGGTGTGGTAGTATTCAACGAGGAGAGAAGCATGGCTTCGGCTGGGAACAATAAGAGGATGTTTTTCATCACCACAAAGTTTGACCTGATGAAGCCGACCTCCTATTCTCAGGAGTCCGTTATCATCCAAGACAGAATTAGGTTTCCAGAGTGGACTACTTTTAGGAACAGTCGTTAATTTTCTAGGCTTATTATCTCTGCCTTGTAAGCTTCTCTTAGAACTATTAGAATAATGAGCTTAGCTTGAAGCAAAACACCAGATGCCTTAGATCTACAGCAATATTGGCAGCCATTACATGTAGAAAATGATCAGAACCCAGATTCGAAGGAGAGTCAACTCAGGAAGTGATATTAAACCGCATCTCAGCTTCAGATTCTGGGTCAACAACGTTCGGCTGGACATGTTTTTGTTGGAAGCAATAAGAAGGACCAGAAAGCCAAATGGTCTCTGCAAGGTGAGCTGCAAGCCCTGACCTGGTAGCAACATCAGCTGGATTCTCACTTGTAGGAACACAATGCCACTGTTGAGGGTGGAAGAATTTCCTGATGTGCTGAATTCTATTCCTGACATACACAAATCTCCTTGTTTCGTTGTAAATATGTCCCAACACCACCTCGCTGTCCATGTAGAAATCCAGTGAGTCGATTACCAGCTATGCGATTTCCACAGCCAGGACTGCAGCACCAAACTCGAGTCTGTGAACAATGTAAATAGTTGTGGGAGCCAACTTTGGCTTTGTCATGGGGAAGGCTATGTGGCATGTTCCATTGCAGTCAGTTACCTTTAGGCAAACGCAGCAATGGCATTCATGAATGCATCTGAGAAGACAAGCATCTTGTAATGATGTAGGTTACCCCTACACATTACCAAAAAGACATTTGTGCATATGTACTTAACTTTTTCAAATTGCCACTGTTAATACTTACCTTCAGGGTCCCAAAAGAGTACCAGTAGGGTAGCTCCTGCACTTTACTTACCTGGGTGAGTCCAACCTGTGTAGATGGGGAGGGGAGGAAGAGTGTTTCTGAAAGGAGAACATTTGTATTAATTATTGCATACAGGTTCACTATTAATTAGAGTGATAGCTATTGTTTGTGCTGAGTTTGTGCTTTGATATCGCCACGCTTAATGTTTTGGTGGTTGTGTAAATAATTGTGATGTTGTTTTAACTTGCAGTTAACTAACCCTAACCCTAACCGTATTTATACCTCCTAAAGATAGAGGAAAGGGGGGTCTTCTTGCTTAAGCTGGGTGGTGGAAGTAATGCCTGTGTAGGCCAATGAACGTGATGGGACTTACGACTTTGCAGTCTTGGTCTTAGCCTTATACCTCTGTTGAGAGGCTGTTTACTTTTTGTTTTGCCTGTTTATTTATTTCTTTTTTTCTCTTTCTTTTTTTGCTTCAACGGCACACTGTATATATTTTGTGGTGGCTGGCAATAAGAAGGTGACGGGCTAACAGATTAACTTTTGCCTCTCTGCTGTTTTTATCTGGTGCTCCAGACCATTCGCCCAACGCTACCTATAAAGGGTGTTTTCTTAGCTACTTTTCATAGTTGTGGGAACACGCTTTATCACACATCTCTTCTGCTGAACATGACAAAGACTGACTGAAGTGTAAGCTCTTAAAATGTCTTAAAGTTAGCTCTTAGTAAGCTCTTAAAGTGCCAGGTCTTTAAGTGAGTTTCTCCATCCATTCCATTCTGCCTCCTTTTTAGCTGGGAGAGCTAAATCCCAATCCACTGGTGTGCCGGTCAGTTCTCTTAGTAGGAGTTTGCCCTTGGAGGTGATGGGAGCTACAAAGCCCAAGGGATCAAACAAGCTGTTTACAGTATCAAGCACACCTCAACAAGTGAATGGCCTCTCATTGATAGTAAAAGAAAATTTGAATGTATCCTTTTTAAAGTCCCAGTTTAGTCCTAGGCTATGATGCATGGGAAGTGAATCAGTATCTAGATGAAGGTCTTTCAAATCTTTTACATAGTCAGCAGAGGGAAAAGCTTGTGTGACCGATGTACAATTTGATGCAATTTTATGAAGTCTCTGATTAGAAACAGCAAGCATACCTTAAGCTCTTTCAAGCAGATCAATAGCTTACGCGGCTGAAGGCAAGGATGTGAACCCATCATCGCAATAAAAGCTACGCTGTATGAACTGCTTTGCATCTGAGCCAAATTCAGCTTCTCTTTGTAGTGCAGTGCACTTGAGGCCATAGATGGCCACATCCGGAAAGCGGCTATTGCCAAACACATGACCAGCCATCCTGTATTTCACAACACCATTTGTCAGGATGTTGTCTTCAAACCAGAGTAACATGAGTTTCTGTGATCTTCTCTTACAATGAAGCTGTAAAATATTTGTTCTATGTCTGCAGTGAAGGCCACCAGCTCATGTCTGGAATGCAGCAGGACTCCTAGTAAGCTATTATTTAAATCTCGACCTGTCAACAACTTGCATAAATGATATACCCAAATGTATGCAGGTACCAGCACTCTTCTCCATTAATCAGTGGTAGTGCAGGTTCTGCATGTCCTCGATCCAAGATTTTCTGCATAAAGGCCACAAAGTGATCCTTCATCTTGGGTTTCCGTTCTAGTGTATGACACAAGGAGGTAAATCGGCTTTTGGCTTGGCCTTTGTTGCTAGGGAGTCGTGGTCTTGGTGAGTAAAAGGGAAGAGGTACACTTACACTTCCGTCTGAAAGTAAAGCGATGAAGCTTGTAGCTCTGCGTCCAGTCATTTCTGTAATTCCAGCACATGTGCGGAGTGTGTATGGCGAGTCTGTGCCTTTGAGGTCAAATAGGACAAAGAACTCTTAAGTACTTTTAAGCATCTATGGGGCTGGGCCAGGAGGTGGAGCAGTAACATACTCATTGCTCTCACATTCCTTGCATTAAATGGTTACCTTGTACTCCTTGTGTTCACTTGTTGAATAACATCTAAAGCAAATGCCATTTTACTTAAGAAATAATTTTGCTCTTCAAGGGGCCTCCTTCTAAAGCCTCTGTAGTGTTTCAGAAGATGGGGCTTTTTGAGGATTGGACAGTATCTGTAACATCTGGTTTAAGACTGGCAGGCTCAACAGGATGCAGTAAGCTCTGTTTTGTGAGAAGAGATCACATTTATGAAGTTAATGGATTTATTAGCCAAGTGCTGCTCTGCCTTAGCTGGAGTACCACTGGAGAAGCTTAGAATGAAACTGGGGTCATGTGGAAAATGAGCCTTCCTACACACAAACCTTGTAAAGTATGAAAAAGATGAAGATGGGACTTGGGAAAATAGGTCTTCCATTTTGTATTGACTGCCCAGACTCATCCATTTTTCACATAGAGAATATGGCAATTTGTCAACTATGGGATGTCTTCCCAATAGGTGCTGTGTCCAAATAGGTAAGACCAGATAGGTAACCTTCCGGTTCTGCCAAAAAAGAGGGATTTGAAAAAGAGGGTTTACCTTTAATAAAGTATACAACTGAAAGAATAAATTTTGTAGGACATTAAGAAACAGTCTTTGGCATAGGCCAAGTCTTAGGCCCAAGTCTTTAAGCATGCAGACCCTCGGAGATCCTGCTGACATGGACAGCAGGGGTGAAGCCGCCTTCCAAATATAAACAATAATAAATAAGGTATACCCACCAGAAAAGAATTTACCTGGACCAAATAATCTGAAATGAAACACAGGAGATATATTAACGAAATAAACAAAATAAATAAATAAAAGAAGATCAATAAATAAAATAAAAGTGTAGTAAGAATAAGACATTACTGAGGTTTAATTACTATTAAGAAGTGAAGTTGCGGCTGCAAACCAGTAGCAGAAGCTACGTGATGTGTGAGAGTAAGGTGCTGTTGAGATTAGAGTTGGAGTTAGTCATGACAAAGCAGCGTATGAGCTTGTATAGAGTTATTTGGGTCTGCCCACATGCATCCTTAGTGATTGGGTCTCGGCCCACACATGCAGTGTTTTACATGGGTCTTGGCCCGCACAGGCATCCGATCAGTGGCCGTGTGGCCCACCATACATGTTAGCTAAGGCCCTGGGCCTACCATGCACCATGATAACTCGGGCCACAAGCCCACCATGTTACGTGACAAACAGTAATACAAAAAGAGCAAAAAGCATCATATTTATTGTTCCATGAAGTTGCCACTGCAGCTAACCGCCACGCAACCAGAAGTAGAAACTCCAACCGTCAATCATTTTTAAACCCCTAAAAATGTGGACACAAAATTTGTGACCCTCTTCCTGTCTCACTTCCACATCACCATGAAGTTCAGTGTTGAGTCATCGACACCAATATTGAGGGGTCCCCTGACCCACAAACCACTATTAAAGTCAGTGAAGAGCCAGAGACATTTAACATTCAGCCTCATACCAGTAACAACACCCCTGGTGAGGGTGACACCCTAACCCACACCATCCAACTTCTGCTGACCTTACAGACCAACCACCAGGAGTTCAGTCCAATCCAAATGTTTTTAAAGACATGGACAGACCACACAGAAACTAGGCTGGCTGGAGCTGGCTTTGTCTGGGTCGACAACATATTTCACAAACCCTAAATGTTCAAGCTCAATATCCAGCACCTAATCTGGCTGTACAGAAGCGAGTAAAAATGTAAGTAATCTACACCAACATTATTGCCTTTATTCTTCATGTACCGTATCCGTCATTTGTTAAAGCTTCAAGTAACATTAAAAGGGAGATAGCAACTTTTGTTTGGCCATCATAGTTATGGACAAATAACTCATAACTCAGAGCAAGACAGTTTACAGAAAGTTTGTGACCTCAAATTCTGAGCATCCCAAAATGCCTGCAAACCCAAGAGATTTCCAAGCCTTTACAACTGCATTGCCTTTAGCCACACTCAGCCTGCTCTCGTTATCAGACTCTTCCCCCATTAAGGTTCAAAACCTAAAGTTCCGATGTTTAGGACCTAAATTTCGGATGTTACGCAACAGGTTCTGACTGCTTGCATCCTTACACAAACACTCTTTGTTTTCTCCCATAATTAATTGAGCAGTGGCATACATTGCACCCTTGTGGCAAGTATAATGCACTACTAAAATAAATAGCACTGAGTAGGTTTTCACTTTAATCCCAACTGCCAAAAAGTGTTGGCTTGGGTAAAGCATTAGCCTAGCTTAGCTTAGCTTAGCCGAACAGCAATAACAAGAGGCTTGGTTTGTACGTACAGAGTAAAGGGTTTTATAGGGAGCAGGTGATGAGAGACATGTGTGGTGTGTTCTAGGCTAATTAGCGTACAGGGGACAGGGACCTTTTGTGGTGCTACACAGGATTGTTTACATATATATACATATTACATACTTGTATGGTTATGTATTGTGGCAATATTGGGTACCATATACATTGTTCATACTCACGTGGCAGAAAAATTGATCTATGCGGTGGTATCTAGGTCATGAATCAGGTTTAGTCAGAAATCACACCCCCTATTGTGTGAATCAGTTTCAGGGCTAAAGTGACTTTCACATTAGAAATGACATATTTGGTTAAACAATTACAAATATATTTTGTACAAAAATCATCTTCCTTTGGATCTTTTTCTTCAAAAGCATTATAGAAAAAGAAAAAAGTTATATTCTGTATTGTATTTCTGAATTCTGTCCTGATCTATCATTTATTGCACAAGACTTGTTCATGAGAGAATGCTTTATTACATTTTTTTATTCATTGCAGATGGATTCTAGTTCAGCAAACCACCTTGTCTGTAGAGATTTGTGGGTTTTTAAATGCGTGCTGTTGAAGATGACGTAAACATAGATCAGTTATAAAAGTGATCACTCATTAAAATCTGCTCTAAAATCGTTTTCCTGCAGCAGAAGGTATATCAAATAATTGTGGGTCATTTTTAACTCCTGTACTCGTTTTATGTTGACTAGTTTTACAGAAATTATTATTTTGTATGGTACAGATTCTCTTAATCGTTTTAATTTGTGGGTGCATGATGATGATTTGTAGTGTGATAACGTGTTTGTGGGTCTATAACTGAACTTTCTTATATTTTATTGAAGACCAGTTTTCTGATATGAGATCTGTGGCGCCCCCTGAGAATGCTACATTCGTTCGTCCCTCTGCATTTTACATCAATGGATTGAACAACATGCCACATGTGAAGTATTACTATATGTTTCTGTGTTTTGTATATGCTGTTACTGTTTTAGGTAATTCATTTATAATGGGTACTATCTACCTGGCACGTACTCTCCACACAGCAAAGTATATCGCTGTCTTTAACTTGGCCTTGTCTGATCTGTGTGGAAGTTCTGCTCTTATTCCGAAGTATGCAGACATGTTTCTGCGTGAGAACCAGTGGATATCTTATAAAGACTGTCTGACAAGCATGTTCTTTGCTTTTGTCTTTATGGTAATGCAGTCCTACAGTCTGCTTGCTTTGTGCTTTGACAGAGTGATTGCTATATGTTTTCCTCTGAGGTATCACGCTATTG
>CM038720.1:43547688-43725188 GCA_021613375.1 Megaleporinus macrocephalus | reverse complement strand
TTATTTTATTATTTTTTTCTAACCCCAACCCTAACCCTAACCCTCTCTTGCTTTTTCTCTGTACCATACAAGTTCACCCTCACTGAAGGTGCAATGCTGGGCCCTCCCAGTTCACCAGATACTGGATACATCCCCTAACCTGGCAGAAGTCCAGAAAGCGAAGAACTGTGTAAGTCATGGACCCAGCAATGATGTGTGGGGCAGGAGGCCTGGCCCCAGGAGACAATCTGGGGCCCCACAAACAAATAGCTTAAGGTCTGAGACATGGAAGGTAGGGTAGATCCACCACAACTGATAGGTCAGAGAGTTCATGTGCTGATCCATTTTGAAGGGCCCTGCGTAATGGGGCGCTAGCTTCCAGGATTCCACATGGAGCAGTAGATCACGGGTGGAGAGCCAAACATGTTGCCTAGGGTGAATCCAGGTCAGTTCCTGGCTGACCCTCTCAATCTGTCCATTGGACTTGAGGTGGCTCCCATGAGCTGACAGAATGCCCTCCAGTATTGGCTAGTGAACTGTGGACCCCGATTTCACACCAGGTTGCTTGGCATACCGCGCACCCTGACCAAGTGTGAATCAGAAAATTGGCTGTCTCTTTGGCAGATGGGAGCTTGGGCACGGCCACAAATTCACAGGCTTTGAAAAAAAATCCACAAAGACCAAAAAGCTGTATTGCCCTTGGATGGAGGCAGACCTGTGATGAAATCTAATGACACATGAGACCACGGACAAGCAGGTATAGGCAGCGGATGACGAAGGCCTTGAGGCCTTAAATGTGACACATTCCTTGTGCACACCTCACAAAAAACAAAACAGACACCGACATTTTTCTCCATGCAAGGCCCCCAGAAACTTCTGCCAATGAACTCCAGGATCCTGGTTATCCCTGTATGTCCTAAAAACAGGAAACCATGGTCTCAGTGCAAGCCTCCCTGATGGATGGCGTGCCAGGACCTGGGGAGCAGGGATGATGGTTTGGATTTTTTTGGGATTTTTTTTAAAACTGGCCTGTATGACAATAAGTCAAAGCAATCAAAAAACAACACCCAGCAGGCTTGATGGGACTTGAGTCACTTTGCTTGTTGTACGTAGGCCTTGTTATTGTGGTCTGTTCAAATCACAAAAATGGTGTTTGGCCCCATCCAGCCAGTGCCTTCACTCTTCAAAGGCCAGTTTGACTGCAAGGAGTTCTCTGTCTACAGTTACACTCTGCTGGGGTAAGCCTGGCAAATAAAATGCACAGGGCTGGAACTTCTTGTTGGGGCCTTGGCGTTGGGAGAGCACCACCCCCACATCAATGTCAGAAGCATCTACCTTGACGACGAGTGGTTCATCTGAATCTGGCAATTGAAGAGCTGCCCTGAGGGGGGTGATGAATGCAGTCTTTCATTATTCCCTACTGTATGCAAATTAAGTTATAGCCCAGTGACTGACCATTAATAGCGCAGAGGATGATCTCTAGAATTCATTCTAGAATCAATGAAGCTGCCAGCAGCTCCTGTATCCACAAAGACCTGTAGATTTTCTGTTTAGGCTTGTGACGTTTAGGCAGTGAAACATTTTAATCATTGTTACATGCTTCCATAACAAACTGAAGATCCTCTGCCCATCTTTGGTCCTTTTGTGGTCTCAGCCTTTTTATGGATCATGATGTTGCCATCATCTGTTTGAAATTACATTATTATTAGTTTTAACTCGTTATTAGCCCTTAATTGCCCCATCATCTCTACTTTGTTTGGAATGTTTTGCAGGCATGAAATGCAGGAATGGATGTATATCAACAAATTAAATAACGTTTACTAGATAAAACATAAATTATAATGGGTTCATGTTGTCTGCAATCAAATAAAAGCCAAAGTAAATGTAAAAGCAAATGTAAAGGTAAATGTAAGAAACAATGCAATTTTACATGAAACAGCGAGTGGAAGGTCTTTTTTTGCCTATATTTCTATCCAGGATAAAACTGCCAGACTGCCTCCAAACACTGCTAAAGTAGGAAGCATATATTACATTACAAACACAGCCATCATAATATTCTTTTCCTTCTGGTTTATTATTTGTTATTACAATTTAATTTTTGAGAGTATCCAGTATTAAATTTATTTAATTCAGTGCAAAATAATGTAAAAAAAAAAATGTATTCTAGTTTAGCACACAGTCTATAGAGATTTGTTTTTTTTTCTATGGAGGTGTGCTTTCAAAGATGACGTAAGCATAGATTAATTTTAAATGTGTGTGCTATCTTCTGAAAATTAGATCCAAAAGATTTTGTCCTGCTGTTAAAGGTATTGTGTAAAACATCATTGTATCAAAGATCAGTGTTTTAAAGTATTGTACTCTTGTTTCGCGTTTGATTAATATTACAGGGATTTTCATTTTCTGTTTATGAAATACAAGTTCTAAATCATTTTTATTTGCATTAATGTTTTGTTGGTTTTTAGTATGATGAGGATCTATAACTAATATTTCTTGCATTTTGTTTAAGACAGTCTCCTGACATGACGTACGTTAAGTCCATTGACAATGCTACATTTGTTCATCCCTCTACATTTTACATCAATGGATTGTATAATGTGCCACATGCAAAGTATTACTACATGTTTCTGTGTTTTGTAAATAGTGTGACTGTTTTAGGAAACTCTTTTATAATGGGTACAATCTACCTGTCGCGTACTCTCCACACAGCAAAGTATATCGCTGTCTTTAACTTGGCCTTGTCTGATCTGTTTGGAAGTTCTGCTCTTATTCCGAAGTATGCAGACATGTTTCTGCGTGAGGACCAGTGGATATCTTATGAAGACTGTCTGACAAGCATGTTTTTTGTGTATCTCTTTATGATCATGCAGTCCTACACTCTGCTTGCTTTGTGCTTTGACAGAGTGATTGCTATATGTTTTCCTCTGAGGTATCACGCTATTGTCACCAAATCCACAATGACTCTGATTATTGGTGTTATGTGGGTTATCTCTGCAACTATTATTGGTGTCTCTGTATCTTTGATTACCAGACTGTCCTTCTGTAGATCGGCTACAGTTGGAAGTTATTTCTGTGATCATGGCTCTATCTTTAGACTAGCCTGTAATGATAATTCTCCAAGTTACATAATGACATATGTCTATATTACTGTTGTGCTTTGTATTCCATTAGCACTAATAGCTATCTCATATGTCTGTATTGGTGTAGCATTGCTTAAGATCTCACATGGTACCGAGCGAATTAAAGCTATGAAAACCTGCACTTCCCACCTCATATTAGTGGCCATGTTTTATCTACCAGTCTGTGGCATTTATATAACTGCTCTTATAACAAACCTACATCCAAATACTAGAATAATTAACTCTGCTCTAACACAAACTATTCCACCAATGTTAAACCCCATCATATACACTCTGAAGACAGAGGAGGTCTTACAGGCTATTAAACTACTTTACAAACAAATCAAGGTGAACTTTGCAGCAGTGGATCCTGTGAAGATCATTGTAAAGAACTAAAATGATATGCGAACTGCAGTTTGGCTCATTAACAAATAATTCTTAACTGTTTTTGAAAGATTTAAATGGCCTCTTCGGCTAATAATGTAATTATTTTCATTATTTTTAAAATCGACCCATAAATTCACTTTTTTACTACTGCAAGTTAACAATTTCGTAAAAAATAAACCAAATTTATATGGTTAACATTCAGATATATTTTTGAAATGTGAATGTCAAAACATTGTCTAAATATTTTAAGCAGATGATTCGAAAGAGTGTTTTTAAACCGTCATGGTTTCATAGCCACTATTTTCATTAGTAAAATAGTAATTTATAACAAACTCCAAATTCAGCATCTGTATGGTATATGTTTCCCTGTCATTTGTCATAGTATTGTTTATTTACATTTTAAATGGAATTTGATGTTTGTAACAGACATATGTGACATAATCTTAACATAGTAAAAAATCAAGTTTCCAAATATAGCATTCACGCTTTCTTCCATACACTCTATAATTGTAAACAATGCTACAGAAACAGACAGTTTTAGTTTAATTATTTTTGTGATGTAATTAAAACCAATAAAATAATTTTTTGTCCTGGTAATGGTGCTTTGTTTAATGTAGAACAGCAGCGACAGCAAAAAAAACTGAACTCTCTTTGCTTTTCTTTTACATTGTTTAATGTCCCTAATGGCAAAAATGTAAAACAAATACTGAAGGCCAATCCAGAGGAATGGTCTAGAAACAGAGCAGGACTAAAACTGTGGTGGCAGCAATCAAATACGGATGGATCTATGTATGTGTAAACTGAAATAATTAAAAACATGTAAAAGTGATTAGTGTAGAAGAGTGGATAACCTAGATGTCTGTCTGTGGCTGGTGGTGACGAGTAACTGTGAGGTCAGAGGCCTTTAATCAGGATAGTCAGGAGTTGGGTGCCCTTGACACTTAAAGGCAGTGACCCATGTTAAAAAAACTGATGATGGTAATCGTAAATACGGCGCCGCCAAGGCTGATGGCGAGAATGAAGGAGATGGAAAGATGATCATCCAGCTCATGCTGGTGGGTTGGAAAAGCAGGGCAGAGCACCTGTGGAGTGAGCTGCAGCGCCTGCCGAGAGAGGTGTGGAAATGGACTTGCGAAAACAAAGGGATGATGAAAAGGTGGGGGAGACAGAGGGCGGGAGGGATGACGAAAGGGGGGCTGGGAAGGCGGGCAGAGAACATACCTGTGGTTCATGTGGTTGGGCAGCCCCGAGGACGAAAAGGAGATCACAGAACATTGATGGAGTGAGGAGCCGAAGGTGGCAAGCAGTTGGAGCAGGAAGAAGAAATAGACCAGAAAAAGGCCGGGCAGGGGGCGAGTCCAGCAGGTGGGCGAGGAGTACCGGCGGCTGCAGAGAAGCCTGGTGGCGCATGAGGGCTTGTTACTGAAATAGCAAATCAATTAAATTCCATTTAAGTTTGATTGTAGTCACCGTACTTCGCCATACCCACTTTCAAGCGTGTGTTTCTTCCGCCTCTTTGTTAGAACGTCCGCTCAGCTAACCAAAATGAATACAGTTACATGGGAGGAGACCAGAGAGACAGTAAGAAGTTCTAATAGGACAACACTGTCTCATCCGAGGTTAATAACACAGTGGGTGGGTGATATGAGAAGGTGGTCTGAGGTTAATAACACAGTGGGTGGGTGATATGAGAAGGTGGTCTGAGGATAATAACACAGTGGGTGGGTGATATGAGAAGGTGGTCTGAGGTTACTTATGGAGACATGTTTAATAACTGTACTCTCGGAAGGTGTAGACGGTTCAGTAATGAAAATCTATAAAAGTACGGAAGCGTATCAGTACCTGCACAGTGGGAAGGTGGGCGTGTACTCCTACACACAGGCGGTGAGTTTATATTTCTGAAAGCCGGTTAAACCCAAGTCCAGCAGCTGCCCGAGCCACTCTGCATGGGTGTTAGTTACAGTCCAGATAGCCTAGCGCGGTGGACACTGATCAGAGAACAGTTACTGAACTGATAGACTCACCAGCACCGACACCTCTGCTTCCTCAGAGCTTCATAAGCGAGACATTTCTCTAGATGAGGAAGCTCTGGTGCTGGTTCTCCTCCACAGAATGGTAAGAGCAGACATACGGAGGTTTGGGTGGATGTTTTAAATTTAAACAGTGGCAAGGAAAAACCTCAATCCTGGAGGAAGAAACCTTGGGAGGAACCAAGACTGATAAAGGGAGACCCATCCTCCTCTGGTCATACAGTATTTACAGTTTAATAAACTAAATACCAAAGAAAAGCTAAAAGAATATCTATTTGAATTCTGGATGGCCAGTCTTTAGAAACGGTGCTGGTAGAGGCAGTCTCTGAGTGAATCTTTATGAAAAGTGGGCTGGGACTGAACAGTTGAGCTGGCGATAGCAGAGAATAGACTTGTAGCAGAAATGGAGTGCAATAGACCGTGGATGGCAGCGGGCAGGTTCAGCAGGTGTGAGCGGGGTAACAGTGGCTGTGCGAGGGCATGTTGCAGGAATGGCAGCGACAAACCGCGATGCAGTGGGTAAACTCATTGTGGGAATGGCATGCAACAAACCGGCTGTAGTGACAGCATGGCTGGGAGCAGCCTGGCAGGAGTGATTCAGGGATGCACTAATCGGCGTAGATCTGGGGCTATAACACTGCAAGCATCGCCTCAGGTCGGGGACAGGCGAATGAAACTAGGAGGAGCGAAAAAAACGGTTTTCTAGGACCCTCTGAAGGCTGGCCGTGGTCTGGTCAGAGATGGTAAGAACGAAGAAGAGCTCATGAGCCTTAAACATTCATCTACATTCAAAGCTTTCATTTATGCTGCTTTACAAGGCCTTTCTGAAATATTCTAAACTATATTCTAAAATCCAGCCTCTATTGCAGGATTGGTGCAATGACATCCTAGTTTTAGGTCTGGGTGCCTCTTTAACTAATGTTAATCATTTGTATCTCTCTTTCAAATAGAGCTTGTTCACATTAAATAGTAGTACTTTGTATCTCAGCATGTGTTTGCTAAACACATTGCAGTGAAATGTAGCCACTTTGATAATAACATGGGTTTAATAGGTAGTGGTAAACCAGCCACTAAGGAAGACAAGCCAGTGTATCTTTTGTGCTGAGCCCAAGCCCGGGTAAATGGTCAAAACAAACATGTGAGTTCATCTAAGTGATACAATACTGGATCAGTTGAGGGCCGGGTTAACGACAACCACTGGTACTGTTCACAAACAGGGTGCCAGCGGAAATTGTGCTACAGTTGGTTGAAGACCTTGAGGAGGGAAAGGGTGGCAACTCTAAATGTAGGGATGCTGACAGGCAGAAGGAATGTAGATGTTTTATGTGTCAAAGAGATCAAGTAGAAGGGCAGCAAGGCTCACAGCATTGGAGCACGGTTTAAACTGGAGAGAACGTGGCCAAACATCAAGAAGACCAAATGGTGAAAACTGAGTAAGGAAGAGCGTGGTGAAGAGTTCAGGGACGAGCTGTTAAAGGCTCTGGGTGGTAAGAGCGAGCTTGCAGATGACTGGGCTACTACAGCAACATTGATTAGAGAGATAGGTAGGAAGGTACTTGGTGTGTTATCTGGACAGACAAAACATGATAAGGAAACCTGGTGGTGGAATAGTGAAGTGCAGGAAGCTATTCCGAGGAAGAGGGGTAGCAAGAGGTAGCAAAGGCAAAGCAGAAGGCGGATGATGCGTTGATTGGGAGGATGGACATTAAAGGTGAGAAGGACTTGAATAGACTGGACAGACAGAGGAATCAGGCTGGAAAGGATGTGCAGCAGGTTAGACTTGTTAAAGATAGGAATGGTAATGTTCTAACAAGAGAGGAGAGTGTGATGGAAAGATGGAATGAGTACTTTGAGGAGCTAATGAATGAAGAGAATGAAAGGGAAAGAAAAGTAGAGGTCATAGAGACTGTGGATCAGGAAGTGGGAAAGATCAGTGAGAATGAAGTTTGGAAAGCTTTTAAGAGGATGAAGAAAGGGAAGGCAATTGGACCTACCAGTGGAGGTATGGAAATGTCAAGTCAAGTCAAGTCAAGTGGGTTTTATTGTCATTTCAACTACATACAGAGTACACAGTGAAACGAAACAACGTTCCTCCAGGACCATGGTGCAACATAGACAGTGCATACAAGACACAAGTGCAACACAAACAAACAAGTGCGGACAGACAACACAACACAGTACAGACAGACAACACAACACAGTACAGACAGAGAATAATAAATAATTGCCGGTAGTGTGCAAATTGTACAATGTGTAATAAATAGAGTCCAGTGAGGTAGTAGAGTTATTAGTGCAATGCCTTGTGCAAAAATGCTTCCCCTTTTTTATCTGGGGTAAATGGTTGGAGAGAGAGAGAGAGAGAGAGAGAGTGTGTACATGTACCAGAAAAGATATCAGTTCAGACGTTGAGTTGTGTTGAGAAGTCTGATGGTTTGGGGGAAGAAGCTGTTGCAGAGTCTGGTCGTGTTGGACCGGACACTGCGGTACCTTCTTCCTGATGGCAGGAGGGAGAACAGTCTGTGTGAAGGGTGGGTGGGGTCATCCACAATGCTGGTTGCTTTGCGGATGCAGCGGGTGGTGTAAATGTCCAAGACGGAGGGGAGAGAGACTCCGATGATCCTCTCAGCTGTCCTCACAATGCGTTGGGGGGACTTGCGGTCAGAGGCTGTGCAGGTCCCAAACCAGGCAGTGATGCAGCTGCTTAGGATGCTCTCTATGGTTCCCTTATAGAAGAGGGTGAGGATGGGTGGAGGGAGACGGGCCTTTCTCAGCTTCCGGAGGAAGTAGAGACGCTGCTGGGCTTTCTTGGCTGTAGAGCCGGTGTTCAGGGACCAGGTGAGGTTCTCCGCTAGGTGGACACCAAGGAACTTGGTGCTCTTAACGATCTCCACAGAGGAGCCGTTGATGTTAGGCGGAGAGTGGTCCGGTCTTGATTTCCTGAAGTCAACAACCATTTCCTTGGTCTTCTCTACATTCCAGTGAAGGTTGTTGACTGTACACCAGTCTGTCAGCTGCTGTACCTCCTCCCTGCATGCTGACTCATCGCCTTTGCTGATGAGACCCAGCACAGTTGTATCATCGGCGAACATTATGATGCTGTTAGAACTGTGTTTCGCAACACAGTCATGAGTCAGCAGGGTGAACAACAGAGGACTCAGTACACTGCCCTGGGGTGCCCCAGTGTTCATGGTGATGGTGCTGGAGCTGCTGTCCCCGAACCGGACTAACTGGGGCCTTCCTGTCAGTAAGTCCAGGATCCAGTTGAATAGGGGGGTGTTGAGGCCCAGCAGGCTTAACTTTCTGGTGAGATTCTGTGGGATGATGGTGTTGAATGCTGAACTGAAGTCTATGAACAGCATTCTGACGTAGGTGTCCTTCTTCTCCAGGTGGGTAAGGGAGAGATGAAGGGTGGTGGTGATGGCATCGTCAGTGGAGCGGTTGGGACGATATGCGAATTGCAGGGGGTCCAATGAAGAGGGCAGTTGGGTCTTGATGTTCCTCATGACTAGCCTCTTGAAGCACTTCATGATGATGGGCGTGAGAGCTACGGGACGGTAGTCATTGAAGCAGGACACCGTGGACTTCTTCGTCATGGGGACGATGGTGGTGGTCTTGAGGAACGTTGGGACAGTGGAGCTGCGCAGGGAGACGTTGAAGATGTCCGTGAGTACATCTGTCAACTGGTCTGCACATTCTCTGAGCACTCTGCCAGGGATGTTGTCTGGTCCTGCAGCTTTCCGTGGGTTGACTCTGCGCAGAATTTTCCTTACGTCCACTGCAGTCAGGCACAGCGCCTGCTCGTCTGGCTTGGGTGTGATTTTGCTCACGTGTTGTTCTGTGCCTCGAACCGTGCATAAAAGTCATTTAGGGCATCGGGGAGGAAGGCATCACTGTCACAGGACGGTGGCATTGTCCTGTAGTGTGTGATTTCCTGGATGCCCTGCCACATGCGCCGCGCGTCACCCGTGTCCTTGAAGTGGTTGTGGATTCTCTGGGCGTGTGCGCGCTTTGCCTCTCGGATGGCTCGTGACAATTTGGCTCTTGCTTTCCTTAGGGCCGCCTTGTCACCCACTCTAAAGGCCGAGTCGTGGGTCCTCAGTAGCGCACGCACCTCAGGAGTCATCCACGGCTTCTGGTTTGGGCGTGTGGTGATGGTCTTGGAGACAGTGACATCATCAATACACTTGCTGATGTAGCCAGTGACTGATGCTGTGTACTCCTCCAAGTTAACAGAGTCGCCTTCAGTCGCAGCCTCCCTGAACATGTCCCATGCAGTGCACTCAAAACAGTCCTGAAGGGCAGAGATGCTCCTGCCGGCCAGGTTTTCACCTGCTTCTGAACTGGTCTGGAGCGTCTGATGAGGGGTGTGTAAGCTGGAGTCAGATACACAGACATGTGATCCGAGAACGCGAGGTGGGGGCGGGGCTCCGCCCGGTACGCGCTGGGTATGTTTGTGTAAACAAGGTCCAACGCGTTCGCTCCTCTCGTGGCAAAGTCCACATGCTGGTGGAATTTAGGGAGGACTGACTGGAGATTAGCGTGGTTGAAATCTCCGGCGACAATGAACAGTGCGTCTGGATGTCTGGTCTGCAGATCGCTGATGCCCCCATGCAGTTCCCACAGTGCCTCCCTAGCATTAGCATTAGTGCTAGCGCTAGGCGGTATGTACACGGCGGCTATCAGCACGGCGGAGAATTCCCGTACTAAATAAAAAGGTCTGCACTGGACTATGATGAACTCCACCAGCGGAGAGCAGTGCTTGGCGACAGTCACAGCGTTGTTGCACCATTCTGTGTTGATGTAAACACACGCCTCCACCGCAGGTCTTCCCGGACAGAGCCGCGCTTCTATCCGCTCTGAACGAGGCTAGCCCGTCTAGCTGAATGACGCTGTCTGGAATACTGTCGCTGAGCCACGATTCCACAAAGACTAGAGCACAGCAGTCTCTGAACTCTCGCTGGGTCGCTCGCTGGAGTCGAATGCAGTCCAGTTTATTATCGAGGGAGCAGACGTTTGCGAGGAATAGCGATGGTATAGCCGGGCAGCTAGGGCTAGCCTTTAGCCTCGCGCGAACCCCGGTCCAAGTGAGATGGTAGTGAGGTTTAGATAGAATTGACATTTCAACATGTTTTAAAGAAAAACAACAGCCTGATTGGCTACTGCGTTCTGGTGGGAAATACTAATAAATTCAGGTGTAATTAAACTTCATACCATTCACGAATACAATTCAAATACATTCTGCAGGTCGCACATCAATATATATGAACAGGTGGTTGGGGCGGTGGTTCACACACACACCAATAAATAACAACAGCGGTCATTAACTCCAAACATCTGTTAGTACATGATGGATATCAGGTATCACCTCATTTAGGGGTCATTAACTCGGGGGTAAGGGGCAGGTCTTCCTGTACAATACTTAATGCTCTTTGGTCGAGGGGAGGGATTAAGGGACAGGGATTTTTTTGATTGACACCTCTTAAATCAATTTACAATAAGTGCCTTCTATTCTCTCTCTGCTGTTAATCCCTAGAATTACAGGTACCATGATCTTGTAATGAAAACCAGCCCTGCTAAGGTAGGATTTAGCTTTCCTAACTCTGATCTCCCAGAGATGTACAAACACTTACATTTTATTTTGTAGTCTTTTTTCTTTTATTGAGTCAAGTAGTTGTTATGGCACCATGGTATGTTATGGGCATGGATATTGTCGTGTGTTTGTGTGTTCTTGTCCACTGTTTAGGGTCCACTCCAGAATCCCGCTCCGTTCCATGATTTGGCTCCTCCTTCCCTTTAAAAGAGGCACCAACTTCACACACCCAGGACTATCCTCATTCTGACCGTGAATTGTTGCTGTATACTCTGTCGACCTTGCTAGTTCTTGACTTTTTGACTTCATCAGTGCATTCAGTTTTTGATTTTGGGAAGAAGTGGTTGCAAAGTGTGGTGGTCGTGGAACAGATGTTACAGTTTCTATTGCCATATGACAGGAGGGACAAGAGTCCATGAGAGACTTGTGTGGAGTAGTTCACAATGCCCCTGGCCTCATGAAAGCAGCACTTGTGGTGGGAGGTGTGGGTAAAGGCACCCATATGGTCTTCCTAGCTGTCCTTACAGTCTGTTGTGGTGTAGTTCTCATAGCAGTCTGTGGGACAGACTTTCAATTTCTCCATGTAGAAATTAGTGAGGATGGAAGCAGGGAACTTTGCTCACTTCATCTTCAGGAAGTAAGGTTAGGCTTGATGGCTAGGTGGGGTTAGTTGAGGGTCCAAGTGACATCATCTGTAAGATGCATTCCATGAAGTGGGAGCTTTTGACTCTCGGGATGTGCAGTGTAGGGCGATAAATACACCCTGTCATATACAATGTGTGTTTTGGGTAGCCTGAAAGTATTTAGAAAAAAGTTTAGATTTTATAGGCCTAGTTGCGCTTTGATAACCTGGGAGAGGTAGAGTCTTGATGTGCTAAGAACTGCCTTGCAATGCTAAGAATTTATCTAACCTGAAGGCATTATTTCAGATTTTCAGCATTGTGCACACCTTTGCAGTGCACGATCAAAAGGTTGAGAGGTCAGAGCAACTTTGCACATGCCTGTTTATTACATGGATACTGCTGTAAACAAGTCCATCCAATCTTGTGTAGGAATGTTTAGGATGATCTTAATTAATTTTGTTGGGATGTTGTCATTATGGCAGCTGAAAACATGCTTTGTAAAGTAAAAAAACAAACAAACAAACAAACGCCTGTTTGATATGAGTTGAAGAAACTGAATAAGATTGAGGACAGATTACTTTGTCAGCACAAATGATCCCCGATGTTTGTGATGTAAGTGTTAAAATCTTACTATGTGTAGGACATCTCCACCTCGCCCCTGTGGGTGCAGACAGCACAGCTCCTGTAGCTTTTTTTTCTGTACCATTTAATTCCTTCCTTTTTTCAGCAAGGGAAGAAGAAGTGTTCGTTTTTCATTCCACTACCCAGTTAGAATCTAATGTTCAGTGATATGAGCACAAAAGAAATCTCTTGGGGGGATGTGGTATAGTTAAATCTTCACAAAATAATGTTTTACCAAGACTAAACAATGACGACACTACTACGGTCATGGGACGGGTGAGGGAGGAACCAAGTGCAGAGATCTCTAAAATTACTAAAATAAAATCGGGCTTAAAAGGGGAGTGTGTGCTCGCCAAACGGCGTAAAAATGGTCTAGGAGTGGTGTAAGACCTTTTGGGAGAATGTGGAAAACAAAAGGAAGGAAGGGAAAAAAAATAATTTACGGCAGTAACCAGGGCTTATCCCAGAGTCTCCAGGAGAACTATGCATGTGGCTGGATTCAAACCCACAATCTCTGTTTTGAGAGACAAGCTCTCTGTCGTTGCGCCACAGGAGTGCACTCCTGAGACAGTATCCACGGGTTTATGAGGGCTGCGCTGAAAAGCGCGGGAAGGCCAAACTTTTTTTCTCTTTTGGATTCTACTCCGTAGAGCTACCGTTTACCGGTCACACTTGGAATGAAGTACGCACCTTAAGACAGACAGTACGGAAATTAGAACGCAAATGGAGAGTGACCAAGCTAGAGGTATTTCACTCTGCTTGGAAGGACAGCCTTAGCAGTTACAGAAAGGCACTTATTAAAACACGCTCAGCATACCTGTCCACACTCATCGAACACAACAAAAACAATCCTAGAGTTTTATTTAGCACCATCGCAAAACTTACCAAAAATCAGGCAGGATCTGAACCTCAAATACCTGCCAACCACAGCAGCAATGATTTCATGGACTTTTTAAATAGCAAAATCGAGAATATTAGACAAAAAGTTCTACCAATACGAGTAACCTATCCTTCATCCGATTTGGCTCAAACAGCACAAAATGTGATTTTAGAAGAAAGACTAGAAACATTTTCTCCACTACAGCAGACAGAACTAGAAAAACTTATCTCTTCCTCAACTTCTGCTACATGCACACTTGATATGATTCCAACAAGCCTATTGAAACAAGTATTACCAGCTATTATTAAACCTATCTTAACTATCATCAACTCTTCTCTTAGTCTGGGTCATGTACCTAAGTCTTTTAAACTAGCTGTGATAAAACCCTTGATAAAGAAGCCAAATCTTGACCCCAGAGAACTGTCCAGTTATAGACCCATTTCCAATTTACCTTTTATCTCTAATATTTTAGAAAAGGCTGTAGCTCGACAACTCTGTTCTCATCTACATAAGAACAACATATATGAAAAATTCCAATCTGGTTTTAGGCCACATCACAGCACAGAGACAGCTTTAGTTAAGATAACAAATGATCTTCTTCTTGCCTCTGATCAGGGCCACGTATCTCTACTGGTGTTACTAGATCTAAGTGCAGCTTTTGACACTATAGATCACACTATTCTTTTGGACAGGCTAGAAAATATAGTTGGAATCACAGGAACAGCGTTATCCTGGTTCACATCTTACCTTAGTGATCGCTTTCAGTTTGTAAAGATAAATAATGTATCGTCTAACACTACAAAAGTGAAATATGGAGTTCCACAAGGTTCTGTTTTAGGTCCTCTGTTATTTACACTATATATGCTACCATTAGGCTCAGTTATAAATAGACATGGAATTAGTTTCCACTGTTATGCCGATGATACACAACTGTACATATCAGCCAAACCAGATGACAAATCCAGATTAAATAAGATAGAAGATTGTGTAAGAGATATTAGACTTTGGATGCTACAGAACTTCCTTCTTTTAAACCCAGATAAAACGGAAGTTCTCCTCCTCGGCCCAAAGGCTGCTCGGACTAAATGTTCAGATTTAATGTTAAATCTTGCTGACTTCTCTGTAGTTCCTGGTTCAGTAGCCAAAAATCTTGGTGTAACAATTGACTCAGATCTGACATTTAATCAACACATCGGTAATATTACAAGAAAAGCGTTTCTTCACCTACGAAACATTTCAAAGTTAAGAAATGCGTTATCTGTGTCTGATGCTGAAAAGTTGATACATGCCTTTATAACCTCAAGGCTAGATTACTGTAATGCATTATTGTCAGGATGCTCCAGCAGGAACCTGAATAAACTACAGTTAGTTCAGAACGCTGCAGCTAGAGTACTAACTAAAACCAGGAAATTTGATCACATCAGTCCAGTTTTATCAGCGCTACACTGGCTTCCTGTTAAATTCCGTATCGACTATAAAATTCTATTACTGACGTATAAAGCCCTGCACGGTCTCACACCGGAGTACCTGCAAGATCTAATTTCCTATTATGAACCGCCACGTTCACTCAGATCACAGGATGCTGGTTTTCTAATAGTTCCTAAAATTCAGAAGACTACAATGGGGGGAAGAGCTTTTTCCTACAAAGCCCCAAAATTGTGGAATAATCTCCCAGTTAATGTTCGGGACTCTGACACAGTCTCAATATTTAAGTCTAGACTAAAAACATACTTGTTTAGTGTAGCTTTTGGTAATTAAGCTTCTCTTTTAGATAAAGGCAGGAGATCTGGGGGTTCTTGGACACAGAGGTTTATGGTAAACTGAGATGTTGGTGCTGTTGTTCCAACACTTCACGAGATCACACAGGTTTGTTGATGGTGGAGTGGGGGGACCCCAGTGTCTCAGGGTACTCTCATGTCCATGTTACCTTCTGGTTCTCTCCTTTTAGTTTAGGCTGTTATAGTTAGATCTGCCGGAGTCACCAACCACACTCTAAAATTCTGAAAATTCATATTCTCTACAGTCTTACTCCTGAGCCCAACTAACTCTTTCTCTTTACTCTTCCTGAGGAAATGACTGTCCTCCTGTCTGTTGAAGGCTGTTGAAGGACTGATCATCGGGCCATCACCCCACCATCACCAGCCAGCTCACCTGTCCATTTACTGCTACACCCTCAGTTACATCACTGTGCCATCCAGATGCACCAGCACTGAGATAGGATGGGACTGTTTCAGCTCACGCCCACTTTACATAAAGACTGTCATAGACTGCCTCAGCCAGAGACTGCCTCAGTCATACACTGCCTCTATCTGTGCAGCTTCTAAAGCTTTGCTATCCAGATTTCAAACAGAGACTCCTTTCTTTGGTATTTAGTTCAAACTGTAAATACTGTTTGACCAGAGGAGGATGGGTCTCCCCTTGTGAGTCTGGTTCCTCCCAAGGTTTCTTCCTCCAGTTGAGGGAGTTTTTCCTTGCCACTGTTGCCTCTGGCTTGCTCACTGGGGGATATATGTTATAACTGTTTTCAAAACTCTGTAAAGCTGCTTTGAGACAACATCGTTGTAAAAAGCGCTATATAAATAAAATTGACTTGACTTGACTTGACTTGGGAGAGTGCGACAGTCACCTGCTGGGCTTCCGGTCCTTTATAGGCCGTGTTACAGGTGTCGCAGATGAGGGCTCATTAGGTCTCCGCCTAACAGTCTTAGTGGGCTTACGGCGCCCTCTGGCGGTTATGGCGGGAACTGACGGACCCCTTACAACTACAGCCTTCCTTTACTATTTTCATTAGTGTAAGCACACAAGTCACCACTGTACGTTTCACTCGACAGTGCTGCTACCTTGTTGGTGTGGTGAGCAGTTAGCTCTGCTAATTTGAGTGTCTGCACAGGAATGGTGTCATGCTGAAGGAAAGAGATGGTTGAGCCGAGAGGCAAGGGTTAGCTTTTAGCCTAACTTGGACTCCAGAGCTTTTAGCCTGCTTCTACTTTCTGCTACACTTTTCCTCTGGCCAGCAGAATCACACAGTCCCGCGGTCCCAGGGTCAGTCTGAGGTCAACTAACACCCCCAACATCATTGATTGCAGCTCTATTTTAAACTCTGTCTGTGTTTACAAGGGGGCTTTTAATCAGAAAAGGTGAAAAAGGTGAGGCCAATCATAGGCCTGTTTCTTTTATCCGTATAAACTTGGAGATTTTAAGGATTCATGTGATTTATCATATCGGACAAAATAATTAGAGTGACTGTGTGCCTTTCCTACTCAGAACACTAGTAGAGTAGTTTCAAACACAGATATAATAAATTTAACCCATAATCATTCTGTCCTTATTAATCATCAGAGAATCAGCCGTTACATTTTTAGTTTTACAACCTTGTCTACAGAGATCTGTGTGTTTTCTTTTTTCTTGTTAGAGGTGTGCTTAGGATGACGTAAACATTGGTCAATTATAAATGTTTGATCTCTCCTGAATTCCACAAGGTTTTAGTCTCCTGTTTTCTTAAATGCTATTTATTTGTGTTTACATTTTGATGTGTTACTGGTAATCGGAGGGATATTTAACTCTTCTTTATTTCATTTAAAACAAGTCGTAACTTGACTTTTATGGAGTCCATTGACAATGTAACAATCATTCGCCCCTCGACATTTTACATCAATGGATTGTATAATGTGCCACATGCAAAGTATTATTATATGTTTCTGTGTTTTGTATATACTGTTACTGTTTTAGGAAACTCTTTTATAATGTGTGCTATATACCTCTCTCGTACTCTCCACACAGCAAAGTATATCGCTGTCTTTAACTTGGCCTTTTCTGATCTGTGTGGAAGTTCTGCTCTTATTCCGAAGTATGCAGACATGTTTCTGCGTGAGAACCAGTGGATATCTTATGAAGACTGTCTAACAAGCATGTTCTTTGCTTTTCTTTTTATGATGATGCAGTCCTACAGTCTGCTTGCTTTGTGCTTTGACAGAGTGATTGCTATATGTTTTCCTCTGAGGTATCACGCTATTGTCACCAAATCCTCAATGACTCTGATTATTGGTGTTATGTGGGTTATCTCTGCAACTATTGCATCTGTTTCTATAGCTCTGCTTACCAGACTGTCCTTCTGTAGATCGACTACAGTTGGAAGTTATTTCTGTGATCATGGCCCTATCTTCAGACTAGCCTGTAATGATAATTCTCCTAACTATGCAATGGCCAGTGTCTATACTGCTGTTGTGCTTTGTGTTCCATTAATATTGATAGCTTTATCATATGTCTGTATAGGTTTTGCATTACTTAATATCTCACACGGTGCTGATCGAATCAAAGCTATGAAAACCTGCACTTCCCACCTCATATTAGTGACCATGTTTTATCTTCCAATCTTTAGTGTTTACATTACTGCTATTACAACATACATCCATCCAAATACTAGAATAATCAATTCTGCCCTAACACAGACTATTCCACCAATGTTAAACCCCATAATATACACTCTGAAGACTGAGGAGGTATTACAGGCTATTAAAGTTCTTTACAAACAAGTCACTGTGGTTTGGAAGAAAACCATAAAACTTTAAATACTCAAATATTGCTCTTTAGGTAACTATTGTTATCACTGTTGATATTAAAATAGGTTCAAGGACTAAAAGTTAAGGAAACTGTATATAAAGTTTCAAAATACATTTGATTATATGTTAGGTATGTATATGAATGAAGAACTTTTAAATAAATGTCTACATGAATAATTCCAAAAAGTTTGAACCAATATAGTTGGTTTTTATTAAATTTATTTAAATTTATGTAACCATTTCCATTCATGTATTCCATTCATTTTCATCTACTCAAACATAAAAAACATAAAAAAATAAGTTTTTTTCATTTTATTATATCATCCTCATTAGTACCCAGGTCTTCTACACTAACATCACATTGTTGCCAGAAGAACCGTTTTTTATGGCTGGAGGCCAAATGTGCTGGTCAAGGGCACAACAACATTCTGTGGTTGAAGCCACCAGTGCTAGAGGGGTTGGATACAGCAAGGACTGTGGGTAGTGCACACAAGCAGCCCCCTCATCAGCAACACAGTGATGATACTGTGCAGGCCAACCAAGGTTCTTTATGGGAGCTGAGACAACCTCTGTCTCCTCTTACCTGTGCCTGGCAGCCTGAAGACTATGGTGCTGGGCTTAGTTTATGAGGGTCACATCAGGTTAGAAGGCTCTGTTGTGCCAAGGACACAACCCTGAGAGAGGGCTGAGGGCTCCTACTGCTGAGGAGCAGGTATCCAGCGGGACTTCGTCAAGACTTGTCCTTAAAGTGACAGAAACAATAAAGATCTTTTGTTTTTTGTACATGTGATATATCTGAATTTCTAAAGAACCTTTGAAAGATAACTGTTAAGACTAACTGTCTAGCCTTTATGCTGCTGGGTTTCCGCTGCTGACTCCTTTGTGAAGAAATGGTCATTTTCAAGGTTTGATTTAGTATGCCAGAATTCTTCCGGGGGGTCTTGCTTGGGGACTGATCTATATATTGGAATATGAAATAATGAGATTTTGAAACAGGGCACTGAATGGTCCAGAGCCTGGTTCTCTCTTGTGGGATATTTCACAATATGGTCAAATTTGTGCAGAACTTGCAGCGATTCAAATCATCTGCCACAATAAACAAAGTCATGGTAACTCAAGTCAAGTCAAGTCAAGTCAAGTGGGTTTTATTGTCATTTCAACTACATACATAGTACACAGTGAAACGAAACAACGTTCCTCCAGGACCATGGTGCAACATAGACAGTGCATACAAGACAAGTGCAACACGAACAAACAAGTGCGGACAGACAACACAACACAGTACAGACAGAGAATAATAAATAATTGCCGGTAGTGTGCAAATTGTGCAATGTGTAATAGACATACTGTCTTTGTAGCTGTACTGCTGTGTCTGAAACGTTGCCTGAACCAAGTTACCTCTTTTGGGTAAGCAGATGGGTCTAAGCAGGATGGAAACCCTGTTGATGCCAGAAGTGGCAGCCACTAAGCTGCTTTGTATAGCTGATGCAGTACAGCCTGAGTAACACTCGTGCATGGGGCAGCTGGTGTGGGGCACTTTGACAAAAATCATGCATTTACAGTAAGGGGTCAATCAGCACAGCCAGCCACCAGTAAAAGAACTGGTGGACCCAGGGCTAAGAACTCCAAGCCCCTGATTCCCCAGTGGTAATTAGTGCTGACAAGGTGCCCTTGTGGGGTCAGGGTTAGTCGGCCTCCTCGTGGAGAACTAAGCATCCCACTTCTCCGTGCTCTCCGCCTCCTCTGTGAATCCTGCTGACCCAACTCTACAATTGATCCAGGTCGTTCAGAGTCTCGCTGACTCTGTCAAAAGTTTAGATTCCAGACTGGCTGTGGTGGAAAAGTCGTCGACTCCGGCTTGCAGCAGGCTTTTACCGGCCTTGATCATTGACCGCTGCTATCGTTACCCCTTTGCCCTCAAAAATCTCCTTGGCCTCTGCAGCTCAGCTCCCGGACGCCTTGGTCCTTTCTGTTCTGCCGACTTTCAGCCTCTCCACCGCCATACCTGCTCAAGCCCTGGGTAGGCCTTTCGTTCCTCTGGCTGCAGCTACCATTTCTCCTCGTCTGAGAACAGACGTTCTTCAGGGTAAGGATGTCAATTTGGCATCGCTGCTTCTCCCTTCTTCGGCTATCAACCTTCAGACGGTGGATTGTGGTGATATTTTGTTTTTTCTTAAGACCGGAGATCCTAGGCTGCAACAAAATCTCTCATTCGGGGAGTTTGTGGTTGCCACCTGTCTTTAGAAGGATTCAACTTACGCTCCCTCTCTGCTGCATTCAGTCAAGCATTGGTCAAGCTCAACAACTGCTCATCCCATGTGGTATAATGCTAAACAACTGCCCATCCTGCAATCTAATGCTGCTGCTTCATCTGCTGTGTACAGGTGCCCTTGTTTGCCTGCATTTTGAACAAGTTTATCCATCATGGAGCTTCCTGTCTAGTGCCCTGTGGAAAAGGCAGCATGCCCCTAGTACCTCCAAAGATTCTGTTTGCTTTCTTAATGAGGTGGTCTTCTACTACTTTCACAAACTCATCATTCCTTGTTCCTTGTTTACAAAACACTGAGCTGCTTCTCACTGCTTCTCTGATTTGATTTCAAGAGTTTTACTTTCCAGGTTTCTTCCCCTTTGCTCTGATGGAGTTTTTCTTGCTAATGTTACCCCTGGCTTGCTCACTGGGGGCTTGGACCCTGATTTTCTGTAAAGCTGCTTTGTGACATCTGTTATAAAAGGCACTAAATAAATAAATCTTCACTTGACTTGGCTCCACTTCTTGGCGGAGATCAGTATGTCCTCTTGGGCAGACCAGCTACGCTATGGCACTTGACCCTGGGTATGTCAGATACCCACCTCCATTATTTGGAGTTGTTCTGTCTGCCAAGCAGTATGTCCACCGCTGTCTAGTAAGTGGCTAGTAAGCAGGCAGTCGATTGCAAGAGGTATCATGCCCACTTGCTCCATGTAGGTCAACGTGTTTGGCTATCAAACTGAGGCATAAGCTGGCACTCTGCTTTCTGGGGCCCTTTAAGATACTACAGCATATCAACCCAGTCTCATACTGGTTACAGCTCCTGCCAAGTATGAAGATGCCCCCCACACTACATGTGTCCTGACTGCAACTGTTTGTATGTGGGGCCCCAGTACTTGGTTGACCATGAAGGTTACAGACCCAGCTCTGCTTGCTTAGGTTGTTAGGTGCCACTGTAGGAGGGTGTACTGTTAGCCAGTGTAGTCAGCCACCAGCAGGAGGCCTGGGAGGTGCATTGAAGAGCTGGTAAATCTAAAAGTCTCAAAGTCTAAAAATCCTCAGGATTAAAAAAAACGGTAAAAGCTGTAAGAAAGGATAGGCTAAAAAAAGGCTAAAAAGAAAAGAAAAAACAAAAAAATATCATAAGAGAAAACTAGGGACACATGATGCATACATGCGATATGAAGACTTTTAGTAATCAATTAGTTTGTAAGTCTTTCATTCTCATTTGTTTAAAAAATGCAAATATTCTGCATTTGAGATTCCCACCTTTTTGTTTTGCACTGCTTCTTGGGTGGCTTATTCCCACTTCTATTTCAGAACCTCAGTGGCACAGTGGTAGCACACTGGTTTATGGTCACCTAATTCAATTCTGGGGATCAATTCTGATGTGGGTTAGTCAAGTCAAGTCAAGTCAAGTTTATTTGTATAGCGCTTTTTACAACGATGTTGTCACAAAGCAGCTTTACAGGAATTTTAAAAACATGAAAAACATGAAATCACAGCTGTTTATCCCCCTGTGAGCAAGCCAGAGGCAACAGTGGCAAGGAAAAACTCCCTCAACTAGAGGAAGAAACCTTGGGAGGAACCAGACTCACACGGGGAGACCCATCCTCCTCAGGTTGAACAGTATTTACAGTTTATAAACTAAAGCTGAGTCTGATGGTAGAAGCTTTAGAAGCTGTACGGGTGCTACATCAGGTGGATAATACAGCGATGCAGTCAAGGATGGAGCAAATGGCACAAATGGAGAGGAGAACTGGTTGGTGCCAAGTGGGGGGGCCCTGGTGGTCAGTCCTTTACAGTATTAGGCGGGACAGGTGGGCGGTTTTTTCCTCGGAAAGAGAAAAGAAAGAGTTAGTTCTGGTTGGGGTTAGTACAGAGAAAGAGTTAGTTCTGGTTTAGGTTAGTACAGAGACAGAGTTAGTTCTGGTTTGTGTTGGTACAGAGACAGAGTTAGTTCTGGTTTGTGTTTGTACAGAGACAGAGTAAGTTCTGGTTTAGTTAGTACAGAGACAGAGTTAGTTCTGGTTTAGGTTAGTATAGAGACAGAGTTAGTTCTGGTTTGGGTTAGTACAGAGACAGAGGCCGGCGCTTGTTAAGCGTTACTACCGTACTTTAGGCCTCTCTACCTTTAGAGAGTTCCACGTCCTAAATCAATAAACAAAAGAAGAAGAACTAACGGGTGAAACGAGGAGTGCGCCACTAGACTGAGCAGGACACCCTCAAGACCTAACTTGGCCTTTGTTATTTACCCATCCGATCTCCCTCACGCTAACACGGTTAGGAGAACGAAGGGGTGTGGAATAAGTCAATTAATCAATTTAGAGATACTCGCAGCAACTAAGTAGGTCAAGAAACAGGAGAAGAAGAACTAACGGGTGAAACAAGGAGTGCGCCACTAGACTTAGCATGACACCCTGAAGACCTAGCTTGGCTTTTGTTATTCACCCGTCCAATCTCCCTCATGCTAACACGGTTGGGATAACGAGGGGGTGTACAGAGGATATGAGGATAACGGGATATGGAGTGTTTAGAGTGCAGCTGGTGACTGACAGATCAGATTATAAACAAAACGAACTAAAAGGAAGAGAAGCTGCACACGTGCTACATCTGGATGATACAGTGATGCAATCAAGGTGCAGCAGATGACTAACATCCATAAAGATGACATAGATGAAGAGGTTATAAGGTAACAAGGGGTACTGATGGTCAGTCCTCCAACAGTATTCGGCAGGACAGGTGGGCTGTTATTACCTCAGAAAGAAGGAGAAAAGAAAAGAAAAGAAAAAGAAAAGAAAAACAAGGTTAGTTCTGGTTTGGAATAATATAGTGGACGAGAGGCATAGCTCAGTCACCAAAAGCTAAACTGAACAAGTATGTTTTTAGTCTGGGCTTAAAGCTTGAGACTGTGTCAGAGTCCCGAACATTAACTGGAAGATTATTCCACAGTTTGGGGGCTTTGTAGGAAAAAGCTCTTCCCCCCATTGTAGACTTCTGAATTTTAGGAACTATTAGAAAACCAGCATCCTGTGATCTGAGTGAATGTGGTGGTTCATAATAGGAAATAAGATCTTGCAGGTACTCCGGTGCGAGACCATGCAGGGTTTTATACGTCAGTAAAAGAATTTTATAGTCGATACGGAATTTAACAGGAAGCCAGTGTAGCGCTGATAAAACTGGACTGATGTGATCGAATTTCCTGGTTTTAGTAAGTACTCTAGCTGCAGCGTTCTGAACCAACTGAAGTTCATTCAGGTTCCTGCTGGAGCATCCTGACAATAATGCATTACAGTAATCTAGCCTTGAGGTTATAAAGGCATGTATCAACTTTTCAGCATCAGACACAGATAACGCATTTCTTAACTTTGAAATGTTTCGCAGGTGAAGAAACGCTGTTCTTGTAATATTACCTATGTGTTGATTAAATGTCAGATCTGAGTCAATTGTTACACCAAGATTTTTGGCTACTGAACCAGGAACTACAGAGAAATCAGCAAGATTTAACATTAAATCTGAACATTTAGTCCGAGCAGCCTTTGGGCCGAGGAGGAGAACTTCGGTTTTGTCAGGGTTTAAAAGAAGGAAGTTCTGTAGCATCCAAAGTCTAATATCTCTTACACAATCTTCTATCTTATTTAATCTAGATTTATCATCTGGTTTGGCTGATATGTACAGCTGTGTGTCATCAGCATAACAGTGGAAACTAATTCCGTGCCTATTTATAACTGAGCCTAATGGTAGCATATATAGTGTAAATAACAGAGGACCTAAAACAGAACCTTGTGGAACTCCATATTTCACTCTTGTATAATTAGATGATACATTATTTATCTTTACAAACTGAAAGCGATCACTAAGGTAAGATATGAACCAGGATAACGCTGTTCCTGTGATTCCAACCACATTTTCTAGCCTGTCCAAGAGAATAGTGTGATCTATAGTGTCAAAAGCTGCACTTAGATCTAGTAGCACCAGTAGAGATACATGGCCCTGATCAGAGGCAAGAAGAAGATCATTTGTTATCTTAACTAAAGCTGTCTCTGTGCTGTGGTGTGGCCTAAAACCAGATTGGAATTTTTCATATATGTTGTTCTTATGTAGATGAGAACAGAGTTGTCGAGCTACAGCCTTTTCTAAAATCTTAGAGATAAAAGGTAAATTGGAAATGGGTCTATAACTGGACAGTTCTCTGGGGTCAAGATTTGGTTTCTTTATCAAGGGTTTTATCACAGCTAGTTTAAAAGACTTAGGTACATGACCCAGACTAAGAGAAGAGTTGATGATAGTTAAGATAGGTTTAATAATAGCTGGTAATACTTGTTTCAATAGGCTTGTTGGAATCATATCAAGTGTGCATGTAGCAGAATTTGAGGAAGAGATAAGTTTTTCTAATTCTGACTGCTGAAATGGACAGAATGTTTCTAGTCTTTCTTCTAAAATCACATTTTGTGCTGTCTCAGCCAAACCGGATGAAGGATAGGTTACTGGTGTCAGTTGAACATTTTGTCTAATATTCTCGATTTTGCTATTGAAAAAGTCCATGAAATCATTGCTGCTGTAGTTGGCGGGTATCTGAGGTTCCGTTCCTGCCTGATTTTTGGTAAGTTTTGCGATTGTGCTAAATAAAACTCTAGGATTGTTTTTGTTGTGTTCGATGAGTGTGGACAGGTATGCTGAGCATGTTTTAATAAGTGTCTTTCTGTAACTGCTAAGGCTGTCTTTCCAAGCAGAGTGAAATACCTCCAGCTTGGTCACTCTCCATTTGCGCTCTAATTTCCGTACTGTCTGTTTTAAGGTGCGTATTTCATTGTTGTACCACGGAGCGAGCTTTTTCTGTTGCGTCCTTTTAGCTTTTATAGGTGCAACATTGTCTAAAGTTAATCGGAGCTTATTTTCTACACAGTCTGTTAGTCTGTCTAGCTCTGTTGGGTCTGAAGGAGAAGCTATAGTTGATAAATCTGGAAGAGTTTCAATAAAGTGTTGGGCTGTATTTGGCATTATCGAACGTTTCATGCAATAACGGGGTGATGTACATACATTTTTACTAAGACTCAATTCATATGAAATTAGGTAGTGATCTGAAACTACTGAAGTCTGTGGAAGAACAGTAAGATTATGTATATCAACACCTAAAGTCAAAACTAGATCTAGTGTGTGATTACAGGAATGTGTAGGCCCTATTACATTTTGAGTGAGACCAACAGAGTCTAAGATAGATGAGAAAGCCTTTTTTAATGGATCTGCTGAGTTTTCAAAGTGAATATTAAAATCTCCTGCGATTATTAGTTTTTCAGTGCTCACTGCTAGATCTGCAACAAAGTCACTGAATTCTTTTAAGAACTCAGAATAAGGTCCTGGTGGTCTATAAATGCTGATTAGGGTGAGTACACTTCTGTTAGTGGTCGGGTTGGTGATGTTTATGTAAAGACATTCAAAAGAATTTAAAGTGAGACTGTGTTTCTTAATGATGTCTAATGAATTTTTATGAATGACACATATGCCCCCTCCTTTACCGGACAGTCTGGGGCTGTGTACATAATTATAACCTATAGGAGTGGCTTCATTTAATGCCAAATATTCCTCAGGTTTAACCCATGTTTCTACGAGACATAATACATCAAATTTTTGATACGTTATTGTATCATTTACAATAAGAGCCTTAGAGTTTAGGGATCTTATATTAAACAAACCAAACTTTAGTTCAGAGATGCTGCAGCTGGATACTGGGTCTGATATTTTTATATTAATTAGGTTATCTGGACAAGCTGTTCGAGAATTTCTGAGTCTGCGTTTAATTCGGACAACATATCAAGTACCCAAAATAATTCTTAATTTGACAATCATGTCATAAAAATGTGGCTGCCATTGGGTAATTAGATTTCAGCAGGCATTTGACAGCTTGATATGTATATGGGAAAGCCTAGTCCAAAGAACGTTTTGGAAAATCCTGCACTACAGGGTACTTCCTTATGTTTTCTCACTTGGAAATTTTCTTAGAAAAGCCACCTGTAGGGAATGTCACTTTATCCCATTTGGATTGCATATTGCCGGTCCAGTCCTGTGAAGTCCAGTCTCTAACCAAGTCTAGTCTAGTCTCAAACCCAGTTTATTCCATCTTTAACCTAGTCTAGTCCAGTCTCTAACCCAGTCTAGTCCATCTCAAACCCAGTCTAGTCCAGTCCAGTCTTGTTCTTACCAGGTAACAGGGAGAGGTTTTACATCTGAAACAGGAAACAAAGAAAAATTGGGGAGAGACTGGCTACCTGGAAATGTTATGGCACACCCAAAGATGAAAAACAAAAAAACAGGACTAGAAACAAGGCAGGTGACAAATGAGACCACTTTCCCATGGAATGCAAAGAAAACGAGAGAGGAGGGAAATCTCACAGCACTCCACCGAAAAAATGTCTAAAATAGTTTAAAAGAGGGAACACCAATGCTCTCAGCTCTTTACCAGTTACTGGCCAGACTCTTTAACATATGGACTGTTAGGACTGATTGCCACCCTGCTATTGCACCCTAGTGGCTGGAGTTGAACTGGCACCCAGACTAACCCTTACATGGATGAGTTTCACTACATTGTATAAGCAAGCAAACATTCTGATTTATCAGACAGTGATTGGAATGCATGGTCTGATTAACACCAAACTTGAACTTGGTGCTATTGCACAATGCCTAATGTTAATATATGTTATGATGTTCAGTTTACATACATTTATATAAATTCATCAAATCATGAAACACTTATTTCCACTATGCAGTCCAAAAAACATAAAATATTTATTGTTTCTCATACTGTACACAAACAATTGTTTTACTGCAGCATGTAAAAACTATTTACAGCCAAATTTACCAAATTGCTATCTAATTGACTCATTAGTCAAATTGAATAATAAGTAGTCCATACAAATTTGTTCATGCTGCAAATATGTCAAAGATAAATAAGCTTGACTTAATACTGAGTATATGGACACAGCTCTTACTGTGTCCAAATACTCAGAGACCCTGGTAGTGACCCTGGCACCTCATATTCCTAGAGGACCTTCCACAGAATATTTTGAGGAACATGGTCATAAGCTTTCTCACAAAACATATAGACTGGGTTGGAAAAATCCCAGGTCACCTCAACTACCTGCTCAGGATTGAAAGCTGGTCCATTGTTTCACAGCTGAGACAAAATCTGCATTGTTCCTCCTCAATCAACTATCAAGGTTCAACTATCAGTCAGAGCCTATTTTCCAGCACTTAGGTATAGGCTTTTCCATGGAGGCTGAGCAGTGTGATACCCCCATAGTTGGTCACTTCTGGTCAGCTTTCTTAAATATAGGGACCACCACCCTGGTCTACGAGTCCAAAGCTACTGTACCCAAGTTCCAAAGGTCCATTGTATAAGTGCATTAGCCATGACAGCCCCAGAATATCTACAAGTATCTTGAGGTATCAGAGATAACTTGCTACTCTGACCCCTGTAAGTGAGGCATGTCTCGTGGGTTTGAGAGTGCCTCAAGCTGCTCATTCCACTGACCAACAATACTCTCATTTGAAATCAGAATTTCTACACCTTTACTCAGTACATCTTGAGCAAAGCCACTCGACTACTTAACAACATCCCTCACTACTGGTGTTTACTAGTGGGGTCCTGGGTTTCTGCCCTGACAATCACCACCACAGCTATGCCTGGCGACTTCCACAAAGGAGGTTCTGAATAGTGTCCATTCGGACTCCAAGTCCTCTACCTCGTCCAGCACATGAGAAAAGTTCCTGCTAAGTTATATTAATTCTGTATAAAGACCTCTGCCAGTTGTTTCTAGTATACCCTCACTGTTCGCTTGGGCCTACCAGGTCTGACCATCAGTCTTTCCTGTGGTCTGATCCAACTCGCCACCGATGGTGATCGGTTGACAGCTCAGCACCTCTCTTCACCAAAATGTCCAAAATGTATGGTCTCAAGTCAAATGGAATGACAAGGTCAATCAATGATGTACTTTATTTTAGCCCACAGTCGTGTCTGTAGAGACCCTGGTTTTGTGGAGGTGTGTTTTTGAGGATGACGTAAACAGTTCCATTATAAATGTTTCATCGTTTCTAAAATTCTACTCTATAAGGGTTTGTCCTGCTGCAAAAGGTATTATATCTCTTTTCTTACTTTCTTACTACTGACAAATATTTAATTTGCTATTTATTTTTTTGTTTGTTTGCATTGACATTTTGATGAGTTGTGGTGTGATCATTTTTATAGGTTACAAAACTTTATTACATTTTATTTGAGACATGACATCCATAGAGTCCACTGACAATAATGCAACTTTTGTTCGCCCCCAAATATTTTACATCAATGGATTGTACAACATGCCAAATGCAAAGTATTACTACATGTTTTTGTGTTTTGTATATGCTGTTACTGTTTTAGGAAACTCTTTTATAATGGGTACTATATACCTGGCACGTACTCTCCACACAGCAAAGTATATCGCTGTCTTTAACTTGGCCTTGTCTGATCTGTGTGGAAGTTCTGCTCTTATTCCGAAGTATGCAGACATGTTTCTGCGTGAGGACCAGTGGATATCTTATGAAGACTGTCTAACAAGCATGTTTTTTGTTTTTCTTTTCATGATCATGCAGTCCTACAGTCTGCTTGCTTTGTGTTTTGACAGAGTAGTTGCTATATGTTTTCCTCTGCGGTATCACGCTATTGTCACCAAAACTACAATGACTCTGATTATTGGTGTTATGTGGGTTATCTCTGCAACTATTATGTCTGCCTCTGTATCTCTGATTACCAGACTGTCCTTCTGTAGATCGGCTACAGTTGGAAGTTATTTCTGTGATCATGGCCCTATCTTCAGGCTAGCCTGTAATGATAATTCTCCTAACTATGCAATGGCCAGTGTCTATACTGCTGTTGTACTTTGCATTCCATTGATACTGATAGCTATTTCATATGTGTGTATTGGTTTTGCGTTGCTTAAGATCTCACACGGTGCTGACCGCATTAAAGCTATGAAAACCTGCACTTCCCACCTCATATTAGTGACTATGTTTTATCTTCCAATCTTTAGTGTTTATATGGCTTCTATTTCAACATACCTGCATCCAAACACTAGAATACTCAACTCAGTCCTTACACAAACAGTTCCTCCAATGTTAAACCCCATCATATATACTTTGAAGACAGAGGAGGTATTACAGTCTATTAAAGTTCTCTACAAACGAATTAAGGTGAACTTTGCAGTGGATGAGCCGGTGAAAATTATGGAAAATTAAAATGAAACAGTGTCTGTAGTTTGGCAAATTGGGATAAAGCAGATCAATCTTCTCTGCATTTTTTTATCTTATACTTAGACTTTTATCTAAAGAATATATATAAGAAAGACTTCTGAATAACTGTCTGTTTCTGCTTAAATAGTAATATGTTTTGAACTCTGGTGTATACTCACATTGTATCTCATAACTCCAGAGTAAAACAGATATTTGCTGATTGTAACAGACCTACAAGTGACATTTTCTTTGAATGATACAGTTTGGATATTCACTTCTTCAGTAAAGAGCTTCAGTAGAGTGTGTTGGCTGGGCCTGTAAAGATTCAGGACTCATTTCATTGTAGAATTGTTTTGGGATATTGTAACCAAGTGTTTCACTTTTAAAATTAAATCTTGTGCGTTAACTCTGCAGTTGGTGCCTACTTATTAAATAAATCCACCCCAATATCAACAAAACACACAGCGATTCAGAAATGTTTATTGGATCTGAGACAAAATATTTAAACTATTTAACAGAAAGTGAAGGCTTTAGCTTTAATATATTCTAGAAGTTAAACAGTAATTTAGTAAAAACAAGAATTTTTTTTTTTTTTTATGTAGAAGATCATAAAACTCAGCATGTGATCTTGGGTAGTTTTGTGTCCTGGTAAACATTGCCAGAGCTCTGCAACAAAACATGCTAACAAAAAGCTCCAAATCACATGTTTATTTACCAGAAAAACAAATATTACATTGATCATTTATATTGTTAATATTTACGTGAGTACAGTGTGCTGACTCACTAGCTTTAAACCTTGAAGTTCTTTTTTTTTATTTATATTGTATATACTGTACTGTTTTTATCTACTTTTTAAATGCCTTGCTATCCCATTGCTGCTGTAACTCTGAATTTCCCCCACTGTGGGACTAATAAAGTTTTATCTTTTCTTTTCTTATCTTTTCTTTACACATGACATGTATCATAAAATAAAAAAATCTTGAATCCAAACTTTTCTTTGGGGTTTGTATCTTTACTATGAACTTAAAATCATACAAAACAAAAAGATGAACTCCTGACTTCCAAATTATACAGCATGATGGTCAAAAGAGAAATCCTCCGAGGCTTCTGCCATTTTCTATGTCCTCACACTTATTTTACTAAACTAAGCAGCCAAACTATTTATATCAATCTATATTATTGTATTGCGCTATATTATATTCTATATGGAGCACCAGAGCACTGCAGAGATATATATATAATACTATTATATAATAACTATATATATATTATTTTATTATAGTTTATTATATTATATTATATGGGTCCAGTGAAGGAGGGAGCTGGTCTTTAATGTGCCTCATAAAATCCTCTCGAAGCACTTCATGATGATGGGAGTGAGTGCTATTGAGGCAGGACAGTGACTTTTAAGGCAGAGGGATGATGGTGGAGGACTTTAAGCATGTTGAAATGACCTCAGTGCTCAGAGAGATGTTGAATATATCCATCAAACAGCTGTTCATCGCATTCTCTGAGCTTGCCAACTACCTCAAACACCCCCACTAGAGAAATGGAGTCTAACACCCCAGAAGCCTCTGACTCCTGTAAGTGAGGCATGTCTTGTGGGTTTGAGAGTTCCTCAAGGTGCTCATTCCACTGACCAACAATACTCTCATTTAAATCAGAATTTTCCACTTTTAATTCCGACTGCTTGACATCCTCCCTCACTTCTGGTGTTCACCAGTGGAGTCCTGGCTTTCTGCCCTGACCAGCACCATTACAGGTATGCCTGGCAACTTCCACAAAGGAGGTTTTGAACAGTGCCCAAGTCCTCTTCCTCCTCCAGCACATGAGGAAAGTACAAAGACCTCTGCCAGTTGTTCCTAGCATACCCTCACTGTCCGCTTGGGCCTACCAGGTCTAACCATCAGTCTTCCCTGTGGTCTGATCCAACTCACCAACAGATGGTAATAGGTTGACAGCTCAGCACCTCTCTTCACCGGAGTTTCTAGAACATGACATCTGACCTGAGACCATGACATCTGAGACTTATGAAAATTCTTGCTCGAACATGGTGTTTATTATTGATGGCACATGGCAGCAAGTTAGGAGTGTCTAATAGTGTAGACAGTGAATCAACACAATGTTTAAAACTACAGAAACACTGCTGTGTCTGGTCCACTCCTACCAGCACAACACACACTAACCCACCAAGACCACGTCAGTGTAACTGCAGTGCTGAGAACGACCCACCTCCCTAATAGTATCTGCTCTGTGGTGGTCCTGTGGTGGTTCTGATCATTAAAGAACAGAGTAATAAAGTATACAGAGAATCAGACTGTCACGTCTGCCTTATCTCTTGTCTCTCTGTCTAGGTTTACATTCCCTTGTTTGTCTCACGTGCTTGTGTTTACGTTCCCCACCAAGGAACCTGCCTGTTTCCTGATTTTGGTTGAATGTTTAACTTTCTTGGTCTTGGTTTTCGTTTGTTACTTTGCCAGTTTGTCTGTGTTTATAGTTTCTTGTTTTCTTTAGTGTGGTTTTGTTTGTGTTTCGTAATAAACATCCGGTGTTGCACTTGCATCCTGCCTGCTCGTCCCTTCCAACCGTGACACAACACCAGACCTAAACTATGGATGCAGCAAGCAGGAGTCAAACGTAGTACCTGGAAAAGCTCTCTGCTATACAGGATGGTAAAGCCCTATTGCTCCCTTCACTAATGGCAACTTCTTGTCACTTTGATAAAGAGACATAAGACATTAAGCTTTTGCCTTCAAAGTGAACTTTATTTTTAACTCTTGACCTGCCCCACACTTTCGGAGAGTGTGAAGGTGTTGTGTTTAAAGACTCTGCTCCAGGGGAAGGCTGCCCAATGGGCTGATATTGTTTTAGAAAAGAGACCTAAGGAGGCTTGGACTGTGAAAGAGCTTTTGGAGGCACATTTTTTGCGGTCTGCCTCAACGACACCTCGGCGGAGGACATTTTGCGGGGGGGCTAGTGGGCAGTGCAGGGGATGTAAGGGCTGATGACACCACAGCAGAACTTAGTGGTCTGGAGACCACCAGCCTGATGCTACCCACCCCTGCAGCCGAGGACATCGCTGCAGCCCCTGTTGCTCCCGCAGACACCGACGCAGGCCAATCCTGTGGGTGTCGATACTGCACGCTCCGCCGTTCCCGTAGGTGCATACACTGCAGGCTCCGTCGCCTACAAGGGGGCCAACTCTGCAGGCTCCACCGCCTCCAAGGGGGCCGACGCAGTGGGCTCTGCACCAGAAAAATCCCCTTTACTAAGGGCCGCCACCTGCTCATGCACAGCACTGCAGAACCCCTTCCCCACGTTTGTGCCCTTCGGCCGTTCAGAGCGACCTCCGCAGTGGGCTCCGCCGTCGAACAGGATGTCATCGTAAGCCTGCCCATAACTGAGAACATCAATACAGCTCCTGGCTGTGTTAGTTAATAACCGCTGGTGCTCTCCTGGTCACATTACCATCAAGGAGAGTATCTGTTGTCCGGACATTGAGCTGGTGGCTGTTGGACTCAGGCCATATTATTTGCGGCGAGAGTTTTCCCATGTTGTTGCCGTGGCTGTTTATATCCCCCCCTCTGCAAACCCGACATCGGCGTGTGACGTCATTCACTCCACCATAGCGCATCTTCAAACTCAACACCACCGACTGCCTTCATTGCCATATCAGGTGACTTCAACCATGTCACTATGGCCAGGACATTACCAAACTTTACTCAGTATGTGGACTGTCCCACCCGAGAGGAGAGAAAACTGGACCTGCTGTATGCTAATGTTAAGGATGCATACAGCTGCTCCCCCCTCCCCCCTCTGGGTGGATCTGATCATAACTTGGTCAGCCTTAGCTCAAAGTATGTGCCTCAGGTGAAAAGTCAGCCTGTGACCACGAGGACAGTGAGGAGATGGTCAGAGTAGACTTCTCAAGTCAAGTCAAGTCAAGTGGGTTTTATTGTCATTTCAACTACATACAGAGTACACAGTGAAACGAAACAACGTTCCTCCAGGACCATGGTGCAACATAGACAGTGCATACAAGACACAAGTGCAACACAAACAAACAAGTGCGGACAGACAACACAACACAACACAGTACAGACAACACAACACAGTACAGACAACACAACACAGTACAGACAGAGAATAATAAATAATTGCTGGTAATGTGCAAATTGTGCAATGTGTAATAAATAGAGTCCAGTGAGGTAGTAGAGTTATTAGTGCAATGCTTTGTGCAAAAATGCTTCCCTTTTTATCTAGGGTAAATGGTTGGAGAGAAAGAGAGAGTGTACATGTACCAGAAAGATATCAGTTCAGACGTTGAGTTGTGTTGAGAAGTCTGACGGCTTGGGGGAAGAAGCTGTTGCAGAGTCTGGGCGTGCTGGACCGGACGCAGCGGTACCTTCTTCCTGATGGCAGGAGGGAGAACAGTCTGTGTGAAGGGTGGGTGGGGTCATCCACAATGCTGGTTGCTTTGCGGATGCAGCGGGTGGAGTAAATGTCCAAGACGGAGGGGAGAGAGACTCCGATGATCCTCTCAGCTGTCCTCACAATGCGTTGGACGGACTTGCGGTCAGAGGCTGTGCAGGTCCCAAACCAAGCAGTGATGCAGCTGCTTAGGATGCTCTCTATGGTTCCCTTATAGAAGAGGGTGAGGATGGGTGGAGGGAGACGGGCCTTTCTCAGCTTCTGGAGGAAGTAGAGACGCTGCTGGGCTTTCTTGGCTGTAGAGCTGGTGTTCAGGGACCAGGTGAGGTTCTCCGCTAGGTGGACACCAAGGAACTTGGTGCTCTTAACGATCTCCACAGAGGAGCCGTTGATGTTAGGCGGAGAGTGGTCCGGTCTTGATTTCCTGTACACCAGTCTGTCAGCTGCTGTACCTCCTCCCTGTATGCTGACTCGTCGCCTTTGCTGATGAGACCCAGCACAGTTGTATCATCGGCGAACTTTATGATGCTGTTAGAACTGTGTTTCGCAACACAGTCATGAGTCAGCAGGGTGAACAACAGAGGACTCAGTACACTGCCCTGGGGTGCCCCAGTGTTCATGGTGATGGTGCTGGAGCTGCTGTCCCCAAACCGGACTAACTGGGGCCTCCCTGTCAGGAAGTCCAGGATCCAGTTGCATAGGGGGGTGATGAGGCCCAGCAGGCTTAACTTTCTGGTGAGATTCTGTGGGATGATGGTGTGAATGCTGAACTGAAGTCTATGAACAGCATTCTGACGTAGGTGTCCTTCTTCTCCAGGTGGGTAAGGGGGAGATTAAGGGTGGTGGTGATGGCATCGTCCGTGGAGCGGTTGGGACGATATGCGAATTGCAGGGGGTCCAATGAAGAGGGCAGTTGGGTCTTGATGTTCCTCATGACTAGCCTCTCGAAGCACTTCATGATGATGGGCGTGAGAGCTACGCGACGGTAGTCATTGAGGCAGGACACCGTGGACTTCTTTGGCACAGGGACGATGGTGGTCGTCTTGAGGCACGTTGGGACAGTGGAGCTGCGCAGGGAGACATTGAAGATGTCCGTGAGAACATCTGTCAACTGGTCTGCACACTCTCTGAGCACTCTGCCGGGGATGTTGTCTGGTCCTGCAGCTTTCCGTGGGTTGACTCTGCGCAGAATTTTCCTCACGTCCACTGCAGTCAGGCACAGCGCCTGCTCGTCTGGCTTGGATGTGATCTTGTTCACCAATGTGTTGTTCTGTGCCTCAAACCGTGCATAAAAGTTCTGGGCATTGGGGAGGAAGGCATCACTGTCATAGGACGGTGGCATTGTTCTGTAGTGAGTGATTTCCTGGATGCCCTGCCACATGCGCTGTGTGTCACCTGTGTCCTTGAAGTGGTTGTGGATTCTCTGGGCGTGTGCGCGCTTTGCCTCTCGGATGGCTCGTGACAATTTGGCTCTTGCTTTCCTTAGGGCCGCCTTGTACCCACTCTAAAGGCCGAGTCGCGGGTCCTCAGTAGCGCACGCACCTCAGGAGTCATCCACGGCTTCTGGTTTGGGCGTGTGGTGATGGTCTTGGAGAAAGTGACATCATCAATCCACTTGCTGATGTAGCCAGTGACTGATGCTGTGTACTCCTCCAAGTTAACAGAGTCGCCTTCAGTCGCAGCCTCCCTGAACATGTCCCATGCAGTGCACTCAAAACAGTCCTGAAGGGCAGAGATGCTCCTGCCGGCCAGGTTTTCACCTGCTTCTGAACTGGTCTGGAGCGTCTGATGAGGGGTGTGTAAGCTGGAGTCAGATACACAGACATGTGGTCCGAGAACGCGATGTGGGGGCGGGGCTCCGCCCGGTACGCGCTGGGTATGTTTGTGTAAACAAGGTCCAACGCGTTCGCTCCTCTCGTGGCAAAGTCCACATGCTGGTGGAATTTAGGGAGGACTGACTGGAGATTAGCGTGGTTGAAATCTCCGGAGACAGTGAACAGTGCGTCAGGATGTCTGGTCTGCAAATCGCTGACGCCCCTGTGCAGCTCCCACAGTGCCTCCTTAGCATTAGCATTAGCACTAGTGCTAGGCGGTATGTACACGGCGGCTATCAGCACGGCGGAGAATTCCCGTACTAAATAAAAAGGTCTGCACTGGACTATGATGAACTCCACCAGCGGAGAGCAGTGCTTGGCGACAGTCACAGCGTTGTTGCACCATTCTGTGTTGATGTAAACACACACACCTCCACCGCGGGTCTTCCCGGACAGAGCCGCGCTTCTATCCGCTCTGAACGAGGCTAGCCCGTCTAGCTGAATGGCGCTGTCTGGAATACTGTCGCTGAGCCACGATTCCACAAAGACTAGAGCACAGCAGTCTCTGAACTCTCGCTGGGTCGCTCGCTGGAGTCGAATGCAGTCCAGTTTATTATTGAGGGAGCAGACGTTTGTGAGGAATAGCGATGGTATAGCCGGGCTCCACCATCAGGAAACGCAGCGGACTGCAGGCCGAGCTCTTGTAGCGTCAGCAGAACTTCATCCGGAAGATTGTTTTTTGGCTGATTTCTCCACTGAAGCAGGGTCTGGCGGTGGTAGGATATTAGCAGAGATGGACGAGAATATCCACAAACAATAACACAAAAAGCACCATTTCTCGGACCAAGAGTGGCCGCTGCGTGTTAACGCGCCGCCGACCGGAACCGGTTCTGAAGTGCTGCAGGACTGCTTTGATACTACAGACTGGACAGCACTCTATAAGCCTCATGGAGTGGACATTGATGGGCTCACAGAGTGCATCACAGACTACATCAATTTCTGTGTGGACTCCACTGTCCCAACCAGGACTGTTAAATGTTACCCAAACAACAAGCCGTGGGTAACAAAAGACATTAAAGCCCTCCTCAACAAGAAGAAGAGGGCTTTCAGAGCTGGAGACCAGGAGGAGGTGAAAACGGTTCAGAGAGAGCTGAAGATAACCATCAGGGAGGCTAAGAACAGATATAGGAGGAAGCTGGAGGGGAAACTCCAGCAGAACAACATGAGGGATGTCTGAAGTGGTATGAGAACTATCACTGGCTTCAGGGCCAGCAACAACAGGGGAGTAGAGGGCAGTGTGGACAGGGCCAACCAGTTAAATTTGTTTTTTAACAGATTTGACACTGCAAGCCCTGACCTCCCCCTCCCTGACTCCTTGGCTGCCAGGCCTTAACAGCCCACTCCCTCCCCCTCCTGATAGCCCCCCCTCCTGTGATAGTCCACTTCACACCTCCTCTCCTCCCCCACCAGTCACCTATACAGTGAATCTCACAGCTGACCAGGTGAGAAGACAGCTACAGAGACTCCACACGAACAAGGCTACAGGCCCTGATGATGTCCCCCCCAGGGTGCTTAAAGCCTGTGCCACCCAACTTTGTGGAGTCCTGCAGCGTGTCTTCAACATGAGCCTGAGTCTCCAGAGGGTCCCTGTGATGTGGAAGACGTCCTGCATTGTTCCTGTGCCAAAGACTCCGCGGCCCAGTGACATCAAGGAATACAGGCCAGTTGCATTGACGTCCCACATCATGAAGACCAAGGAGATACTTGTCCTGGATCAGCTCCGCCCATGGTCCAGCCACTTCTAGACCCCCTCCAGTTCGCCTACCAGCCTTATCTAGGAGTTGAGGATGCCATCATCTACCTGCTGAACCGAGTCTACGCTCACCTGGATAAGCCAGGCAGCACTGTGAGGATCATGTTCTTTGACTTCTCCAGTGCTTTTAACACCATTCAGCCTGCTCTTCTGGGTGACAAGCTGAACGTGATGCAGGTAGACGCCCCCCTAGTGTCCTGGATTGTTGACTACCTGACTGGCAGACCACAGTATGTACGTCTGCAGCACTGTGTGTCAGACAGAGTGGTCAGCAACACTGGAGACTCATTCAGCCAACATGCACTACAGAACACCACAGGAGGTCATTCCTACTTCAGACTTTATAACTCCTCCCTTAACTATCAGACTTTATAACTCCTCCCTTAACTATCAGACTTTATAACTTCTCCCTTAACTATCAGACTTTATAACTTCTCCCTTAACGTACGACACCTCTCACATGTACAGTAATAACAGAAGAACAATAATTTATTTATGTGTGCAAGAACTCAAATGTGCAATAACTTACCTACTTCTAAACTCTTACTGCTGTATACAGTATATCAGTACTTATTATTATAGACACGGTCACTTTATAATTTATTATTCTATTGTATCATAAGACTTATATATGTGTACATATTGCAAATTTCTTTTTTGTTGTAAATTATTATTAGAGTGTTTATTCTTCTACATAACCTGTTGCTACTGTAAGAACTGCAATTTCCCCCTGAGATCAATAAAGTATTTCTGATTCTGACTCTGAGCCCCAGAATGCTCCTGGCTCTGGTGCCCGATCTGTTCCTGTCCCTGCTCCCCGGGCAGTGCCCTGGGCGGCTCCTGAACCTGTCTATGTTCCTGTTCCTGTTTCCCTTGGTGTTTATGTGCCAGTCCCTGTTTGTCTCTGTTCCTGTCACCATTTATGTTCCTGTCTTGTTGTCATTGTTATTCTCAGGTCCCATCCAGTCTCTTGTCATGTCTCCAGTCTCGTCCTGTGTCCGTTCCCCAGTCCAGTTTTCTGTCTTGTCTCCTGTTATGTCTCCTGTCCAGGCTTTCCCCCATTCCCATGTTCGTTCCCCTGTCCAGTCTTGTGTTTTGTATCCTGTTCAATCCTGAGTCCAGTCTGTAGTCTAGTCCCATGTCCAGCCTTGTGCCCAGTTACCTTTCCAGTCCCGTGTCATGTTTAGTCTATTTCCTGTTTTGTTTCTGGCCTCTCCTTTAGGCGGGCTCCAGAGGCATATTCATTTTAGCGCCTCCAGAGCGGTGCCTTAAGGGGGGGTTCTGTCCCGTCTGTCCCGTCTGCCCTATCTCTTGTCTGTCTATCTTTGTTTACATTCCCTTGTCTGTCCCATGTGCTTGTGTTTATGTTCCCCACCATGTGGATCTGTTTTGTCATGTGATCCTCGTCTCCAGCCTCTGTCTCCAACCCCCACCTGCTTCGTGTTGTCTACCCCTAGTTAGCACCAGGTGTTCCTTGTTAGTTCCTGTATTTATCCTTGGTTGTCTGGTTAGTCTGTGCTTGGTGTTTGTCTTGCATTGTGCTGTTCCTCCATGTTAGTGAGTTGCCTGTTGCCTGTTCCTTGATTTTGGTTGAATGTTTAACTTTCTTGGTCTTGGTTTTCTTTTGTTACTTTGCCAGTTTGTCTGTGTTTATAGTTTCTTGTTTCCTTTAGTATAGTTTTGTTTGTGCTTCATAATAAACTTCCATCTGGTGTTGCACTTGCATCCTGCCTGCTCATCCCTTCCAACCGTGACACAGATGAACTGCAGTCTGTAAGTGTACATCTATGAAGTGCACCCTTGTGGTTAGTGCAGCTGATAAAATAAAGAGTGAGTGTAGATACAAGAAGATGTTTTTAATGAAGTGTCCAGTAGTTGTATATGTCCACAGTGCATAAGAATTATTTTCTGAACAGCTTGCCACACATATCGTACAACCCATTTCAGTCTCTCCCCTCCAGTGCACTAAATACAGCCTTTGTGCTGCATATGTCAGCCTGCTGTTTACTAATTTATAAAGAAAAGATAATTTTCAAAGTTTGACTTTTTATGTCAATGACAGCGTCTTTAAGTTGGGTACAGAAACAAGGCAATGTGATCTGATATTCTGAGGTGTGGTCAATGCACAGTCAGCAGCACATCAAACATTACAATAAACATGTTCCAGATTCTTTTTATTCTCTCGTGTGAAATTTCACAAATCCAAAAAAACAAGGCCATGTGGTTTGCTCAGTAAACAGATTGTGTTCTGTATTTTTCTTTCTATGTATTAGTACCGACTTTTGTTTCTGGCAGTGCCCGAGCTCAAGGGTAGTTTGGATGTATTCATACTAGCTAAGTGAACAAAGCACTTTTTTGACTCTTGATGAGAGCATCCGTTAAATTCCAAAAGCTCTACTGTCTGTGTTCACAGCAAAAGTTAAGAAGAATCTTAAATACCTGAAGGAAAACTCTGCTGTGGCCAGTGTAAACTTGCTTACTTGTTTTGTTCTTTTCTAATATTTTTATATTTGTCTGGACCCAGCAATAGCAATTAAGATAATAATAAAGTAAAGTTATTATGTCTGAAAATGAATGACTATCAGTTTAATTCTTACAATGGCACAGGTCTTGTGTACATGCAGAATCACTTTTAAAGCTGAAATGAACGTCTGATATTTTATTGCTAGATGTATTGCAAAAGCTTATGACTGTTGCCTAAGCAGATTTTTGAAAACAAATATAATAATTGTATGAACTTTTGGTCTTCAATAAAATTTTGTCAGAAACTGCATTGCATGTTGGTGTGTGTCAGGATAAATGCTAACGTTGTTTTTTTCATTCATATGACAAATCACTTACAAAAACAATCCCCCACCATTTGTACTTCTTCTCCTGCTTCAATCTCTGCTGACACAGCAATATACATAATTTGCAAAGGCTTCAAATCAGACTGGATGGCATTGGAGAAGATTGGAGTACAGCTATATGTAACCGTAACCCATAATCATTTTGTTGTAATTCATCATCTCGTATGGTAGTTTATTCAGTTTCTGAATCCATCATTAAATTTTAAACACCCACAGATGTACTTTATTTTAGCTTTCCATTGATACTGATAGCTATTTCATATGTGTGTATTGGTTTTGCGTTGCTTAAGATCTCACACGGTGCTGACCGCATTAAAGCTATGAAAACCTGCACTTCCCACCTCATATTAGTGACTATGTTTTATCTTCCAATCTTTAGTGTTTATATGGCTTCTATTTCAACATACCTGCATCCAAACACTAGAATACTCAACTCAGTCCTTACACAAACAGTTCCTCCAATGTTAAACCCCATCATATATACTCTGAAGACAGAGGAGGTATTACAGTCTATTAAAGTTCTCTACAAACGAATTAAGGTGAACTTTGCAGTGGATGAGCCGGTGAAAATTATGGAAAATTAAAATGAAACAGTGTCTGTAGTTTGGCAAATTGGGATAAAGCAGATCAATCTTCTCTGCATTTTTTTATCTTAGACTTTTATCTAAAGAATATATATAAGAAAGACTTCTGAATAACTGTCTGTTTCTGCTTAAATAGTAATATGTTTTGAACTCTGGTGTATACTCACATTGTATCTCATAACTCCAGAGTAAAACAGATATTTGCTGATTGTAACAGACCTACAAGTGACATTTTCTTTGAATGATACAGTTTGGATATTCACTTCTTCAGTAAAGAGCTTCAGTAGAGTGTGTTGGCTGGGCCTGTAAAGATTCAGGACTCATTTCATTGTAGAATTGTTTTGGGATATTGTAACCAAGTGTTTCACTTTTAAAATTAAATCTTGTGCGTTAACTCTGCAGTTGGTGCCTACTTATTAAATAAATCCACCCCAATATCAACAAAACACACAGCGATTCAGAAATGTTTATTGGATCTGAGACAAAATATTTAAACTATTTAACAGAAAGTGAATATATGTGTCAGGTTTGCTCATTAACGCTATTACTTAAGTTTTTTCTTATAATTTATCTCTGTCTCTACATTAAGCATCTTGTCTTACGTTCTACATCGTAGTCCTACGTTCTACACACTTCTTCTGTGAACTTACCTGCTCACAGAGGAACATTTAGGAATTAGCTATGATATATTCTAGAAGGTAAACAGTGATTTAGTAAAAACAAGATTTTTTTATTTAAAAGGTCATAAACACAGCATGTGATCTTGGGTAGTTTTGTGTCCTGGTAAACATTGCTAGAGCTCTGCAGCAAAACATGCTGACAAAAAACCTCAAATCACAAGTTTATTTACCAGAAAAACAAACATTACATTATTAATATTAACAATATAAATGATCAATCATCAATATACATTAAATTTTACAAGAATATTTAAAAATCTAAGAAGGGTATACTTTAAGACTATTTATGTTGTACCATATTATTATATGAAACTATTTTTTATACTAATTGGAAACCAGAGCACTGCAGAGACATATTATATTATATTATATTATATTATATTATATTATATTATATCCATCCATCGTCTACCGCTTTTCCGGGGATCCAGGTCGCGGAAGTAGCAGTCTAAGCAGAGAAACCCAGACTTCCCTCTCCCCAGCCTCCTCCTCTAGCTCCTCCGGGAGAATACCGAGGCGTTCCCAGGTCAGCCGAAAGATTTAATCCTTCCAACGTGTCCTAGGTCTTTTTCCGGGATCTCCTCCTGGTCGGACATGTCCAGAACATCTCCACAGGGAGCCGTCCAGGAGGCATCCTAACCTGATGCCCGAACCACCTCAGCTGGTTCCACGTTTCTTGACGTGGAGGAGTAGCAGCTCGACTCTGAGCCCTGTATAATCAAGCTCCTCACTCTATCTCTAAGACTGAGACCTGACACCCCACAGAGAAAACTCATTTCGGCAGCTTGTATCCGCACTCTCGTTCTTTCGGTCACTACCCAGAGCTCCTGACCGCAGGTGAGAGTAGGAACGTAGACTGACCTGTAAATAGAGAGCTTTGTCTTTTGGCTCAGCTCTCTCTTCACCAGGACAGACTGGTATAGACCCGCATCACTGCAGACGCTGCACCAATCCGCCTGTCAATCTCCCGCTCCATCTCTCCCTCACTCGTGAACAAGACCCCGAGATACCTAAACTCCTCCACTTGAGGCAGGAGATCATTTCCAACCTGGAGAGGGCACTCCACCTTTTTCCGACTGAGGATCATAGTCACGGATTTGGAGGTGCTGATTTTCATCCCAGCCGCTTCACACGCAAACTGGTCACACTGGAGGTCACAGTTTGATGATGCCAGCAGGACCGCATTATCTGCAAAAAGCAGAGATGGAATCTGAAGGTGACCAAACTGGACACCCACTGTCCCCTGGCTGCGCCAAGCACCTTAAAAATCCATAAAAATGATAAACTTATAAACCAGTGATAATGGGCAGCCCTGATGGAGTCCAACCCTCACTGAAAACCAGTCCGTCTTAGTACCGGCAATGCGACGTTCATATAGGGACCGGAGGGCCCGTAGCAATGAGGCCCGTATCCCATATTCCTGGTGTACCCCCCACAAGGTATACCAAGGGACACGATTGAAAGCCTTCTTCAGATCCACAAAACTCCCAAGCACCTTCCAGGACCCTAGTGAGGGTAAAGAGCTTGTCCAGCATGACCAGGACGAAACCTGCATTGTTCCTCCTGGATCCGAGATTCGATCATCTGCCAGACTCTCTTCTCAAGTACCCCTGCATAGACCTTACCAGGGAGGCTGAGGATTGTGAGGACTGTGATTCCCCTATAGTTGGAACACACCCTCCGGGCCACGTTTCTTAAAAAGAGGTCCCACCACCCCAGTCTGCCAATCCAGGGGCACTGCCCCCGATGCCCACGCAATGTTGCAGAGGCGTGTCAAAGCATCAGTGCTGAATTGATCAAATCAGTGGTTCCAAATTGTTCATAGCAAGATGCACATATAAAAATGTAAGGTTTGTTTAGTTCAGTTTACTGAGTCACTAGGTGATACACTGATACACTACGTCCTCAAACATCTGAACACTCCAAACTCCTATGCAAGAGTTTTTGTGTGTTTGTAGACTTCAGCTACTAATACAAACTGTTACATACTTACTGCTCCATAACAACCAGAATAATGCAACATCTGAACTGCATATTTGTAATGGTTGTTATTCTATAATCCTAAACATAAATGAATGACTGACCACCATAATATTGAGTTGTATGTTTTTGTATGTCAGTATGTTTAGACTTTTGAATGTTCTTGTACAGATCTTGTGCCAAGTTGAGCTCTGGTTTTCTATGTACATTTGAAAAAATGAGAAATTCTGATTCTGATAATAGTACTTCCAGTAGTCATGCCCATATGTACCATGTGTGGAGCAAAAGAGGTACCACTTAATCAAAGATAAGTGCAGAGAGGACAAATAATAATTTAGAGTAATAAAAAACAATAACTGCAACAAGTTTTTCTACTTTCATTAACTTGATTTTAGTCCATCTGAGCAGACTACCTTGTCCACAGAGGTTTGTGCTGTTTGATGACGTAAACAAAGGTTGAATATAAATGTGTTTGATCGTCTGCTCCAACTGAAATTCTGCTCCAGCTACAAAAGGCATTGCATCAAAACATTATCAGTTTTTAAAATTCTTTCATCTTCTTGCTCTCTCTTCCAGCTTCGGTCCTCCATCCTTTTTTTTCAGAGGGTTCTTGGGTATGCAATGTAATATTAATTATTATTATTATTATTATTATTATTATTATTATTATTACTGTATGTTATGTGTATTTTAAAAGATAGTTTAAGAATTTGTATTTGCTTTTATTGTGATGAGTGAGGAAAAACTGGTTCAATCTATTTGGTTTTTTTTACAGTTTATAAAAGACAAGTCTACAGTTGACATGACTTCCTTGGTGTCCTTTGACAATGCAACATTTGTTCGTCCCTCAGCATTTTACATCAACGGATTGCATAATGTGCCACATGCAAAGTATTACTACATGTTTCTGTGTTTTGTATATGCTGTTACTGTTTTAGGTAATTCTTTTATAATGGGTACTATATACCTGGCACGTACTCTACACACAGCAAAGTATATCGCTGTCTTCAACTTGGCTTTTTCTGATCTGTGTGGAAGTTCTGCTATTATCCCAAAGTATGCAGACATGTTTCTTCTTGATAATCATTACATATCTTATGAACACTGTCTGACAAGCATGTTCTTTGTTTTTCTTTTTATGGCCCTGCAGTCATTTACTCTGCTTGCTTTGTGCTTTGACAGAGTGATTGCTATATGTTTTTGTCTGAGGTATCACTCTATTGTCACCAAAACCACAATGACTCTGATTATTGCATTAATGTGGATTATTTCTGGAATTGTCACTGTCATCCTGGTAGTTCTGATTACCAGACTGTCTTTCTGTAAATCTACTACAGTTGACAGTTATTTCTGTGACCATGGCCCCATTTACAGACTAGCTTGTAATGATAAATCCCATAATTACATAATGGGTAATGTCTGTATTGCTATTGCGCTTTGTATTCCATTGATCCTAATAACTTTCTCATATGTGTGTATTGGTGTTGCGTTGCTTAAAATCTCACACTGTGCTGATCGAATGAAAGCTATGAAAACCTGCACTTCCCACCTCATATTAGTGGCCATATTTTATCTACCTATTATTAGCGTTTATGTCACTGCTCTCACAACACACATACATCCAAATACTAGAATACTTAACTCTGCCCTAACACAAACAATTCCACCAATGTTAAACCCAATCATTTATACTCTGAAGACAGAGGAGGTCTTACAGTCTGTTAAAGCTCTCTACAAACGAGTCAAGGTGAACTCAGCAATGGAAGGGGCTGTAAAGAGCACTCTGAATAGGTAACAGATCTAATGTCTGTACTTTGGTATGTTTGAAATAATCAAAGAAATCTTGACTGTATTATTTACAGAGTTAGAAAATTTAAGTACATTTTTAAACCCAAGGTTGTAATTTAATGTGTCGTTAATGGATTTGTATAAAATTAGAACATTAATTTGGTTAGTCTAAATGTTATGAATCTAAATGTTTACTGCATTTTAAATGCCACACTTTTGTAGGTTTGGATTACTATTGCATTTGTACATTTCTTTGTAGCTTGCAATTCAAGATCAAATTATTATATCTGCATAAGAGAAATAAAGTAAAAATAAAGAGAAGTGTAGTTGTGAAGTACAGTGAAAATAGGATACCTGCTTTCAGGTAAATATTTGAATAAAGAACCTTTAAAGAAATGTCTATACATTGTTTCTATTTGAATATATAGAGCCATTTTTTCATTTAGACACATTTAAAACCCATTTGCAGAGACACTTTGTAAAAGGCAATTAAAACTATAATTGGTAAAATGTTTATTCTCCTGAAGCTTTTTTCAACTGACAAATGTACAAAAAATGACTTTAACGTAGTGGCCAACCAATTTAATTGTATGTTGTAAATATAAACGCATTTTGAATTTAATGCCTGTAAAACACTCATAGAACAAAACGTTCAAACATTCAATAAGCAGGTAAATCAGTAACAGATGAGGGTATCATGGTTGGGAGTAAATGGAGACACCAATGCTTAATCTTTGTAAGCAGAGATGGGTACTGGATCAGTACGGAGTGGAGTTGAGAAGTCCCTCACCCAACATAGAGTGGTGTTTTTACAGTGGTAGCTCTGCCGGCGCGAGTGGCTGCAGCTGCGACGATTAGTGGGAGCCAGGCCTGTGGAATTAAAAAATATAAGAATCTTAAAAGTATGTCTATTTTAAAACTATTTACATTATAATATAATCTTATATTACACTATATTATACTATATTTAGAAACTGGACCACTTAAGATATACTATGGAGATATATTATACAAGGACAGAGATTGAGAACAGGGCAGGGTGTGACAGAACTCCCCCTTAAATTGCAGCTCTGGAGGCATGAAAATTAACACAGCCCACCTAAGGGAAAGGCCAGAAACAAAACAGAACCAAGACTAGACATGACATGGGACTGGCAACTGCAATGGGAACTGACAGAGACTAATGACAAACAAGGCACAGGTGAGAGAGGCAGGGAAAGGGCGGAGCATAGAACAAGGGAAGCACATGACAAAAGGTGTACAAAGGTGGGGGCCTCGCACTTGTAATGGGTGAAAAAGCATGGGGTGGACGAGCTAGCAGGGGTGACACACAAGACACACTCTGTGCGGGGAAAAAGACACACAACGGCACAAGTTACCATCGCTTCTCAATATTACCACCACCATTACTGTCCGGATAACTTAGAGTAGGCACATCAGACCAGAGGACATAACCCAGCCAGCTCACCATCCTGCATAGAGAGCTACAGCTACACCTCCAGCACAGTAGTACACTACACATAATATCACCGTTACAGACCCCCCCCCCCCCCCCCTCAAAAAAAAGGCTGACCCATACAAGACCCATACATGGCTGTTCTGTTTGGCACAGTACAGGAATAAGAATAGAAACAAAAGATACACTCATAAAACAAAAACAAAGGCGCATATGCAAATTAAACAAATCAGTCCATTACCCACTTTTTGTTTTGTATGTAAACACTAGGCAACACAGAACATCCATCCATCCATCCATTACCGATACAGAGGCATTCCCAGGCCAGCCGAAAGATAATCCTTCCAGTGTGTCCTAGGTTCTCCTCGGGGTCTCCTCCCAGTTGGACATGTCCAGAAGGCATCCTAACCTGATGCCCGAACCACCTCAGCTAGTTCCTCTCGACGTAGAGGAGTAGCGGCTCGACTCTGAACCTCCACCGAATAATCGAGCTCCCGACACTGACCCTGACAATATCAGAAACTGTGAACATTTCATCCTCCTCATTACTATATACATATATATTTCTTTCTGTATTGTCTCTTGTTAATTTGCATGTTCTTTACTCACTCATTTCCAGTACAAAACAAAATGCATTTCCTCCAATATCCCAAACAAATCAGTATACCTTTCACGTAAAAGATACAATGTCCTTAACCAGCGCTGTCTAGTTTTTACTCAAACCTGGTCTAATGTCTGAGTATGATAGCTATTTGTCCATCTGTTAGAACCCAAGTCAGTGGTAACCCTAGGATAAACGCTAGGCCTGAGATTGTAAGTTCTAGTCATTTGAACATCAGATTGGCCTCTAAAGTGCGTAGGACTGTCAGTAGCACTACCGCCAGGGTCTTGGCCCACAGTATAGTCAAGGTCAGTCTCAAGCATAGGCGTGATGTTTGCCCTGTTTCTCAAATCATAACTTAAAATCAGTTGGATGTCAGTGTCACAGTCAAACATCTCAGCTAGGGGCTGTGATAAGTCAACAAGGCTAGATTTAGGACAGTTCATTTGACCTTCGGGGGTAGGTTCCTCTCTTACAGGCTCGCCAGGTGCTGACCACTCATCCTCTGAGCTGTTTTCATCATTCAGCTGTCCACTTGCCACAAAAGGACTGCATTGTGAGACTTGCGGTGCCTGAAACAGCTTGGGCTGCCCGCTGACTAGACTACATGCACAACACCCACATCTGTGCCATCCATATTGGCTAGACGGTAGTTGACATCAGACAGCTTTTGGACAACCCGGTAGGGTCCAGCATAAATGCACACTAGTTTTGCAGTCAAGTTCGCTACAGTGTCGGAGTGGGGATGAGTCTTAAGGTGGACCAATTCTCCGAGCTCATAGGTGACAGGTCTCACCTGCTTTTTACGTTTGTGACTAGTCTCTAGCGCATGATCATGGGTCCCTTGTATAGACTGTTCGAGGGTCTGTGGCGGGGTCAGGAAGGGGTCATCTGTCCCATCTGTGAATGACTGGGACAGTAAGTACACTGGGGTGGCAAGTTCTCTACCATAGAGTATTCTTGCCGGGCTGAACCCAGTACTTTTGAGAGGGGCTGTTCTGAGCTCAAAGCAAATCTGTGGGATATTCAGGGTATGATTTACTCTTTCTGTTGCATTTGTCTAGGGGTGTTAAGGTGTGGAGAGACAATGCTCAGTCCCCACAGTTTTCAGTACTTCATTGAAAAGCTCGCTCATGAACGGTGTACCCCTATCTGAAATCAGGTACTTTGGGGCACCATGCCAGGCAAACAGCTCACTCTGAAACTTGCTTGCGGCGACTTGTGCAGTGGCTTCTCTGACTGCGCTCCTATCTATCCGCTTGATAAAATAGTCAACAAAGACTAGAATACAGGCATATCCAGACGCTGTGCAGGGTAGTGGTCCCACAAAATAGACACCTAAAACTTCCCAAGGCTCACTGGCATGGACAGGCACTAACAGTCTGGCAGGTTTCTTTTGACTAGGTTTGACACACTGGGCAAGAGAGCACATATGTCTTAACATTCTCATCTTCAGCCAAAAGAAACACAGGCGCATTTTAGCTAGGGTCTTTGTGATGCCTAAATGGCCAGTAGTTGGGTGATCATGAAAATAACTCAAAAGAGAGCCTCTAATGGATTCTGGGGCATAAAGCTTCAGCTCCTTTAAAGTCTGCATGCTGCAGCTATATCGACTTTCTCTCTAATACAGGAGTCCTTCATGCACAACGAACTTGGTTTCCCAGTCCTCCTCAGACTCGGGACACTGGGGCTCCTCCAACCTCTGCAAAATAGCCGCCAAGGCTGGGTCATCACACTAAAGACGCTGTATATGCTCTTTGTCGGTCAGTTCCTCTACCGGCTGGGCACAGAGGTCAAGGCCTGCTATGACTGCATGCTCCGGAGGAAGATCAGTGGGGCCCTGGTCTCACTGCCCAGGGTTCTGTGACAATGCATCAGGTCTTGGCACCAGGCTTGTGAACAATTCTGATGTCAAAATCTTGGAGCCTAAGACACCTTGCAATTCATCCTGATGGGTCTGGCTGTGACATGAGCCACTTCAAGCTGCTTGGGACTGTAGACTGTAACTGGAAGCCTTTCAATATAAGGTCTGAAATGCTTGAGAGCCCAGACACTCTTTTTCGGTTGTTGAGTAGGGGTTTTCAGATTTGTGCAGGGTGCGACTGGCAAATGCCACAACCACCTCCCTTCCATTTTCGTCCTGCTGCATAAGCGCTACCCTGAGACCCATGTCACATGCATCTGTATGCAAATAAATGGTGCGCTCAAAATCAGGCAAACATAATATGGGTGCAGAAATTAGGTGTTCTTTCAAGAAATCCATTGCCTGCTGGCAGTTCTCATCCCATAGAAACAAAGAGTCTTGTCGGGTCAGAGCAAACATACTACATACTAGGCTAAAGGTGAGAGCTACACGGCCACCGCTACCTAGCCTGTTGCTAGCTAATTTTTGCTCCCTCGAAAACAAGCTGGATGAGCTGAGAACCAGAATAACAACTCAGCGTGAGATCAGAGAGTGTTGTGCTCTGATCTTCACAGAAACCTGGCTTTCTGGCAAGACGCCAGAATCAGCGATCCAGCTAGACACACTCTGTTCACTGCAGGGACTGCACGGCAGCGCCCACTTCAGACAGTCCGACCATATCTCCGTAATCCTCTACCCATCATACAGACAACTCCTCAAGCGATCACTTCCAGTGAGTAAAACTGTTAAAGTGTGGAATGAAGAAACTGATTCAGTGCTTCAGGACTGCTTCGACAGTACAAACTGGGATGTGTTTAGAACCGCTGCTGTGAGAGAGGATGGTTCTGTTGATCTAGAGGACTATGCTTCTGGGGTAACTGGCTACATCAGCAGCTGCATTGAAACCATTATCCCTTCAAAGCGCTGCATAAAGTACCCCAACCAAAAACCATGGATAAATGGTGAAGTTCGGTCCATGCTACGTGCTCGCCAGACTGCATTTCTCTCTGGCAACGCTGATGACTACAAAAGGTCTAGATACAACCTGCGTAGATCTATCAGAGAAGCTAAGAGACAGTACAGGCTGAAGCTGGAGGGCTACTACACCACAGCAGACTCCCGGCGCATGTGGCAAGGACTGCAGCACATCACCAACCATCAACAAACAAGCAGGGCACTCACAACCAGCCATTCTGCATTGCCTGATGAGCTGAATGAGTTCTATACTCGCTTCAATGTCCTCAACCTTGACCAACTGAAGGACATTGCGGCCAAGGAGAGCATACAGAACCCATCACTCATTGTAACACCAGTGGATGTGCGCAGGAACCTCGTGAGAATCAACCCACACAGAGCAGCAGGCCCAGACAACATCCCCGGGCATGCCCTCAGGGTTTGCTCATCAGAACTGGCTGATGTGTAGACATATTCAATCTGTCACTCACACAAGCTTTTGTGCCATCCTGTTTCAAGACCACCACCATCGTGCCCCTCCCAAAGAAAAGTAATGTGAGATGCCTAAATGACTATCGTCCTGTTGCACTCACTTCAATCGTGATGAAGTGCTTCGAGAGGATAGTCATGACTCACATCCAGAAGACCATTCCCAACACTATAGATCCTTTACAGTTTGCATACCATCTGAACCGGTCCACAGACGACGCAATCAACGCTGCTCTTCACAAAGCCCTCACACACCTGGAGCCCTCACACACCTGGAGCCCTCACACACCTGGAGGGCAAGGCACATATGTCAGAATGCTCTTTATTGACTACAGTTCAGCATTCAACATGGTCATCCCACTCAGACTTTCAGAAAAGCTCCTCACCCTCAGACTGACACCAGCCCTCTGCAACTGGGTGCTGAACTTTCTAACAGACAGACCCCAGTCAGTCAGAGTCGGCAGCTGCACATCCAGCACAAGAACAGTGAGCACAGGGGTCCCTCAAGGCTGTGTGCTGAGCCCCCTTCTGTACACGCTCTTCACATACGACTGCGTGGCCTCCCAGAACAACACCAGCATCATCAAATTTGCTGATGATACTACAGTCATTGGACTGATCACTGGTGGGGAAGAGACAGCGTACAGGAAGGAGGTGGCTGAGCTGGTGGCCTGGTGTCATGACAACAATCTTTCCTTGAATACAGACAAGACCAAGGAAATGATTGTTGATCCAAGGAGGAAGCGAGAGCTACACACACCCCTGTACATAGGGGAGACTGAGGTGGAGAGGGTGAAAACCTTTAAGATCCTTGGTATTCACATCAGTGAGGATCTCAGCTGGTCCCACAACACTCAGATCATCATCAGGAAGTCCCAGCAGCAACTGTACTTTCTGAAAAGGCTGAGAAAATTACCACACCAGGGTCACCAGCAGAGCCCACAACATAATCAGGGACAGTACACACCCCCAGCACACACTCTTCACACTTTTACCTTCAGGCAGACGTTACAGGAGTGTGAAGTCCAGGACCACAAGACTGACAAACAGTTTCTACTCACAGGCCATCAAGCTTGTGAACACCTCACGCACTACCTCTCTAACCTCTCCATTCTGAACTGGTTTTAACTGGTCTGATTTTAACTGAACCTTACACTCACTGTACTGCTGTTTACATACAATACTGTTTACATTCACTACTCGCACAAAACATTATTGTTTACATTTGTTACTTGCACTTTATGGCTGCTGCTCTTCATAATTGCCCATAAAAGCACATAACTATTTTTTTATTCTTTATCTAAAAAAATACTTTTACTTACTTCAACTTATATATTATACTTTGTATATTTTGTATATACTTTTTATTATTTCTTTTATTTGTTATCTTTATCTAATGGAGGAGCAGCAAAGTAAGAATTTCATTGTACAGTGTAACTGTCTGTTCTGCTGTGCACATGACAATAAAACTCTTGAATGCATCAGTAGGCACTGGGAATTCTGTAACTGCCTTCACCTTGTTGAGGTCAGGGAGGATTTCTTGAGGACTGACTCTAGCCTTGTAAACACTTCTCTCAGATCACAAAGATGTTGGTCGAAAGTTGGCAAAGCAATCACTACATTGTCAAGGTACACTGCACAGCGCTTGTACACAACGCCCACCAAGACTGTGTTTATAAGTCTTTGAAAAGTGGCCGGAGCATTACAAATACCAAACGGAAGTACTTTAAAATAGAATAGGCCACAATGGGAAGCAAATGCTGTTTTCGGCTTTGAACTCTCCTTGACCCCGACCTGCCAGTATCCTTGGGCTAAGTCAATAGTGGAGATAAATTTTTCCGTGCTAGGAAGTCCAATGATTCATCAAGTCTGGGCAGTAGGTAGCGATCTTTGATGGTCACATGGTTCAGCCTTCTACACCCATATCTCGGTCTGCCTGGGTACCAATAGACAACGTTTTACTCAGCACATGTATGGTGATCGATGCATGAAGCATAAAATCCATTCCCAGGGTGACTGGAGAAAACATCTGGCTAAGAGTTACAAATCAGTGAAAGAAACATTGGCCCTGTAACCATATTGGTAACCAGGTGACACCAATGGGATTACAGTGAGTTGAATCAGCCAGTCGTAAAGGAGGAGCCATCCATGGCGTACACTTGATCTTTCCACTTGAATCTTTCTCTGCATACCTTGCCTGTATGGCAGAAAGCAAAGCTCCGGTCTCTAAAGTTGCTGATACAACATGCGTTTGAAGCTTTAATGTGACACAAAATGGTGGTACTCCAGAACACACTGGATGAGATGTCCTTAATGACAGAACAGGTATGCCATAAAGAGCAACAGTATACTTCTCCAAAGCATGTTTACAGATAATCTCAATCTGTTCATTTTCAGGTGGTGGGTTCCTGAGCTTAGCAAATTCACATAGCATGTGTGCAACAAAAGTTGGCAGGGGCCCATCAGGAGTATGAACATTGTCAAGAATGTTTTTTCAAATTCTATCCTGGTTATCGAATGGTAAGAAAGCTTTTTGAAAAAGTTCTGAGAGCTGAGCCCGGTTTCGAAGATGAGGTTTGAGCACCTGAAACCAGTGACCAGGCTTACCCCTTAGGAACCTCTGCAATTCTGACAGGACTTGGGTATCTGACAACCCAACATCATGCTTGTTAGAGTCCACAGTAAAAGTTATTGTTCTAGAGAGACACTATTTGAGTTATTAAATAACGGAGGTTCAAGCTTAGATTGTTGTAACAGTGAAGTCAAGACCCTTGATGTGCTACTGAGAACAGATAAATCAGACAACAGACGACCACCTGAGCAACTGGTGCTGCAGCAAGGTGCATTTGGCCTCATCCCGGACAAAAGCACGTCTAATCCTGTAGCCTTCTAAACAGGGCATGTCTGCAAGTTCGAGTCATGAGCAGCTCTGTAAACTTTAGGTGCTTTGTGAGCATAAGTTTGATCCTTAACAGGTGAACTTAGACCAGTGTGGTTAATGTGATAGGGTGTGGAAGCACATGGTGGGTCAGAAAATGTGACTACACGACTAGCAGCATAGGGCTCAGGTTCTTTTTGCCACTGCTTAAGAATTTCAGTCTGCATATGCAAGGAACTACTCAGTCTCTCAGAACCCCCATTTCCTGCAGGATCATTTGTACTTGCATATCACTAGAGTGTGGTTGTGGGCTAACATCCCGTGGTTCACAATCATCATCGCTATCAGACATTCTGTTGAGATAATGTTCCATAACAACACATTAAAGACCCCAAAACACTGTTATAACCAGCACAAGGTAATGAAATAAAACAAAAATAAAAAATATATATATATATATATAGTGCCATGTATAACAGGCTCAAATCAGATGTAGATCTTCCCTTCAACCGCGCCGAACATAAAAACAGTGCGCAGTTGAACACACTTTGACTAAGAGTCCAGACCATGAGTGGAGAAACACTTCAGCTAACAGTCCTCTGTTTAATCGAGAAAAAAACAGGCAAAAGTGAGGATGAAAAAAGAGAAAACAGTTTCGCAAAACGCGTCAGTTCTCTGTGCGCAGTGGCTACAAAACGGACGGCGAATAACAGGCAGCCAAAACAGTCCAGTCTGCAGGTGGCAAGTGACATCATTCACTCCGTCATTGGGGCGCTACGGGCACAGCACCCTGAAGCTTTCTTTGCAATTTCTGTTGACTTCAATCAAGTCACACTGGACTCCAGTCTCCCTTCTTTTCATCAGTTTGTTGACTGTCTCATCAGGAAGAACAGAACCATTGAATTGCTGTATGCTAATGTGAGGGACACATACAGGGCAACCCCTTTACCGCTGCTGGAGTAATCAGATCACAATACAGTACCAACCACTGGTACTGAGGCAGCCCACACCACACACTCATTCAGAGTCTGGTCCCCTGAAGCAGAAGTAGCCCTCAAGGACTGCTTTAAGGCAACTGACTGGGCCGTGCTACTGGACCCACATGGAGAAGACATTGAGGGGGTGACACTGCACAATGGACTACTTTAACTTCTGTATGGATGTTGCTTTTCCCACAAAGACTGCACGATGCTTTCCTAATAACAAGCCCTGTATTACTAGCGATGAGTATGACCTCCTTAACCAAACGAAGAGGGCGTTTAGAGACTGGACAGAATTATGAGGCCGATGATCGCCGAGTCATCAGAGAATGTCTGGAGGTGACAGTTCTGTGAGCTGTACAGGAAGTCAGCAGTGTACAGGGTAAAAAGGAACGGTTCCAGGGCCGTTCCCCTGTGCTGCTGACCACATTATCAGACACACAGTCCCTTACCCTCACATACTGTGGTTGATTGGTGAGGTAGTCCAGAATCCAGTTAGACAGGTGACTGTCCACTCCACTATGTTCCAGCTTGTTCTTCAGGATCCCTGGCTGTATGATGTTAAAAACACTGGAGAAATCAAATAAGTTGATTCTCACAGAGCTTCTCCAGGTGAGAAAGAGCTCTGTGTAGAAGATAGCTGACAGCATTACCCACCCTGATATCAAGCTGGTAGGCAAACTGAAGAGGGTCCATGTATGGGCTCACCAGAGAACGGAGGTAGCTAAGGACCAGCCTATCCAGTGACTTCATCAGATGAGGATGAAGAGCAGCTACCACACGCTCCATTGCGGTCTCTCTGCTCCAGGACGTGATGGAAAGAATAACTTTGGACATCCTGTGCGACCCTGTGCTCATGGCCATGGATATTCTCACAAAATGGCTGAAGGCATATGCGGCCCCACACCAGACTGGCTGGTTGAGTTCAGCCAGAGATCCTCCATAGTGACCAAGGACAAGTGGCTATGGGCAGACTGAGCAACACAGAGTTGAAGGCCACCGCAATAGTCAACTTCCACTGGTTAAAACAAACAATCCACATCATGATCTACTGTTAGTCAGAAATAACTAGCCTTTTATGTTCTTGTACAGATGAAGCTATGGTTTTCTATCTACATTTGAAAAAATGAGAAATTCAGATTCTGATAATAGTACTTCCAGTAGTCCAGTAGCCCATATGTACCATGTGTGGAGAAAAAGGGGTACCACTTAATCAAAGATAAGTGCAGAGAGGTCTAATAATAATTCAGAGTAATAAAAAACAATAACTGCAACGAGTTTTAGGTTTCTACTTTCATGCAACTGTATGGAAGTTCTGCTCTTATTCCAAAGTAAAACATGTTTCTGTGTAAGAACCAGTACATACCTTATGGCAGGTTTAGGGTAGAGGTAAGATCATGTTTTTTTAATTTAAATAAAGGCAAAAACATTATGTTATTAACAGACAGATTAAACAGCAAAAATATTTACTTTCAGTACCTATAAAGTTTCAGCACTCAGTATAGCTCGGTTTCACCCTTGGTATGGTTTGTTCTACAGTACTAATTGTAATACAGGCAGCTGCAGGTGGTCAGTGTTTCCTCTTCACAGTCAGAAAAATATAGATTATTTAACTATTTAAGTATTTAATTAAATATTTTAGTATTTAAAAATAAAACAAAGATGTGACTAACACACAGTCTGATCTATAATAAGTATCCATTGCTGCCTTTTATTTTAAATCCACTTTTATGCAAATATGATCTGGCATATCACCCTGCCTGCAGAGTATTTTCCTGGGAGTGTGTTTCTGAGGATGACGTGAGCATATAGTAATTATAAATGTGCTGGATCTCTGCTGAAATCCTGCTCCAGCAGCTGAAGGTATAGTATTAAATTACTGTGGATCAGTTTGTGACATCCTGAATTCCTTTATTACAGAGTCTGTGGTTTATTATAGATTCATTATTTGTTTTTATATAATTTGATATTGTGAATTGTTTAACACATCTGTAACTGTTCTTCCTTCAGTGGACATGCCTTCTGTGGTGTTTCTTGACAACAGTACAATTATTCACCCAACGTTTTACATCAATGGATTTTACAACATGCCACATGCAAAGTATTACTATATATTTCTGTGTTTCGTGTACGCTGTCACTCTTTTAGGAAACTCTTTAATAATGGGTACTATCTACCTGGCACGTACTCTCCACACAGCAAAGTATATCGCTGTCTTCAACTTGGCCTTGTCTGATCTGTGTGGAAGTTCTGCTATTATCCCGAAGTATGCAGACATGTTTCTGTTTGATAATCAGTACATATCTTACGAAAGCTGTCTGTCAAGCATGTTTTTTGTTTTTCTTTTTACAAGCATGCAGTCCTTTAATCTGCTTGCTTTGTGCTTTGACAGAGTGATTGCTATATGTTTTCCTCTGAGGTATCACGCTATTGTCACCAAAACCACTATGGCTCTGATGATTGGTGCTATGTGGATACTCTGTGGATCTATTATAACTCTAACTGTATCTCTGATTTCCAGACTTTCCTTCTGTAGATCTACTACTGTTGACAGTTATTTCTGTGATCATGGTCCCATTTACAGACTAGCCTGTAATGATAATTCTCCTAATTATATAATGAGCTATGTCTGTATTGCTGTTATACTCTGCATTCCGTTGATATTAATAGCTTTATCATATGTGTGTATTGGTTTTGCATTACTTAAGATCTCACATGGTGCTGATCGAATGAAAGCCATGAAAACCTGCACTTCCCACCTCATATTAGTGGCCATATATTATCTACCAATCACCAGCACTTACATTACCGCTGTCACAACATACATACATCCAAATACTAGAATAATAAACTCAGTCCTAACACAAACCATTCCACCAATGTTAAACCCCATCATATATACTCTGAAGACAGAGGAGGTAATACAGGCTATTAAAGTTCTTTACAAACGAATGAAAGTGAACTCAATGGAAGATCTTGTGAAAAGCAATACAAATAATTAAAATAGTGTAATAACTGTAATGTGGCCTAAAACAGAGCAAAAAAATAAATTAAGCACAAATCTCTACTGTATATTTTACATCAATTCAAAAGCTGAAATGCCTCCCTTCCATTGTATTTATTTTTATTATTTTTTAAGTGATATCTGTAGTTGAATATGTTGTAAATTAATGAATTTGTATATGTTTAGAACCTTTATTTGGTTTTGTTTACTTATATATTAACTGCATATGACAAATTGTTACAACTCACAGTTGTATGGTTTCTTTTGTGTTTAGCATGTTGTTACCCGGTAAATGTGTTGTGGAAAATCACAGTCAGAAAATAACATGATTAATATTGTGATATTGTAGGGGAGAGGAACAAGAGAATGCCTGTATTTCTGTTCAGGAATATGTGGAGGGTTGTATGTATGAAGCTAGCATCTGTCAAAATTTTTAGCATATATGTAAGCAAAGAACCTTTAAATAAATATTTATACGCTGTTTAAACAATTAAAATGTTTCACAGAGTTTTGTTTCCCATAATTGTTCTTCAAGTTGCAGTTTCTGTTTGCAGTGTTGGCAACAAGAGAACAACAAAATGAAAAGTTTAATGACATTGTTAAAGAGCATGGAAATTTGAGTATGTTGCATTAAGAACCTGAAAAATTGTTAAATTTGTGAATTTAGGTCATAATTTCATGTACTGACCAAACATCACAAACAATCACTGCTCAGCCTCAAACTGAGATTTACTCAGTAGTCACTGAGCCATTAGTCAAAAGTCAAAGTCAAAGTGAACTTTATTGTCATTCAGACTTTACAACTGAGTGCATAGCTGAACGAGATTGTGTTTCTCCAAACTCCAATGTGCAGATACATAAAAACACAAGACATACAACTAACATGACAAATAAATAACAACATGACAGTGCAGTGGGAAATATAGAAAGAGTGTGTGTGATAAATAGTGAGATATACTCTAAATAAATATGTATACTTTAAAAAAAAAGTGTTTTTTTGCAGATGTATTGCACTTAAAGGGAATATTATATATATATATATATATATATATATATATATATATATTACACAGTTCTGACAAAGTATTGCACACTAACAATGTAAACATAGCACTGTAAATTTTAAACATTTTAAAGTGTAAGAGTTTTAGGTTTAGAAAGAAACAATGAGTCTATTGCACAAAATTAGCAGCATTAAGTGGAGGACCACCTGAGTATGAAGTAGGTATATGTTTAGGAGTAACAGATCTGATGAGTCTGCTCATTAGGAAGTGTTGAGCAGTCTGATGTCTTGTGGAAAGAAACTTTTGCTCAGTCTGGAAGTCCTGCACCGCATGCTGCAGTAGCGTTTTCCAGAGGGCAGCAGTCTGAACAGTCCCTGAGCTGGGTGGGTGGGATCTCTGACCATCTTGGTGGCTCTGCTGTGGCACCGTGATGGGTACAGATCTTGTACAGGTGGAAGTGAGGACCTGGTGATGCGCTCTGCTGTCCTCACCACTCTCTGGAGTGATTTCTGTTCGGCGATGGTGCAGCTGCTGTACCAAACCGTGAGGCTGCTAGTCAGGATACTCTCTATTGTTCCTCTGTAGAATGTAGTGAGGATATGAGGCGGAAGGTTAGCTCTTCTCATCCTTCGTAGGAAGTGAAGGCGCTGTTGCACTTTCTTGACCAGGGAGGAGGTGTGTGTGGTCCATGTCAGGTCGTCTGCGATGTGCACCCCCAGAAACTTGGTGCTTTTCACAAACTCCACAGTTTTGCCCTGGATTGTGAGCAGTGTGTGAACTGTGTGTTTCCTCCTGAAGTCAACAGTCATTTCCTTTGTCTTGTTGACATTCAGGGACAGGTTGTTGCTGTCGCACCAGGCAACGAGTTGGTTCACCTCCTATCTGTAGGCGGAGTCATCATTGTTACTGATGAGGCCCACTACTGTAGTGTCATCTGCAAACCTGATGATGTGGTTTGAGTTGTATCATCAGGTTTGCAGATGACACTACAGTAGTGGGCCTCATCAGTAACGACGATGACTCCGATAACATTATGTAAGTGATCCAGTAAGTGATCCAGTATTAGTTCTCAAATCTCTGCTTGTTTCCATCTTGTACAGAAGTTTCATGATCCAGAAAAATCCATATGTTTTTAAAAGCGTCCAAATCTGTGATATTTCTGAAACAACTTTAATGAATAAACAAAATACCTCTCCTTCTGTTCCTGGAACAGTATTTCTTTTAGCCAATTACATCCACTGGATTTCTCAATGTACAATTTACATCACTGAACTTCGTTATATGTACTCTTGTATGTGAGGTTAACTTGCACTTTAAATAATGACAGGTACATTTTAAATCCTGTTACAGAAAAGAAAAACTGTATAATTTGTTACAAACAGTCTTTAAAAAGTTCTTCTTTCTCAGCAGGGTGCAGCATAAGCCTTCTGTAAAACCCAAACTCAAACACGATCCTAGATTTCACCAGAGCCACAATAGTCTCCAGACATGCCTACAGTCTCTACACACTGTAGCAGGCTGACCATTCAATGCTGCTTTATTAAAAATCTTCACACAACATCTGTATAAGACCTGGCTAGACACAGTGTGAAGCTCCAGGTTTCAGAGGCAAGAAAGCTCCAACAATGGACCTGACGTATTGTCCAGCAGTGGATTTAATTTGTCAGGCACCACAGTCTCGTTTCCATAATTGCGTAACAAGGACAGTTCTTCCAATGACAGTCTGTCCTTCCATGCCTTAACAATGGCTGTGGTTTGACGAATGTACAGATGCCACAGCATGGGCATCACCCCAGTCCGGTCCAGCAAAATCCACCACATCCTGCAGTTTTACCATCCCTGAAGCACAGAGCATCTGATTGAGACCCAGGATACAATCACCCGAAACGTCCAGATGAGCTCCTTTCATCAAGGGTTCCTCTAGCAGCCAGTGGAGCTGTTGTTCTCCAGTCTTCGAGTCCTAAAATGTCCCCATACTTTAAAAAGTCCATAATAAAAAGGAGGTTATCCACTTAAGCACAGCTGTGTGTTATCCATTAAAAACAGGGCAGTATCCAGATTGAGTCCACCAACTCACCACCTCTCTCCTCACCAATCCACAGAGCTCATCAGGACTGTCTGATTAAACTGCAGACCGAAAGTTGCAAGTCTACTCGCAAGGTGCACCAGGCCTTGCCCCCCTTCCTACTTGGGTAGGAAGAGAACACCTTGTGTGACCCAGTGCAGATGGTTCCACTAAAATCGCTTGCAGCTGAGACAATAATAGGGTCCACACATAACAGCCTGTCCCAATTTCTCTGGAGTGTGCCTTCATCTCTGAGGAACGCATCCAGGTACCTTAACCCCCTTTTTTTCCAAGCCATTTCAGGTGGCAGCAAAAGTAGGTCTCCTGCCCACTGCCAGAGCCTTGGTCTTACCCCAATTAACCTTAGCAGATGATAGAACCCCAAAATCCCGAACAATGGAAACTAAACTATTAATGCCTGATCCCCAGCATTATTGTTGCATCATCAGTGTACGATGACAAGCGGTAATGAATGTGATGCTCCTGTCCCAATACAACATCAATCTTGGAGTGAAGCTTGTTTAGCAGTGGTTCAATTGCAATAGAATAGAGCATACCAGACATTCCACAGCCTTGACTTATATTCCAAAAAACCTTGAATGGAGCGCTCAGACCACCATTCATTTTCATCACATGTTGAATGTCATGGTACAGTAGCTTTATCATGCCAATAAAAGATGGTCCAAATCCAAAGGTCTCCAAGGTGTGCCATAGGAATTGATACTCAACTCTATCAAAGGCCTATTCCTATTCAACAGAAATGAGACCAAAACCAAGTCCCTGGATTTTAGAAATCTCCAAAATGTCTCTAATTAGGCAAATATGATCTCTTATGGACCTACCAGGGGCAGTAGATCTGGTTCTGGAAAACGCAGCAGGCAGAGCCTCAATCATCTCAAACCTGCTACACCTGCTGGTTCCTCTATTTAAACCCAGAGAACCAGCAGGTTAGTGGCACACCTTTGTAGAGGGGTGCTTGATTTTGTAAAAGAACGGTGAAGAAAGGTCAAAAAGAGAGCTAACAAGGCTACACAAAAAATATATCAAAGAAAACTAAAAAAAAGAAAGTAAAAAAATATATACATATATTGCTTGAAATCACTCCTATGGCTCTGCACTTGGGTCCTCCCCCCCCACCATCCCATGACAGAAATTGCAACCACTAGTGGGCTCAGCAAGTAGTAACAAGTGATTGCACCAACAGGAAAATATTTTTGTGCTCAGTGTAAATAAATATAACATTAAAAATAAATACTTTTTGAGCCTTCCTCATAGATCCCACTGACCAAGATCAATCAGGCCCAATGAGCTGGGCTCTAGTGGCCCAAGGTGATGCTATAGGTTGACATGAACAGCTGCCATAACAAATTGTGCAGCAGTTAATGGCAATGAGACAGGCAATTGCTGTCAGACCTACACCTGGCACAGACATCCCAGTCACCCTCCCAAAACCACCAAGTAGTGGTGCCCCAACATCCCCATCAGGGGGAGAGCCCTGGAGAACCAGGGCATTGTAGGGGATTTGTCCTGCAATGTTTCCTGGTTTTTGAACAGCAACCCTGCCACTTCCCATCAGAAAGGGCCAAGGTGGCCTATATGATGGCCTTACTTTCTGGCAGGGCTTTAGACTGGGCTACCCATCTGTGGGATGGCCAGGCAGAGGAGTGTGAATCAGTCTTCCTATTTTTCATGGCCCTATGTCACACCTTTTGTAACCCGGAGGAGAGTAGTTGTCCCACAACTACTTCATCTTTGACAGGGCTCTAGATCAGTTGCAGATCACGTGGTTGACATTCACACCTTGGCTGCAGAAAGTGCTCATGGCCCTCTTCCTGCAGGGTCTAAGTGGGCACCTCAAGGATGAACTGGCCACTCGAGACTTGTCCCCTACCCTGGAGGCTTTGTATGACTTGGCCATCAAAATAGATAATCACTTCAGGTAGGTGGACCAACCTTGGGCCAGCTGGTTTCATGGTCCCCCTCCCTGTTAAACCTATGCAATTGGGGGCATTCAGTATCCTCAGGCTTTCGGCAGTAGGCCAAAAGACCTGACAGGAAATGCCAGTCAACCACGGAAGGGGGTGGACAAAAATATAACTCCCCCAACAGTGGGATGTTCCTTCCGGCAAGTATCCTACTGTCATATACGGTAGTTAAGTGTGCTGGCACGTATACTACCTTCATATATGGGGGAATTGAAAAGCTGCAGCAAGCGTGTGTGTATGCTGGCTGGGCTAAGGAGACTTCATTAATAAAGGTTCATAAGAGAGTAAAGCTTCAGTCTCTTCTACATGGTGTCAAAGGAAGGAAAAGGAAAGTCATGGCTAAGTTCAACCCCCTGACAAACTTTCCTTTCGTCAAGCCGGGTGAGTGGCTGGACTGGAAGATTCAGAACAGCTACTAAAGTAGACAAGAAGGAAGGCGCTGTGCCTGATAGGAAGGCGCCGTGCCTGATATACGCCATGGGGAGCGAGTCTGAAAACATCTACCGCTCGTTCGCTTTTTACGAGGAGGGACAGAGAAATGACTTTGATAGAGTGCTGGGGAAATTCGATAAGTACTTTGTGCCCCAGAGAAATGTGATACACACGTGTTACTTCTACAAGTGCAAAGACCAGGTGAGAATGCTGAAACTTTCTAAGAGCTCTGTATGAGCTGTCAGACATTGCAAGTTCGGCGCTAGCAGAGACGAGAATATCCGCAACCAAATTATTGTTGGAATACTCGACAAACATGTCTCACAAAGGCTGCAGCTGATGAAGGACCTAACACTGGCCCTGACGACAGTCAGGCAGTCTGAAGAGGTTGCTTCACAAGTCTGCATGCAGGGAGAGTCAACAGGGATGATACAGGACATCACTCACAAGTGCAGAAAATTCACCAAGCACTACGGTAAGCCAAAATAAGGAAATGATGGCCATTGTGGAAAATGTGGGAGAGCAAGGCACAGCAAAGATGAAAATTGCCCAGCTAGGAAATCCAAACGCAATGCAGTAAAGTGTCTCAGGACAGAAAAGCTGAGAGTGAGCAAGCAGAGCAGTCATATTTTCTAGGGGCTGTGAGTAAGGCAAATGGTTCATCAGAGCAATGGACTGTGAATCTGCTGATGTGTTCCACAGCTGTAGCATTTAAAAATGAACCCGGGCACTGATGTCAACATCATTAGTGTGGAGACCTACCATTCACTCATCCCCAAAAGAGCTTTAGAACCTACAAATATACCATTAGATAGTCTAGGTGGTGAGCTGCAGTGCATAGAGCAAGTTAACAGCACTGTAATTTATAAAGGAGAAACCCATCCACTCACAGCATGTCATCTGTAAGACATTTCCTCAGCAGACCACTGTCAGTGAAAATGAATCTGATGAAAAGAGTAAATGAATTAGTGTGCAATACAGGACATTTACAAGCCTTTGGTGAGCATGGGACTTTAAAGACTGAACCTGTGAGAATGCAGCTGAAAGACAATGTCCAGTCATATGTGTTACACACAACACGATGTGTACCATTCCCCAGAAGATGATCAAGTCTTAGGAAAGTGAGGCATTCAAGCAGGAGCAGCAATGGAGGAGTGTTCAGGTCCAGCTGAACCAGAAGGTGGAGAAGGAAGATGAAATAGAGCAGTACCTGGCCACGTTTGAGAGACTGATTACAGGTGGCCAAAGGAGGACTGGGCTATATACTTAGTCCCTTATATGAGTGGGAAAGCATGTGGGGCATATGTGGCCATGGACATGGGGGAGGCAATTGACTATGACAAGGTAAAGGAGGCCATGCTCTGAAAATATGAAATTAATGAGGAAGTTTATAGGCAGAGGTTCCGGGATACAGATGTGAGGCTTGGTGAGACCCCCCGTGAGTTATACCACCACTTTAAAGACTTGTTCTGGAAGTGGATTCGACCTGCTGGTAAAACGGTGGAACACTTCATAGTACCTAGGGAACTGAAAGAGGAGGTTTTGGCATTGGGTCACAGTATTCCCTGGGCAGGACATTTGGGCAATGTAAAGACCTGGGAAAGGATCAGCCATAGATTCTTTTGGCCCGGAATGTACAGTGATGTTGAAAGCTTTTGTAAGTCCTGTGAAATATGCCACAAATAACTAGTAAAAGAAAGGGAGGTTTATTCCATCTACAGCCACTCCCAGTGATAGAGGTACCTTTTACCAGAATAAGGATTGACATTGTGGGCCCATTAGAAAGGACAAAAGCAGGTCATAAGTACATCTTTTTGGTCTGTGAATTACTGATCAGGGGACAGCCTTTTACCCACAAAAGGACAAGGTGGAGGCCATTCAGGCCTGCCCATGGCCCCAAACCAAGAAGATAAGATCCTTTCTGGGCTTGGTGGGCTGGTATCGAAGATTTATTCCAGGGTTTGCAACCTGAGCTGCCCCTCTCACGGACCTGACCCGTAAGTCTTGGTTTAATCAGAACAGAACTTGGTTTAAAACAGAACTTTGTGGTACAGACTGATGCATCAGGGGTCGGTCATGGGGCAGTGCTGCTCCAAGGAGAAGGGCTGGACCAGAAACCTGTGGCCTACATCAGTCGTAAGCTGTTTCCCAGAGAGACCAGGTATGCGGTGGTGGAGCTGGAGTGTTTAACCATGTGGGCACTGGATATATTCAGATACTACTTGTTGTGCAGGAATTTTATGCTGGAAACAGACGCCCAAGCCCTCCAATGGCTAAACCAAATGAAAGACTTAAATATGGATTTTAGCTCTGCAAGCGAAACGGTTCCAGGTCCGGTATCGAGCTGGAACACAGAATGCAGTGGCAGACTTTTATCTAGGGTTAGGGGGAAATGTGAAAGGGGTGGAGGATGTGTGCTCATGAGAGCAGAGACAATTTATACACACCTCACATATATATGGTTGTCTGTTTAACAATGTCCATGTTCTTACCTGGTGGTACTCACATTATTTCACGCAGGGTGCGTGGGATCCATAGTCCGGTTTTAGCCATGCTGTGAGAATGGTGGTGCAGCTAATGGCTACTGCCCGTTAGCTGTGCTGCAGCTCGCCCTTGTCGCTTGTAAATAAATCCCCGTAGAACATGCATCATACATTTTTCTGCCTGGTTACAGGTGGACGTGTGGCCAATGAGGTACCCACTGCCACACGCACCATTTTAATTATATTCATATTCAAAATACCGCTGTTTGTTCTGGCACTCACGCTGACACCCACTTTCCCACTTCCTGGTCTGTCTGATATTAGGGCCCAGGTAGAAACACGCACACTGCTTTTGATGGCCTTTTATTGGAGGTTCCGGGGCTCATAGGAAGCCTATCTTAGCGATAGGGGTGTGAGATATGACTAACAATACGGTTGTTTTTTCATTGTGGCTATTTGAATTTGGTTATTAAATATTATTATTTTTATTGCTGTTATCTGCGTCATATGATATGATGGATGGAGAAAAGGTGGTGTAACTCCCCTCTAGGTTTTGGAAGTGTTTTAGCCTTCCCCTCACAGTTGGTATAGTCCAGGTAGGGTTTAATGAGGGGAGGGTATTTAAGCATGGGAAGTGAAGAGGAAGATTTTTTTTTAGTTCTGAAGTGGGCCAGTTTGTAGTGAGACTGCCTAAATGAGCTCCTGTATTGGTGGATTTTTATGTTGATTTTTATGTTTTTTGTGTGTATTTTTGTAAGATAATTTTCTGCATTGCTGTAAAAGTTTTTGCCAGTTCTTTTGCACAACCAACATCTTCACAGTGCTAAAGTGTTTTAATGTAAGTAAACCTGTGTTTAGGATATGTGTTGTTATAACTGATGGACGGTTATGTTTGAAGTGTTCTTTGCTGTTAAAAAAAAGAAGAGGGGGGAGATGTCATATATGGTAGTTAAATGTGCTGGCGCGTATACTACCGTCATATGTGGTGGGGAATAACCATGGACCCAAGCAAGATTGGGGCTGGTTCCTCAGCACAGTTGCTGCCCCCTCACTACACTGACATGCAAAACCCCTGGACATGTCTGCTGGACCAAAAGGCATTTGAGGAATTAAAGAGGAGGTTGACAAAGGTTCTGTTGCTTACAACTTCCAGACCCGAATGAGTCATTCATTGTTGATGTTGATCCCTCTGATGTAGGGGTTGGGTCCCTTCTCTTCCAGCATTCTAGGCCCTGTTGAAAATTGCCCAGCTGTGGAGCACGGTGGTGAGCCCCGCCGTCCGCTGACTGGTTGGAGAGTGCCATGATGCTGGGGTGGCTTTGGCCAAGTTCGCGTTCCAGGGTTGTCAGCTTAAGAGCAAAAGTGAGAGAGGAGATGTTCAACCCCTCCTGGAGTGGCAGAGGGGGGAAGAAAAGAGCAGGGGGTTAGCCCAAGAGTCTGGAGTGTGACTTCAATGTACCCGACCCGTTGGTTCTCGCGTGGTGGTTTTTATCTCCCTGCCGGTGCTGTCTGCGAGGAGATTCAGGTGGGCTGGTTAGTGTTGGCCAGACATGCATGGTTAGAGTGCCCTGCCCACTGGCCACGTGTTGGCTTCGATTGTCAACCACAGCGGTGCTGAACCTGCACGTGCTCTCGGCCCCGGGCAAAGGCCCGCTGTCCTGGGAGGTGTTGTGAGGAGGGAGGGCCGGCCACATATGCCATTTACATTTACAAACTCAGAATCAGAAATACTTTATGGGATCAATAAAGTATTTCTGATTCTGAGTTTGTAAATGTAAAAGGCATATGTGGCCGGCCCTCCCCAGGCTAATCCTTTAGGTAGGATCCGAATGAGGAACGAGCAACTCCTGTTACTCCTACTATGCCCAATCTAGTACTAAGATGAAGCAGAACCAGTAAGGGTGTGTTTTGTTGATCAACAAATAGTAAAAGATTGTTTACAGTTTTCACAAGTGCTGGTTCAGTACTATGATGAGGCCTAAATCTAGACTGAAATTTTTCATGTTATTCTGTCATTCCTGGGCAAGTAGGTAAGTAATCGTTGTGCCACAATCTTCTCTAAAATTTTTGATGTAAGATTTGAGATTAGTCTTTAATTCGATAGCCCAGAGGGGTCTTCTTAAATTAAGCCTTAATTACAGTTAAAAGATTTAGTGATTACAGTCAAGATAAAGTTAGAAGTTCAATATTGATAGAAGAGGTTTAGTTATTTCCGGCATAACGTCTTCAAGTAAGCTTACCGGAATTAGGTTCAGTATACCAGTAAATGGTTTTGAGGAAGAAATCATTTGAGCCTGCACAGTCTGTTGTATTAAGGAGAACGATTCTAATCTCTGTTAGGTTTACAGATCTACGTTGGGTTTACAGGATTAGGGTTAGGCAATTATTTACAGCTCATGGGAGGAACATCTCAACCATCAGAGGGATGTCATTTTTGGGTCTGGTAGGATGTTATAGAAGGTTTATCCCAAACTTTGCCAGCTAGGCCACTACACTGATAGATCTAACCAAAAATGACCAATTGCAGAAAGCGATATGAACACAACAGCGCAAAGAAGGATACTGCCAGGAGTGCAAAATGATATCTCTTGTTGCAGCCTTTCAAAACTCTCTAGAGATGTTCCTATTGTTCCCGTTAATAACAGCAGACATTAAAGGATTTGATTGAGAACATTAATCAGAGCACCAGCAACCTGACTGGTTAGGTTGAAATTGATAAATCTAAAAGTAATAAAAAATAAAATAATGGCCATCTCTGTTACCAGAGTACTGGTTGAGCAGCTGCACACAAGCGTAAGGTCACTATGCACAATGCCAAAGCTGGAGTGTATAATATTAATGCTTTTCCTGGTCCAGCATAAATTCCTACAGACACCATTTAAAATCTTGTGAAAAGCATTCCCACAAGAGTGCTAGCCTCCAGGCGGCGGAGCTGAGGGGAAGCAGCCTTGGGAGGGGAAGCCACCTACAGCTGAGAAGTGGGGATAGGCAGAGGAAAGGCTCTTTGTTTCCGAGGGGCTGTGATCTTTTAATATTTACATTTTCGACACTAGGCCAATAATATAATAGTTCACAACTGTTCTAAGGTCAGCTAAGTACTAGTCACTTCTGAATGATTTTCTTGGAGGCAAGCTTTTCTGCATTATAATTAATAAAATTCTCAGTTTCTGAATAAAACAAATGAATCAGTAACAACAAGAATTTACTGAAAGAGAAAGTATATTTCTGTTTACCTGTTTTCTTGAACAAGAGGATGTTTCTGACACACATAAAAATTGTTTTGGTTAGATCATGGTTTTTAAATCTAAAATGAATGCAGAAACAATAAAACATCATGTTATTAACAGACGACAGCAGATTAAAAAGCAAAAATATTTTCTGAGAAATGTTAGAAGTGTAGACTAACATTCTTGCAGGGGACCAAGAAAAAAGAGTCTAAATGAATGCACAAAAATTTTAGGATAGTGTGAGTTGGCTACTTTCAGCACCTATAAAGTTTCAGCACTCAGTATAGCTCGGTTTCACTCTTGGTATGGTTTGTTCTACAGTACTAATTGTAATACAGGCAGCTGCAGGTGGTCAGTGTTTCCTCTTCACAGTCAGAAAAATATAGATTATTTAACTATTTAAGTATTTAATTAAATATTTTAGTATTTAAAAATAAAACAGATGGGACTAACACACAGTCTGATCTATAATAAGTATCCATTGCTGCCTTTTATTTTAAATCCACTTTTATGCAAATATGATCTGGCATATCACCCTGCCTGCAGAGTATTTTCCTGGGAGTGTGTTTCTGAGGATGACGTGAGCATATAGTAATTATAAATGTGCTGGATCTCTGCTGAAATCCTGCTCCAGCAGCTGAAGGTATAGTATTAATTACTGTGGATCAGTTTGTGACATCTGAATTCCTTTATTACAGAGTCTGTGGTTTATTATAGATTCATAATTTGTTTTTATATAATTTGATATTGTGAATTGTTTAACACATCTGTAACTGTTCTTCCTTCACGTGGACATGCCTTCTGTGGTGTTTCTTGACAACAGTACAATTATTCACCCAACGTTTTACATCAATGGATATTACAACATGCCACATGCAAAGTATTACTAATATTTCTGTGTTTTGTGTACGCTGTCACTCTTTTAGGAAACTCTTTAATAATGGGTACTATCTACCTGGCACGTACTCTCCACACAGCAAAGTATATCGCTGTCTTCAACTTGGCCTTGTCTGATCTGTGTGGAAGTTCTGCTATTATCCCGAAGTATGCAGACATGTTTCTGTTTGATAATCAGTACATATCTTACGAAAACTGTCTGTCAAGCATGTTTTTTGTTTTTCTTTTTATGACCATGCAGTCCTTTAATCTGCTTGCTTTGTGCTTTGACAGAGTGATTGCTATATGTTTTCCTCTGAGGTATCACGCTATTGTCACCAAAACTACTATGACTCTGATGATTGGTGTTATGTGGTTTTTCTCTGTGTTTTTGATTACCATCCTTGTAGGTCTGATTACCAGACTGTCCTTCTGTAGATCTACTACTGTTGACAGTTATTTCTGTGATCATGGTCCTGTCCACAGACTTGCCTGTAATGATAATTCTCCTAATTATATAATGAGCTATGTCTGTATTGCTGTTGTACTCTGTATTCCATTGATACTGATAGCTATCTCATATGTTTGTATTGGTTTTGCATTACTTAATATCTCACATGGTGCTGATCGAATGAAAGCTATGAAAACCTGCACTTCCCACCTCATATTAGTGACCATGTTTTATCTACCAATCACCAGCACTTACATTACCGCTGTCACAACATACATACATCCAAATACTAGAATAATAAACTCAGTCCTAACACAAACCATTCCACCAATGTTAAACCCCATCATATATACTCTGAAGACAGAGGAGGTATTACAGGCTATTAAAGTTCTTTACAAACGAATGAAAGTGAACTCAATGGAAGATCCTGTGAAAAGCATCATAAATAATTAAAATAGTGTAGTAACTGTAATGTTGCAAAAAATAAATGAAGCACATAAATCAACTGTATGTTTTACATCAATTCAAAAGCTGAAATGCCTCCCTTCGGGCTTCCGTTGTATTTATTTTTATTATTTTTTTAAGCTCATATTTGTAGTTGAATATACTGTAAATTAATGAATTCATATATATTTAGAACCTTTATTTGGTTTTCTTTACTTATATGTTCACTGCAAATGAATACAACTCAAGTTTTACAAGTTTTTTGTTACCCTGTAAATATGTTGTAAAGAATCACATATATATATATAAACATAATTAATATTGTGATATTTTAGAGGAGAAGAACCAGAGAATGGCAGTATTTCTGGGCAGGAATATGTGGATTGTTGCATGCATGCAGCTAGTAGCATCTGTCAAAATGTGTATTTTGAAGTATATATGTAATAGAGAACCTTTTGGTAAATATCTATACGCTGTCTAAACATTTGAAATATTTTGTTTCTGATAATTGTTTCTTAGGTTTCAGTTTCAATTGCCAGTGTCGACAAGAGAAAAATAAAATAAAAAGTTCAATGACGAATTGTTAATAAACATGTAAATTTTAGAATGCTGCATTGAGAACTTAAAAATTTGCTTGAATTTGTGGATTTAAAAAAAAATTTGTTTTTTTTACGCTGTTGTAATTTTATGTACTGACCAAACATTATAAACACTCACTGCTCGACCTCAAACTCAGATTTTCCCAGTAGTCCCTCATGTGAGTAACTCAGCATTAGTTTTCAAATCTCTGCTTGTTTCAATTTGTACAGAAGTTTCATGATGCAGACAAATCCATATGTTATTAAAAGTGCCCAAATCTGTGATCTCTCTGAATCAACTTTAATGAATAAACTAAATTTCTCTCCTCCTGTTGTTCCTGGAACAGTATTTCTTTTAGCCAGTTACATCCGCTGGATTTCTCAACGTACAATTTAGATCACTGGCCACTGCTACACAGAAGATCTCCTTCATCTGCTCTACTCTCATACTTCAAGGTTAACTTGCACTTTAAATGATGACATACATTTTGAATTAAGAGTAAGAGTATCGTCTTTTACAAGCAGTCTTCAATCTTTAGTCCTCTCACCAGGGTGCAGCATAAGGCTGCAGGTAACAGTGTCACATCGCATTTCATGCTTTGGCTCCGTTAACAGGTTAGAGAGAGAGAGTCACAGAGAGAATGGCGAAGGAGAGAGAAGAAACAGCAGGGGCCAAAGGGCTCCAGTTATTTCCTTTATTAACAATAGTGAGCTGTTGTATCTGCGAGCTGAAGTGTGAGCAAACTGAGTTTTGTCTTCTTTAATTTTACTTTTTAAATTATATTTCACGTGTTGCTTTTGAAGCTGTGTTAAAATTTGTTTAATTGTGGTTGTGTTTAGACTTTGTGTAGCGCTTTTTTACAACAAAGCAGCTTTACAGAAGTTTGAAAACAGACAGCATATATGTATCCCCCAGTTAGCAAGTCAGAGGCAACAGTGGCAAGAAAACCTCCCTCAGATTGGAGGAAGAAACCTTGGGAGGAACCTAGACTCACAAGGGGAGACCCGTCCTCCTCTGGCCACAGAATATTTACAGTTTATTAATATAAATTCAGAATAAAAGCTTTAGAAACTCCACAGGTAGAGGCAAAAATTCAAACACAGCTTTATGTTTATATATATTTACATGTTTCTGTGGTGTTGCCATCTTTTCTGTGTGGAGTTGTATGTGCTTAGTGGTGGACATTCCAATAGCTTTATGAAACTGAATTTTAACATCACCACACTGAGGAAGCTAAGCTGCCTACAGAAGGTTTTTTATATGGTGAGCACTGTGAGTTGAGGGGAATGGATGTCAGTGTGCTGGTACATGGAAAGTCTAAGTAGCCAAAGAGAATCACTGCATGACAGAACCTGGGCTATAAAGAAAATCGTTCCAGTTTCAAGTGGAAGGGTTACATTTATAAACCATAAATAAAAGTTCTTTTTTTATGTATCATATATATAATTCACATGATACATATATATAAAAAGTAAATACTATTCAGTCAAGATAACTTATTTGTGACACAGAAGAAAATAAAATATTAAAATAAATATTTAAAAAAATCTATTTCTGTAAATATTAGGGCAGTTAAGTTAGATACAGTTAGTATTGGTACTTGCTATCAGCTTGTATTTAAGTATTAGGTATTGATAATGGTATCAGAAAGACAAAAGTGGTATTAGTGCAATTTATGCAAACATTCAATTTAAACATTACTGGGATACCTTCCTGAACACTGCTGGAATATGCAGCATGTAATGCTTTGTAAATGCATCCATCACATTCCTGCATTCTGTTTTGAACAATCATTTATTGTAATATACAAATCATATCATACACAGGAAAACAAATGACTGTATTTTAGTTTAGGATACAACCTTGTCTATAGAGATTTGTGTTTTTTTTGCAAGTGTGCTTTTGGGGATGACGTAAACGTAAGCCAGTTATAAAAGTGTTTGATCTTTCCTGAAGTTCTGCTCTGAAAGGTTTTGTTCTGCTGCAGAAGGTATTATATCAAACTACTGTGAATCAGTCGTTAACATGCTGTACGTTTTTAGTTGATTAGTTTTACAGAGATTATCATTATCTTTTAAATTTGTATATTACATTCTTCCTAATTTATATTTATATATATCATTTATATTTGGTTTAACATTTTGATGTATAGTCTAATGAACTGTCTGAAGATTCTATAACTATTCTTTCATTTATTCAAGACCAGACATGACTTCCATGGAGTCCATTGACAATGCAACATTTGTTCGACCCTCTGCATTTTACATCAGTGGATTGTACAACGTTTCATATTCAAAGTATTACTACATGTTTCTGTGTTTTGTATATGCTGTTACTGTTTTAGGAAACTCTTTTATAATGGGTACTATCTACCTGGCACGTACTCTACACACAGCAAAATATATCGCTGTCTTTAACTTGGCCTTGTCTGATCTGTGTGGAAGTTCTGCACTTATTCCGAAGTATGCAGACATGTTTCTGCGTGAGGACCAGTGGATATCTTATGAAGACTGTCTAACAAGCATGTTTTTTGTTTTTCTTTTTATGACCATGCAGTCGTTTACCCTGCTTGCTTTGTGCTTTGACAGAGTGATTGCTATATGTTTTCCTCTGAGGTATCACGCTATTGTCACCAAATCCACTATGACCCTGATCGTTGGTGTTATGTGGGTTATCTCTTTATTTCTCGTTACCGTCCGTGTAGTTCTGATTGCCAGACTGTCCTTCTGTAGATCTACTACAGTTTACAGTTACTTCTGTGATCATGGCCCTATCTTCAGACTAGCCTGTAATAGTTATTCTCCTAATACCATGATGGCGTATGTCAATGTTTCTGTTGTGCTTTGCTTTCCATTGCTGCTGATAGCTATCTCATATGTTTGTATTGGTTATGCTCTGTGTAAGATCTCACATGGTGCTGATCGAATGAAAGCTATGAAAACTTGCACTTCCCACCTCATATTAGTGGCCATGTTTTATCTTCCAATCATTAGTGTCTATATTACTGCTCTTACAACATACATAGATCCAAATACTAGAATAATTAATTCTGCCCTAACACAAGCTATTCCACCGATGTTAAACCCCATCATATATACTCTGAAGACAGAAGAGGTCTTACAGTCTATTAAAGTTCTTTATAAACGAGTCAAGGTGAACTTTTCAAAGGAAGATCCTGTGAAAAGTATTGTAAAGGATTAAAATTATATAATAACTATAGTTTTGCTTTCTAGTGTAAAGCAGAGTTCTCCACTGTTTTTATTCTTCCCTTTAGATTTACTTTATTATTAATAATTAATCATAGGGCGGGATAGGAAGTGTGAACTTTGTGTGGTAGAAGGAGGCTCAGCAGAGTACAGCATACAGCAGAGTTTATTTTAGAAATTAAGTGGTCTAAGTGGTTTAGAAATTTGATGCTTGTAACACATTCTAGTAACATGCCTGTTGTTATCAATGTGTCAGTTTGAAACTTTATTTGTTTATTAAAAAACTTTTTAGGTGTTAGAAAAACTAAAAATCTTATTACGTTTGTTTTCACCTTTAACATGTTTAAAAGCAGTTGAAAATCTCCTGCAGGGCATAAATAAATATAAATATATACATAAACACAAATTATATACACATTAACATCAATAATAAACATTTTCTGGAAGTGTTAGTTGTGAAACAAACATTGTTATGTATTTTCTGTCATTCCGATAGAAGATGTAAAGGTCAGTCTATATGTGCAGGTGTAGATGTTTCTAGAATGAAGTACCTGTAAAAAGTACAGAGTGAGGTGGAATGAGGCTCGGCTGGTGTGAATTGTCCATGTAGAACATGATGATAATGAGGATTGAGGCAGGGGATGTAGTGACCGGCCCACTGACTGATTCTCCAGGACTACTGACTGTCCTGTTTCCCAAGATACCAAATTAGTCATGGCCCAGTTCTGACCCACACTTAGTACTTATATCCAGCCCACATGCCACCCACATCACCATTAATGGAATGACAATAAAGACTGTCCAGTTTTGGATCCCATGTCACTGCTAGAACCTAACCTGAATTAAATCATAACCTAGAGTTGATCTTGGCCAGAATTCAGCCAGACCACAGCAACACTTCAGTCCTCATTCATTTTATCTCAAATGCAGTGTTAGCCAAAAGGAGGACCACATATGTTTTGGAACAGTACCAACAGTGCCAGTACTGACAGTGGGCCAGCAGATCTTAACGAGAGGTGGCTCAAATCTGCTTGCTATCTGGGTCCTCAGGCAGTGGCTTGTGTATAAATCTGAGCTGTCTGCACGACCTTCCACAAAGCTTTTTGCTTGAAAGCCATACTTTTATCGTAACAGGTGGTGATGAAGCCCGATAAAACACTCTCCACACTACATATATAAAAGGTCCTGAGGATGCAGGAGTTCATGCCAAACCTTCTCAGCCATCTGAAGTAGAAGAGGTGCTGCGGTGCCTTCGTCAGAACCCTTGTGGTGTGATGGTGGTCCATATAAGATCCTCTGTGATGTGAACACCAAAGAACTTGAAATCTTTAAGAAATTTGTTTAACCTTTAATTTAATCAACCAACACCTAGGAAGGCACAAAGCAGTAAGACCGTGGAATCCAGCTCATTAGTGTTGCTAAACTACTAGTTTTAAGCCCATCTAATGCCAGGCACTACCCATGGTGTTCGGCCAATTGGTTGGCGAAAGCCATCATAAGTACGCTGCAAGGCTGCGAAATCTGGCTTGCTAGTAATGAAAGAGCTCTTGGTATTAAGTTCTTTTCTGTAAAGCTGTTCTGAGACAACACCAGTTGTAAATAAATGTTGATTGACTGATTAATGTTTGTGTGTAGTGTGAGATTTTGTAAGTATTCTGGAGCAGTTTTCCTAAAGTATACTTTGTTTAAGTCCCCAACAACAATGAAGACAGTCAAGTCAAGTCAAGTTTATTTGTATAGCGCTTTTTACAACAGTGTTGTCACAAAGCAGCTTTACAGGAATTTTAAAGCATGAAAAACATAAACTCACACACTTTATCCCTTGTGAGCAAGCCAGAGGCAACAGTGGCAAGGAAAAACTCCCTCAACTGGAGGAAGAAACCTTGGGAGGAACCAGACTCACAAGGGGAGACCCATCCTCCTCTGGTCGAGAGAAATGAAAAACAAAGTTAGTTCTGGTTTGGGTTAGTACAGAGGAGTCGAGGTGTAGCAGAGAGAGGAGAGCTGTTTGGTGCCAGGTGATGAGGAGGCCCTGGCAGTCGGACCTCCAACAGCATTCGACGGGACCGGTGGGCGGTTATTACCTCAGAGAGAGAAAAACAGACTTAGTTCTGGTTTGGGTTAGTACAGAGACTGAGTTAGTTCTGGTCTGGGTTAGTACAGAGACAGAGTTAGTTCTGGTTTGGGTTAGTACAGAGACAGAGTTAGTTCTGGTTTGGGTTAGTATAGAGGATATGGAGTGTTTAGAGTGCAGCTGGTGACTCTGACAGATCTGATTATAAACAGAATGAACTAAAAGGAGAGAAGCTGCACACGTGCTACATTTGGATGATACAGTAATGCAATCAAGGTGCAGCAGATGACATAGATGAAGAGGTTACAAGGTAACAAGGGGGTACTGGTGGTCAGTCCTCCAACAGTATTCGGCAGGACAGGTGGGCAGTTATTACCTCAGAAAGAAGGAGAAAGAAAAACAAGGTTAGTTCAGGTTTGGAGTAATACAGTGGATGAGAAGCATAGCTCAGTCTCCAAAAGCTAAACTGAACAAGTATGTTTTCAGTCTAGACTTAAATATTGAGACTGTGTCAGAGTCCCGAACATTAACTGGGAGATTATTCCACAATTTGGGGGCTTTGTAGGAAAAAGCTCTTCCCCCCCATTGTAGTCTTCTGAATTTTTGGAACTATTAGAAAACCAGCATCCTGTGATCTGAGTGAACGTGGCGGTTCATAATAGGAAATAAGATCTTGCAGGTACTCTGGTGCGAGACCATGCAGGGTTTTATACGTCAGTAAAAGAATTTTATAGTCGATACGGAATTTAACAGGAAGCCAGTGTAGCGCTGATAAAACTGGACTGATGTGATCGAATTTCCTGGTTTTAGTTAGTACTCTAGCTGCAGCGTTCTGAACTAACTGGAGTTTATTCAGGTTCCTGCTGGAGCATCCTGACAATAATGCATTGCAATAATCTAGCCTTGAGGTTATAAAGGCATGTATCAACTTTTCAGCATCAGACACAGATAACACATTTCTTAACTTTGAAATGTTTCGTAGGTGAAGAAACACTGTTCTTGTAATATTACCTATGTGTTGATTAAATGTCAGATCTGAGTCAATTGTTACACCAAGATTTTTGGCTACTGAACCAGAAACTACAGAGAAATCAGCCAGATTTAACATTAAATCTGAACATTTAGTCCGAGCAGCCTTTGGGCCGTTAGATTGGGCCGTTTTATCTGGGTTTAAAAGAAGGAAGTTCTGTAGCATCCAAAGTCTAATATCTCTTACACAATCTTCTTTAATCTGGATTTATCATCTGGTTTGGCTGATATGTACAGCTGTGTGTCATCGGCATAACAGTGGAAACTAATTCCATGTCTATTTATAACTGAGCCTAATGGTAGCATATATAGTGTAAATAACAGAGGACCTAAAACAGAACCTTGTGGAACTCCATATTTCACTCTTGTATAATTAGATGATACATTATTTATCTTTACAAACTGAAAGCGGTCACTAAGGTAAGATGTGAACCAGGATAACGCTGTTCCTGTGATTCCAACCACATTTTCTAGCCTGTCCAAGAGAATAGTGTGATCTATAGTGTCAAAAGCTGCACTTAGATCGAGTAACACCAGTAGAGATACATGGCCCTGATCAGAGGCAAGAAGAAGATCATTTGTTATCTTAACTAAAGCTGTCTCTGTGCTGTGGTGTGGCCTAAAACCAGATTGGAATTTTTCATATATGTTGTTCTTATGTAGATGAGAACAGAGTTGTCGAGCTACAGCCTTTTCTAAAATCTTAGAGATAAAAGGTAAATTGGAAATGGGTCTATAACTGGACAGTTCTCTGGGGTCAAGATTTGGTTTCTTTATCAAGGGTTTTATCACAGCTAGTTTAAAAGACTTAGGTACATGACCCAGACTAAGAGAAGAGTTGATGATAGTTAAGATGGGTTTAATAATAGCTGGTAATACTCGTTTTAATAGGCTTGTTGGAATCATATCAAGTGTGCATGTAGCAGAATTTGAAGAAGAGATAAGTTTTTCTAATTCTGACTGCTGAAGTGGACAGAATGTTTCTAGTCTTTCTTCTAAAATCATATTTTGTGCTGTGTCAGCCAAACCAGATGAAGGATAGGTTACTGGTGTCAGTTGAACATTTTGTCTAATATTCTCGATTTTGCTATTGAAAAAGTCCATGAAATCATTGCTGCTGTAGTTGGCGGGTATCTGAGGTTCCGTTCCTGCCTGATTTTTGGTAAGTTTTGCGATTGTGCTAAATAAAACTCTAGGATTGTTTTTGTTGTGTTCGATGAGTGTGGACAGGTATGCTGAGCGTGTTTTAATAAGTGTCTTTCTATACCTGCTAAGGCTGTCCTTCCAAGCAGAGTGAAATACCACCAGCTTGGTCACTCTCCATTTGCGTTCTAATTTCCGTACTGTCTGTCTTAAGGTGCGTATTTCATTGTTGTACCACGGAGCGAGCTTTTTCTGTTGCGTCCTTTTAGCTTTTATAGGTGCAACATTGTCTAAAGTTAATCGGAGCTTATTTTCTACACAGTCAGTTAGTCTGTCTAGCTCTGTTGGGTCTGAAGGAGAAGCTATAGTTGATAAATCTGGAAGAGTTTCAATAAAGTGTTGGGCTGTATTTGGCATTATCGAACGTTTCATGCAATAACGGGGTGTACATACATTTTTACTAAGACTTAATTCATATGAAATGAATTAAGAGTCTAAGATAGATGAGAAAGCCTTTTTTAATGGATCTGCTGAGTTTTCAAAGTGAATATTAAAATCTCCTACAATTATAAGTTTCTCAGTGCTCACTGCTAGATCTGCAACAAAGTCACTGAATTCTTTTAAGAACTCTGAATAAGGTCCTGGTGGTCTATAAATGCTGACTAGAGTGAGTACACTTCTGTTAGTGGTCGGGTTGGTGATGTTTATGTAAAGACATTCAAAAGAATTTAAAGTGAGACTGTGTTTCTTAATGATGTCTAATGAATTTTTATGAATGACACATATACCCCCTCCTTTACCGGACAGTCTGGGGTTGTGTACATAATTATAACCTATAGGAGTGGCTTCATTTAATGCCAAATATTCCTCAGGTTTAACCCATGTTTCTACGAGACATAACATCAAATTTTTGATACGTTATTGTATCATTTACAATAAGAGCCTTGGAGTTGAGGGATCTTATATTAAACAAACCAAACTTTAGTTCAGAGATGCTGCAGCTGGATACTGGGTCTGATATTTTTATATTAATTAGATTATCTGGACAAGCTGTTCTTGAATTTCTGAGTCTGCGTTTAATTTGGGGCAATGACACAGTCTCAATATATCTTTTTCTAGGTAACGACTCTGTGTTGGCAATGGTTACAGTGTTGGTATATCTGTGTCTAAGTAACGAATCTCTGTCGGTAACAGTTACAGTCTCACTATTACTATATCTCGGTAATGACTGTTTATTGTTGCTACTTACGTGGCCTCCGTTGTGCAGTCAGCGGACAGCCCTCTCGATGTTCCGTGAGAGGACGAACGCTCCGTGGTGGCTGGGGTGCAGGCCATCCCTCCGGTAGAGCGCTGGCTGCTCCCAGAACGAAGCCCAGTTGTCCACGTAGCCGAGACCGTTGATGGCACACCAACCGCAGAGCCAGGACTGCAGCGCGAAGAGCCTGCTGAACCGCTCCGATCCTCTCCTGTAGGTGGGCAGGGGGCCGGAGATGACGATCCTGGCATCGGTCGCCTTCCTCGCGGTGGCTAGCAGCGAACGGTAGTGCTCCTTCAGGACCTCGCTACGCCGGGCAGAGATGTCGTTGGTCCCGACGTGGATGACCACGGTCTCGAAGGCGTTTCGTCTGAGGGCCGAGGGTAGACGCCTAGCGATGTCCAGGACACGAGCTCCTGGAAAACATGACACACTGGCGCGAGGTAGTTTAACGTGGCGGACTATGGAGCTACCCGATAACAAATACCTGTCCGGAGGGCTGAGACGCTGGTGCGGGAGCCGAGGCCTGCGGCGCTGCGGCGGGAGCCGAGGTCCGACGCGCTGGGGCGGGAGCCGAGGCCTGCGGCACTGGGGCGGGCGACGGGGTCCGAGACGCCGGTGTGCGCGGTGAGCTGAGGACCGAGAACCGGTTGAAGGAGGTGAAGATGGGCTGGGTGGGAGGGGTGAGGGCCTGCTGGGGCCTTCGGCGTTGCCGCTCCCAGACTCCGTGCGGCGGGGGGGGCTGGCGTGGAGCTGGCGGACCGCTGGGATGCGGCGGGACGAGGGCCGGAGCGATCGCCGCCAGTGAGGCCTTCCAGGGAGGACTCGAGCTGCGACTTCTGCCGGAGGAGATGTTCCTGTCTCCTCACGAGGGCGAGGATCTGGCGGTCCAACCGAAACAGCTCCGTGCTCAGCGACTGGAGAGCACGTTGCTCCGGGATGCCATGATGCTGGTTCTGAGACAGAGGGAGCGGAGAAAACAGAAAAATAGAAGAGAAGTGAAGAGAGAAGAAAAGCGTGAGATGTGTCAAGTTAGTAATTCGCTAATTTGCTAGTTCAGGTGGAGTTTCAGGTGCTGCTCGCTCTGTCGCTTGTTCTGGGGGGAGGGAGAAAAGAAAAACAGAGAGAAAACGTGAGATGAGTCGAGGTTAACAAAAATGGAGGAAAATCGAGGTTAGCGAAAATAGAGGTTAGCAGTCCGCTAATTTGCTAGTTCAGTTGGCGTTTCAGACGCTGCTGCTCGCTCTGACGCTGCTGCTCGCTCTGACGCTGCTGCTCGCTCTCTCAGTCTCTGGGCATACAGTCTCCTGACTGTTAAATATCCTTGTACAGTTTCCCAAGTGCCTGGTCTGTATCAGCATGCAGTAGAATGTACATGGCAATAACAATGAACCAGGAAATCTCTCTGCAGCCATAGTGGCCTGCACAAGATGATGAGATATTCCAGGTCCCGGGAGCAAAAAGAATCAATAAAGTGTACATTCTTCTGATCAGACTAAACAAAAAAACATATTAGTACTTTTTTTCTCAATTATTTACATGCTGGAATTGTTAGCACCCCTTTATTTAATACTTTGTGCAGACTCCCTTTGCAAAGAAAAGAATTATGAGACTTCTCCTGTAATGGTTAATGAGACTGGAGTATGTGACAAGTTGTCTGAGACCATTACTCTTTACAGAAACACTCCAGATCCTTCAGATTCAGAAGTTCTTGCATATACATTGTTTTCTTTAGCCTGTTGCACAGCTTTTCTGATATGTGTAGATGAGGGGACTGGGCAGTGAAAAAAAAACTTGAATCTGTGGTCAGTGATTTCAGTGTTTGTTGATTTTTTTAAGTTTGGTTGTTTGGAAGTTTTATTGTTCTGCTGGAAGATCCAACCACAGCCCTTTTTAAGTTTTCAGGCAGGGGCAGTCAGATTTTAATTTAGTTGTTGGGGGAACCATGCTTCAATATAGGGATGAGATACTGTTTTTTGGCCATCTTTGTGTCATCTTTGTATGTATAATTATTCTCATCCTGGTCTGGCAAACTGTAGGGGTTTGAATTTGTTGGTCCTTGACAACAGTTACTTTTTTCTGCCAATGCTCAAACAACTTCTAATCCTGTATTTCATTTCTGTTGGCAGTTTGAGATTCCCAAGAACTAATTAAAGTATGCAGTTCCTCAGCTGTAATAGTGGGTTTTACTCTTCTTCAGTTTGCATGGGATCATCATAGACATGCATCCTGTTTCTGTTGATTAAAACTTCCTAAATGGGCATTTCCGGCTGTTAAGCTAGTTTCTTGTAGCCATTGTCTGATTTGAGACTTAACATGGCTGACCATATAAGTGTCCCTAACATAAAATATCAGTGACAATATAAATTTAACGTTAACAATATATATTTTATTTTTCAGCCATTATTGAAATGAAGGTCAGATTTGGTTAGTACTTTAAAGAAAACTCAAAGAGATAATTGAGAAAGAATGTTTTTACAGGGGAGTCAAAATTTGTAGAGGGCACTGCAGGTATATTGTTTATAAACACATAGTAAAACAATTCCACAGTAAACCTACAGCAGGTAAGTTTCATCTGCTCTCATAGCTGTTGCAATGAGTGTTTCAGCACAGACTTCTTTGTAAATGGGGTTAGGGATAGGGTTAGGATACAGGTTCTTTAAAGCTCAAAGCTCATGTTCTGTTTTAACTAGTTTGATTTTGTCTTTGTCTCTAACTGAATATTTACTGCTGAATGAACACAATTTTTAAAGCAGTCATCATTATCTGAATTAAACTGCAAACACAGATATGTAGTAATGTTTATAGCACTGAAGCAGATTGTGTTGGACTAAAATTAACTTAAAAACAACAAAACAAAACATTTTAGTGTTTAGCAGCATACTGTTTCCTACTACATGGGTGAACTCACTACAGTACCACAGGGCACTTAGCTAATGATATGCTGATTAACCCTAACACCAATCACAGAACTGTATTACTCACATACTTCCTTAGTTACAAAACACTGACATCAAACAAGTTTCCTCTTTTACTATCAGTCCTTCTTTCTGTCCATCCTCTATGCTCATTGGTCAGTCACAGCTCAACTAGACTCAGTAAACAGTCCATAAAGTCCAGTTACAGTGCCTCAATGTGCATGTAGTTGTGGGAAAACATAACAAGCCTTTTTTTCAGTGTACCGTGCTATAAATAGTCGAGATCTTAAAAAAAATAATGTACAATCATTTCAATGCCTGTTTAAAGCATAAATGATATTAAACGCAGTTTAAGTTAGCACATGTAGCTTCAACCAGTAGCTTCCAAAGCCAATTCAACAATCTAAACAGGTTTAGCTGACTGATCACATTTCAGTGCAATGCAAAAAGCTGTTGGGGGTCTTGTCTTACCCTGCATGTACCTCTTTGCAATGAACGACTTTTAACAATACTTTTTAGATCAAATCTAAAAAAACATAACATCATTACATCATAACAGAAAGTCTTGGTCATTATGCAGTGAATTCACAGCTATTTCAAACTGAGCAGAAATTTTATTTGGAAATTCTTCAATGTGTCTTCGCTCATTCTAAACGTAGCAGCAGCGATCTGTGTGGACATGTCATGTAATGACTTCTGCAGAGCTGCAGGGAGTGGCGTCACTTGAGATGAAACATAAATATGAGGCATCTTCACAGATATGCTTGCAGTCGTTCTCAGCAGCAGAAGGTAAATCATCTTCTAAAACTGTGTTAGGCTTTCATTAACAATACAAATTATTTACTGTTGATTTTCTGTGACTTAATTTATTGTCTTCCAACAACAGTTTATTTCTTCTTACAGGTGTTTTGAAGCTAGATGGCCTCCAACTCTACTTTCACTCAGTCAGTGTCATCAACAAATGCTACATTTATTCGTCCGTCCAGCTTTTACATCACTGGACTTAACAACATCCCCCATGCGAAGTACTACTATGTGTTTCTCTGTGTTGTGTATGCAGTGACTGTTCTGGGAAATCTCTTTATAATGGGTACTATATACCTGGCACGTACTCTACACACTGCTAAGTACATCGCCGTCTTCAACTTGGCCTTGTCTGATCTGTTTGGAAGTTCTGCTCTCATCCCGAAGCTCCTGGACATGTTTCTGTTTGATAATCAGTACATATCTTATGAAAACTGTCTGGTGAACATGTTCTTTGTGTATGTCTTTATGACCCTGCAGTCTCTTACTCTGCTCGCTATGGCGTATGACCGGCTAATCGCTATATGTTTTCCTCTGAGGTATCACGCCATTGTCACCAAAACAGCAATGACCTTAATCATCTGTGTTATGTGGATTCTATCTGTGGGTATCAATGCTCTGCTCGTAGCTCTGCTCACCAGACTGTCCTTCTGTAGATCTACTACAGTTAACAGCTACTTCTGTGATCATGGTCCTGTTTATAAACTGGCCTGTAATGATAACTCTATAAATTCTGTAATGGGATATGTCTGTATGGCTGCACTGCTTTACGTCCCACTGTTCCTGATAGCGCTCTCGTACGTCTCTATTGGTTTTGCATTGCAGAAGATCTCACACGGAGCTGACCAAATCAAAGCTATGAAAACCTGCACCTCCCACGTCATATTAGTGGCTCTGTTCTATCTACCGATTATCGGCGTTTACACTGCAGCTCTTACAACACCTATAAGTACAAACATCAGAATAATCAATACTGCTCTAACACAAACCATTCCACCCATGCTAAACCCCATCATATACACTCTGAAGACAGAGGAGGTCTTACAGTCTATTAAAGTTCTCTACAAACGAGTCCAGGTGAAATCTACAGTAGACAGAGCTGCAGAGAAGACTGTGAGGACCTGAAGTCACACAATAACTATAAATTGGCCTCGTGAGAGAAGTAATCATGGGACCAGAAGTTGTGTTTATGCGGTTTCTGTTATTAAAATAGATCTAGTCTTTGCATTTTAGCAAGATGGTACTGTATTTCATCTATTTAAATTTTGGTACTGATTACATTTCTGCAGCAGTTTGTCTGTAAATGATAAAACCATGTATAGAATAATATCTGTTAGAAATCATAATGTCATTTGAAAGTCTACAAATCAGTAAGTTTATTTCTAACACTGAAAATGTAACTCATAGCATCAGAGAAATATGATTAAGCTTTACTTTGACTCCTGTGTGCAGGAAATCCTATAAGTAGGATTGCAGATTACATATTTATATTTTAATTTGTTAAACCATACCTGTCACCTGTTATTTATATCCAATCTTTTTTTTATTAATTCACTATCTGTTATACACACTGTCATATATGTATATGTATATGTATATGTATATATATATATATATATATATTCATTATTTGTTGCCTTTATGGGCTTAAAGCACCCAGGGACACATGTGACTTGCTCCAGTATTTAATGTCATGTTTGACTGAAAAGCACAGTTTCAGTCTCTCTGTGTCTGTAAAGAGAAAATTCCAGCATTCAGGTCATACCGGAATCATCTGTGGTTCAAATAATACATCAGAACAACATATACTTATTTAAACATAACTATAATTAAAAGATTTACAATACATTTTTACAAAACAGCAGGCGAATTAATACTACAGTCTACATCTGTTTTAATGTTTCCTTTGATGATTATTTAATACGGCATAGAGATGAAGGGCTGGGCATTTCCACAGTTACAAATAGTGACATCAAACAACTTGCCTCTTTTACTCTCTCAACTTGCCTCTTTTACTCTGTCCATTCTCAGACCCTTCACAGGTCAGTCACAGCCCGACCAGACAGTCAATACAGTACGATTGTAATGCTACAGTACGTAGAGTGGTGGGAAGGGAGGTATATTTCAGTATATAAACAGTCCATCTAAGGCTGAGACATTCATTCCAGCATGAATATGAGGATTCCGCGTTTTCTTCCTGCAAAGCAAAAAAATTATACTTGCAACTGAAAGCAGCCATTCTTTTGTCACTGATTCTTCAGATAAAGAACAAACATTTTAGGCCTTCATTAAAAAAATACATTCATTTATAAATATTTATGAACAAATGTCTCAGTTACCACCATGTAAGAGTTTTTTATATTTTTTATTAAAACAATTTTTATGAAAACTGACATTTATTTACTTCATAACTTAATTTGTGTCAGACACACCAAAAAGCATGCTACTTTAATTTGATCAATTCTACTATAAGACTATAAAGTGTCTAGTAATGTTTTCTGCAGCAAAATAAGAAATTCATTATGTACATTTTGTTCTAATTTGTTCTAGTAAAAGTCCATGCTTGGTAACACCACTAGACTGGAAACATGACTTGATTGAAGTTCATCCTGAATTTCAGGACATGAATTAAGGCATCAACAGCAGGCTCTGTGTGGTTCCCAACATTATAGTTTGCTACATCCATGAAGGCCCAGGTCAAAGGTCAAAGTGTTAGCATCTAGATCAGATGGTTGGACTTTTACTTGCTGCCACGCTCCAGCTCCACGCTCTAACACCCAGATGGTATAAAGTAACATTTAAGAGCTGTAGGATTTGTAACGGTAAACTTGTAATGGTAAACAACCTCCTCTGTCCTCTTGAGTAAATCGTCCAACTCAACATTATGAGGAGAACTTTCAGACATTGTTCTACTCTCACTTTGTTCCTCTAAATCGATGTCATGTTGTAATGGGCCCAGGGAATATTATTTTCATGCTCCAGTGACTGACCCAATGCATCTCTTACTATACTGTAAGCAACTTTCACCAATTTCAAATGCTCTGCCACCTGTTCTGGATGTGATTTAGCATGTTTACAGTCAGATTTATCGTCAATAGACTATCAGTTCACTTTCAGATAGCATCATGTTTGGAATGAACCCAGTTGAACAGTGCTTGGTTGCTGTAAGTTCCCAGTCCCAGTGACAAAGTTCCACACAAGTGGTTTGATTATTTTGTAGCGTAATATTTAATATCTAGACCTGCCTATTGGATTCTGATCTGAATTTTCTTTAATGAGGCACTTTTAAACTATTCAAAATGGATCTAATTTCTTTTAAACTCCAATCCACCTCTTAAGCCACTCCACACATAGGTAGCCACCAGCTGAACCACTGACCTTCCGTCTTAGAACATCTTGCCAGAACCGTTGATAGAACACCTAGAATCAGTTGACAGAAGCCTCCCTGGTGGAGTAGAACTGTCCAGTGACGTTATTTTGAGTTTTTGTTTTTTTTTTTTAGATTAAACAATATCATCAACATATCATGTAAACGATTTAGCAGAGTAAAGGATCTGAATACACTCAGTAAATGATCAAACAATTTTAATCAACTGTGTAAATAATCTGCTGAATTCAGTTGTTTGGAGAGTCCAAGATCACATGTGTAGATGTTCTCCTGAGAAATCACTGAACATGTAACAGAAATAACTCAGACCATCAATAACAGCCTCAACAAGCTGCCACAGACATGCTGTTACTGGAGTTTAACTGGATCAGGTGTTTTAAGGTCAAGACTCGGACTAGAGTCAGGCTGAGGATTAGGTTTGGTTTTGGGATGAGGTTAAGTCCAGTGTTGCTACTTCATGTAACATATATAAAATACAATATTAATATAAATTACGTATTAACTGAACATTTTTAACATATTTACTTCAGTGTGTTCAGATGTTTCAGTACTGCTGCTCCACCAACATGTTTTTAATGTATTACTGATATTTAATAGTTTAATTATCTACAAATGACCACCTAAATTAGAGTGTCACCCTGCAGGCCAACACGTCTATAACTACAAATAACAGATTTATCAATACTGTTTTGACACAAACTAATCCAGCCCAGCATACATACACCAACAACAGAGGCCTTGCAGTTCTCTACAAACAAAGCTACAGTAGAAAATGCTGTGCAGAAGTTAATTGGCCTCAGGAGAAAGATAATCATGGGATTTTCAGTTGTTTCTTTTTTTAAAACGGAGCCGCCCATCTGGTCCAACAAACAGAATTTTGTCTTTGGTTTTATCAGTTTATATGTTGGTGTTTATTACAATTATACAGTAGTTGTTAAAACCTGTGCAGTACAATTATATCAATTTCTAAAAAACTGATAACAAAATCAGAAAACACCTCATCCTTAAACTTCAGTCATTCATTTATATTCCAATAAAAAAAGACTGACCAACATGCAAATGCAAGATCAGACATTAGAAAACAGCAAAACAAACATAATGTACAGAATCAGGACCTATCCAGCAGGTGCATTTAAACACGAGGCCTACACGTCAGTTACTTCCTCTGAAGATCGATTTTAGAACATCTATTTCAGCTGCGTTTCTTATTACAGGCTGAAGGTGAATGTTCTGTATCTCCAGCCTGAAGCAAGTGAAGGAATATGCACTTGATGTTCGGGGTACTGTTTTGATGTGAGATTTTAAATATTATAAAGAAATAGACTGAGCAGTAACGCATTCATAATTTAATAGAGAAACATAAACAAAGAAGAAGACTTCTAATGACAGAACATCTCTGCTAACATCTCTTCCAGAGGTGCTCTACATGCTGGTCAAGAAGGTTTTAATCTCCAGACTAACATACTTAAACAGGCCTCGTCAAAAAGGTCCAAAAACTCATCCATGTTCTCAGGAGGAAAGCCAAACTGTCACATCTGACCATCCTGACCAGCTCCATCACAGTCTGGTGTGGAAGCTCCACTGCTGTACAACGGAAAGCTCTGCAGAAGGTGGTGAAAACTGACCAGTCCATCACTGCAGCTGTCAACCCACCCACTGTTTTTTTTTTTTATATATTTTTTATGCTGTAACACCCTCTAAAGAGAAGTTGGAGGATGTTTTAGGAGAAGCTGTAACACCAAAATATGCCTGGCAGACAGGAACTCCAGGAGCAACATTATAAACCAGTACACTCATAAATGAAGAATTCACAGCATCATGAGTCATTGTTTTTGTTGTGATGTGAAGCTTTACTTGTCTTATCTGATACCTAGAACTCTACTGAAGTATGGTTTACCCAGTAGCTTCCAGAACGGATGCCTCTAAGTTTGGTGGAGAACTTTCTCTTAACACACTTAAATACACTGTAGAGTATGTTCTGAATGCTTCTACAGGAAATTAAATTTAAATTAAATTTAGATTAAATTCCTGATAATGGTCAGACTGACAGCGTAATCAATCTTGTGTAGATCTACTCGTCTTATCTGTTTGTTTAGAGTTGAACTCAGGAGCAGCGCTGCAGGGAATGACATCACCAGAGACCAAACACAAATATAAGTATCCTTCACTGTTATGGGGGCATTCTTCGTCAACAGCAGCAGGTACAGTGTCAATAGAGTAAAAGATACACTAGCGATAGTGATCTCATTACCCATAAACACTTTCATTTATATATTAAAGGATAAAATATTATTACATTTATGTTTATTATATTCCTGAATATTATTGCTCCACATTGACTATATTCATTAATTCTTTGTATTACAACAAAAAGTTAACATTATGCGGGCCAGTTAAAAATTTGTTTTTTTATTATTTTATTTCAAACATTTCTTCTTACAGGTGTTTTGAAGCTAGATGGCCTCCAACTCTACTTTCACTCAGTCAGTATCATCAACAAATGCTACATTTATTCGTCCGTCCAGCTTTTACATCACTGGACTTAACAACATCCCCCATGCGAAGTACTACTATGTGTTTCTCTGTGTTGTGTATGCAGTGACTGTTCTGGGAAATCTCTTTATAATGGGTACTATATACCTGGCACGTACTCTACACACTGCTAAGTACATCGCCGTCTTCAACTTGGCCTTGTCTGATCTGTTTGGAAGTTCTGCTCTCATCCCGAAGCTCCTGGACATGTTTCTGTTTGATAATCAGTACATATCTTATGAAAACTGTCTGGTGAACATGTTCTTTGTGTATGTCTTTATGACCCTGCAGTCTCTTACTCTGCTCGCTATGGCGTATGACCGGCTAATCGCTATATGTTTTCCCCTTAGGTATCACGCCATTGTCACCAAAACAGCAATGACCTTAATCATCTGTGTTATGTGGATTCTATCTGTGGGTATCAATGCTCTGCTCGTAGCTCTGATCACCAGACTGTCCTTCTGTAGATCTACTACAGTTAACAGCTACTTCTGTGATCACGCTCCTGTCTATAGACTGGCCTGTAATGATAACTCTATAAATTCTGTAATGGGATATGTCTGTATGGCTGCACTGCTTTACGTCCCACTGTTCCTGATAGCGCTCTCGTACGTCTCTATTGGTTTTGCATTGCAGAAGATCTCACATGGTGCTGACCAAATCAAAGCTATGAAAACCTGCACCTCCCACGTCATATTAGTGGCTCTGTTCTATCTACCGATTATCGGCATTTACACTGCAGCTCTTACAACACCTATAAGTACAAACATCAGAATAATCAATACTGCTCTAACACAAACCATTCCACCCATGCTAAACCCCATCATATACACTCTGAAGACAGAGGAGGTCCTACAGTCTATTAAAGTTCTCCACAAACGATTCCAGGTGAAATCTACAGTAGACAGAGCTGCAGAGAAGACTGTGAGGACCTGACGCAGGAACAGAAGTAATTCTGTATTTATTACTGTTCCTGATATTAAAATGTATTGTCCAGTGTAGTCTGATACAGTCTATATACTTTTGGCAGGACTGAATGTTAATGCAGGCATGTTTTTGATTTTGCTGTCTATTATATTAGACTGTTTTTAATAATTAATCTTAATCGTAACGTTTATAAATCTGTAATGTAAATGTTCAAAACACAGTATTACATCTACATCATTATAACATTCACATATTTATATTAGAATTTAATCAGAAAGAAAGATTATCAGGATTATTCAACACTTTTCTCTCCTACCAGTAAAATAACTATAAATTACATATATGACATATCAAGACTTTTCATTTGTTAAACCATTTTTTTCAGGGATGCAGATCAAACACCTCTGTGTGACAGTTGTATGTGTAAATACATATTTTTTAAACAGTAATGTTTGGTTGGTGGACGTTTCTCAGTCCAGATACCAAAACACTCTGTTCTATTTTTTACACGGTGGTTAAAAAGAAAACCTGTGTTTTTGTCTTGTGTTAGGCTTTTATTATTAATTTATTACTATTATTCTTTAATTTTAGCTCAGGATAACACGCTGCTAACTGCTACCCGGCTGAACACTGCGTCCACAATCCCTAACAGAAACACAGGACATCAAGAGCAGACAATAAATAAAAACTAATTACTAGTTATTTATTAAAAAGGAATGGCGTGAGAGAGAGAGAAAGAGAATGAGAGAGAGAATAAAATATCTATTAAAACATTGCTATGCTAGTTGCTATGGTTGGTTTATCAATATGTGTTCATATCAGCTTCCCTATGTGAGTTTATAGGTTTATAGGATTATAGGTTTGTCTTCTCTTTTCAAAAATATATTTTTTTGTTCTCGCTGTGAACATCGTTCAAACTGAAACTCCAATCCGTCTCAGCATTCAGGACGTACACTCGTCTCTGATTGGGTTCAAAAGAAAAAACACTGAATTCACAAATAACACAAACAACATCGACATTATAATCCTACAATCCTGCTGTACATCCATCACTCCATCACTCCCTGTCCCGTAAACTATACAGATCATCCCCTCTGTTAAACCCCCCGGTATTAAACGAGCTAGATTCTAAATTTATAGTCCCAATAAAGTCTTTTCGAGTCTACAAGATCAGATCAGCAGCTTCCAGGCCCCGGGGACGTGTGCTGATCTGTGGGGACCTGAATGCACGCACAGGATCTCTGGCTGACCTCAACACAGAAAACCATAACAATTATATATTCGGACATTAATACCCAAAAAACATCACTAACCTCCCCCGATATAATTCTGATTCACAGCAACAGACAAGCCCTCCTGCAGCTCTGCACTGATCTAACAAACTTTTGTGAGTCAGAGAAGAAACTGTCTAAAGACACGTTCCTTTTCATTTCTGATATTGGATATACATCATGTGCATCCCCAGACAGTCCAGCAGATGTTCCAGGCTGCCTGTGTGGACAGTCCTGACTGGCTGGGCAGACTGGCTGGTATCTCAGACAGTCCTGAACAGTCTGACAGAGCGCCCTCATCCTCAAAGTCTAGCTCAGCCTCTTCCAGTTCACCCATACGGCCATGCTGTCTACCGTGTCTACATGCTGTGGAGGAGCTGGCTCTCCATCCTCTCTCACAGATTATCAGTTTTGTTTTTATCTTTCCTGTGAGAGCTGGTGCTGGTTGTACTGGTATTAATGGCTGTGTGTTTGGTGTGCATGGTAAGATTGTTGCTGTCAGCTGTGATATCGTTATCACTGACACTGCCACTGGTGTCTATAGCAGGAGGAGAGCCAGCTGCCCCTTCACCGGCAGCAGCGCTGGTAGGAGAAGCCCACTATCGGGGCCTCCTCGCCGCTGTTCCGACTCTAGTTATTTCGAGAACACAAAATAATCTGAATGTTTAATTTTCCACCGTTTATTAATTGACTTATTAAAACTTATTAATCTTATAATTAACGCGTCCCGCGTGCAAGGCTTGTCCTAATCAGAGACGCTGCTCTTCAGGCTGGAGACTCTGCTTTAGCTGCTGTTCTCTCCGGGTCTGGAAGGAATTCATACAGTCTTTAAAGTTCTGAACCTGCGTCTGGCACCTCCTCCAGTCCTGCTGCTCCGCCATGCAGTCCTGCAGAGCGTAGTGCAGCTCAGCGCAGCCGGTCCGCGAGATCATCCGCTCCACCGGGTCACTCTCGTCCTCCGGCCTGCCGCGCTCGTGCGCCGAAGGTGAAGGAGATGTCATTCTGGCTCAGGTGAGACAAACATAAGATTTACACAGTCCATATGTATACAGGGGGTGAAGGGGAATTCCACCCATTTTAAAATTCTGTATAATTCAGTGATGTAAACGGTCACTCTGGCGTGATTTGTTCATTTACTGACAAACTAACAGACTCAGACTTACAGTGAAGTGATTCTAATCACTCTTCCTTTGTACAATATTCCACTCACGTGTCCCCACTGTGTCCCTCCGCCATAAATGGACAAATATAAATGGACTGAAATACATTGTAGACAAAACGTCTGATCACTGTCCCCACCACTGTCCCCCCTGTCAGAGCTCTTCACACCGAACCGCCTGGAACGATCTGCTGAAAATTTTGGTGGAGCTCCCCTTTCAACGTTCACCTGACAGTAATTATCAGACTGTGCAGTGTTCTACTCCGTAAGGGGTCCAAAGGTCAGCTGATCAGACTGGGTGGGGAGACATCGAACATATATTTGAATCATTTATGCTTATTAAGCATTTTGTCGTCACGCGCGCTGCACAGACACACACAGACATCAAAGCGTCACCATGACTACGAGTGGTAAAAATCAGACTGACCGTATAAACAGCAACTGCTTCTGGAGTGAGTCTGGAGTGAGTCTGGAGTAATAACTGAATTCTATGTTCTTTAAACTCTGATCTGATTAATAATATTAGAGCTGTTTCGTGCGGTTATTATTGAACTGATATAAAGATCAACAGTGTATATATTTTATTAATAATAATAATAATAATAATAATAATAATAATAATAATAATAATAATAATAATACGGGTCGCTGTTTCTGCTGGTACTTACGGAGAGAAGTCTTTAAATTCCCGAATTAAACTCGGATAAAAACACTAAAACAGAACTTTAACCTGAACAGCTACAAAAGCAGCGCGCGCAGAAACAGTGCACATATAAACAGTCTGTACTTACAGGAAGCGCTTCCGCTCGCGCGCGGGGAAGACTTTCACGGGCGAACAGGAAGTTCGGTGGCCGCGAGGCTGCGGTAGCGGCGCGGAGACACTAGAGGGCGGTGTTGTAGCTTTTATCAGCAGCGCGAGCAGCATTGGACCTCAGTCCGCCTCCTCAGTCCGATCTCTGCCTGCAGACCTGTAGAGCGTTTCAAATCAGAGACAAGTCCCTCCGCTACCCGCTGAGAGGTGTTATGAACTCTGCTGCTGATGATTTTAGGGATTTTGTTTTCTATCGAGTACTAATTAATAAACCAGCTCTGAGTTCAGTAGAGTGTTTAGCTGTAGCTGTGTGTTTACTGGAACTGTTTCAGAGATTATTAGTGCTCTGTGTTCATGAGATTGGAACTGTTAGCAAAGCTGTGGCTCACCTAATCACTATTTAAATTCAGATATTTTCACTAATGTTAGTGATGTTTAAAGTTATGTTCTCAGATCAGACTTGTGTGAAGCTGGACTGAGGGTCCCGTTCTGTCTGTGTTTGGATGTAAATCTGCGTCTCAGAGGTCTGAGATCTGTTCAATGTCAGGATGACTATAAATTAAAGTTGTTGAACTGATTAAAGGTATATATTAAGATATAATCTTTCCTGTGGAACTGGTTTCTGCTGCAAACCGAGAGGTGGGTTTTGTCTTCTTGCAAGTTTGCCAGCAATCAGATCTCCCAGCTACTGAACTGGTGTACTTACAGCAGAACAACTACTGGCCCTGACCTCCGTACATTAGCACGCAGAAGACCACCGATGTGGTTACTGGAGACCATTTTTTGGCATGACAGCCCCCCACACTGCAGGGTAGCAGCAGTGGGTAGAACATACAGGTTATAACCCGGAGTGTGTGTATGTGTTCATATCTCTAATCACCCTCTCTCAGTACAGTCTAGAATGTATGCAGTTAAACCCAGACAAGTACAGCGAGCGGTACAGGGTACAGGGAACAGGGAACAGGGTACAGGGGGGATTTTAGATTATAACTTAAAGCTGCATTGAAACTGTGTTACTCAGCAAAACAGTTACATTCTAGTGATTCTACTGATCTGTGTGATGTGTGTAATGTGTATGATTTGTGACGTGTGTAATGTGTATGATGTGATGTACTGATCTGTGTGATGTGTGTGATGTGTGTAATGTGTGTGATGTGTGTAATGTGTATGATTTGTGACGTGTGTAATGTGTATGATGTGATGTACTGATCTGTGTGATGTGTGTCGCTCTTAGGACTGAATTTAATTTGTAAGTAAGTGATGTATTTGTCTGCTGATCTGTGTGATGTGTGTAATGTGTGTGTGAGATGTGTGAGATGTGTGTAATGTGTGTGATGTGTGTGATGTGTGTAATGTGTATGATGTGTGTAATGTGTGAGATGTGTGTGATGTGTGAGATGTGTGTAATGTGTGAGATGTGTCTGATGTGTGTAATGTGTGTAATGTGTGAGATGTGTGTGATGTGTGTGACGTTTGTAATGTGTGAGATGTGTGTAATGTGTATGATGTGTGTAATGTGTGTGATGTGTGTAATGTGTGAGATGTGTGTGATGTGTAAGATGTGTGTGATGTGTGAGATGTGTGTGATGTGTGAGATGTGTGTGATGTGTGTAAGGTGTGTGATGTGTGTCACGTTTGTAATGTGTGTGATGTGTGCAATGTGTGTGACGTTTGTAATGTGTGTGATGTGTGTAATGTGTATGACGTGTGTAATGTGTGAGATGTGTGTGATGTGTGTAATGTGTATGATGTGTGTAATGTGTGAGATGTGTGTGATGTGTGTAAGGTGTGTGATGTGTGTAATGTGTATGACGTGTGTAATGGGTGAGATGTGTGAGATGTGTGTGATGTGTGTAAGGTGTGTGATGTGTGTGACGTTTGTAATGTGTGTGATGTGTGAGATGCGTGTGATGTGTATGATGTGTGTAATGTGTGTGACGTTTGTAATGTGTGTGATGTGTGTGACATTTGTAATGTGTGATGTGTGTGACGTTTGTAATGTGTGTGATGTGTGTAATGTGTGAGATGTGTGTGATGTGTGTGACGTTTGTAATGTGTGTGATGTGTGTGACGTTTGTAATGTGTGAGATGTGTGTAATGTGTGAGATGTGTGTGACGTGTGTGATATGTGTGACGTTTGTAATGTGTGTGATGTGTGTGACGTTTGTAATGTGTGTGATGTGTGAGATGCGTGTGATGTGTATGATGTGTGTAATGTGTGTGACGTTTGTAATGTGTGTGATGTGTGTGACATTTGTAATGTGTGATGTGTGTGACGTTTGTAATGTGTGTGATGTGTGTAATGTGTGAGATGTGTGTGATGTGTGTGACGTTTGTAATGTGTGAGATGTGTGTAATGTGTGAGATGTGTGTGACGTGTGTGATATGTGTGACGTTTGTAATGTGTGTGATGTGTGTGGCGTTTGTAATGTGTGAGATGTGTGTGACGTGTGTGATGTGTGTGACGTTTGTAATGTGTGTGATGTGTGAGATGTGTGTAATGTGTGAGATGTGTGTGACGTGTGTGATATGTGTGACGTTTGTAATGTGTATGATGTGTGTAATGTGTGAGATGTGTGTGATGTGTGTGACGTTTGTAATGTGTGAGATGTGTGTAATGTGTGTGACGTTTGTAATGTGTGTGACTTTTGTAATGTGTGTGATGTGTGTGATGTGTATGATGTGTGTAATGTGTATGATGTGTATGATGTGTGTAATGTGTGAGATGTGTGTGATGTGTGTGACGTTTGTAATGTGTGTGACGTTTGTAATGTGTCAAGTCAAGTCAAGTCAAGTGGGTTTTATTGTCATTTCAACTACATACAGAGTACACAGTGAAACGAAACAACGTTCCTCCAGGACTATGGTGCAACATAGACAGTGCATACAGACACAAGTGCAACACGAACAAACAAGTGCGGACAGACAACACAACACAACACAGTACAGACAGAGAATAATAAATAATTGCTGGTAGTGTGCAAATTGTGCAATGTGTAATAAATATAGTCCAGTGAGGTAGTAGAGTTATTAGTGCAATGCTTTGTGCAAAAAATGCTTCCCTTTTTTATCTGGGGTAAATGGTTGGAGAGAGAGAGAGAGAGAGAGAGAGACAGAGAGAGAGAGAGAGAGAGTGTACATGTACCAGGAAGATATCAGTTCAGACGTTGAGTTGTGTTGAGAAGTTTTGGGGGAAGAAGCTGTTGCAGAGTCTGGTCGTGTTGGACCGGACGCTGCGGTACCTTCTTCCTGATGGCAGGAGGGAGAACAGTCTGTGTGAAGGGTGGGTGGGGTCATCCACAATGCTGGTTGCTTTGCGGATGCAGTGGGTGGTGTAAATGTCCAAGACGGAGGGGAGAGAGACTCAGATGATCCTCTCAGCTGTCCTCACAATACGTTGGAGGGACTTGCGGTCAGAGGCTGTGCAGGTCCCAAACCAGGCAGTGATGCAGCTGCTTAGGATGCGCTCTATGGTTCCCCTATAGAAGAGGGTGAGGATGGGTGGAGTGAGACGGGCCTTTCTCAGCTTCCGGAGGAAGTAGAGACGCTGCTGGGCTTTCTTGGCTGTAGAGCTGGTGTTCAGGGACCAGGTGAGGTTCTCCGCTAGGTGGACACCAAGGAACTTGGTGCTCTTAACGATCTCCACAGAGGAGCCGTTGATGTTAAGCGGAGAGTGGTCCGGTGTGTGTGTGTGTGTGACGTTTGTAATGTGTGAGATGTGTTTAATGTGTGTGACGTTTGTAATGTGTGTGACGTTTGTAATGTGTGTGACTTTTGTAATGTGTGTGATGTGTGTAAGGTGTGTGATGTGTGTGATGTGTGTGACGTTTGTAATGTGTGAGATGTGTGTAATGTGTGAGATGTGTGTAATGTGTGTGACGTTTGTAATGTGTGTGACTTTTGTAATGTGTGTGATGTGTGTAAGGTGTGTGATGTGTGTGACGTTTGTAAGGTGTGTGATTTGTGTAAGGTGTGTGATGTGTGTGTGTGATGTGTGTAAGGTGTGTGATGTGTGTGACGTTTGTAAGGTGTGTGATGTGTGTAATGTGTGTGACGTTTGTAATGTGTGTGATGTGTGTAAGGTGTGTGATGTGTGTAAGGTGTGTGATGTGTGTGATGTGTGTAAGGTGCGTGATGTGTGTGATGTGTATGACGTTTGTAATGTGTGTGATGTGTGTAAGGTGTGTGATGTGTGTAAGGTGTGTGATGTGTGTGATGTGTGTAAGGTGTGTGATGTTTGTGATGTGTGTAAGGTGTGTGATGTGTGTGACGTTTATAAGGTGTGTGATGTGTGTAATGTGTGTGACGTTTGTAATGTGTGTGATGTGTGTAAGGTGTGTGATGTGTGTAAGGTGTGTGATGTGTGTAATGTGTGTGATGTTTGTTAGGTGTGTGATGTGTGTAGCTCTCAGGACTGGTATAAGTGATGTATTTGTCTACTGATCAGTTGCCTGATTGGTGTATTGGTTATTTGAGATAATAATTGGGGGCCTGATGGTTTTATGCTGTTTACTTTGTTTCTGTCTCACAGAAGCTCATATCACCTACAGCACTCGTGCTTCTTTGTGTTCTCTCTTTCTTTCTGTATCCGTTACAGTGACGCTGAACTGGAATTTGTGTCTCTGTGTCCTGACCGCCGTCCGCCAAACTTGCTGTGTCTATCAGCAGCTCATAGTTAAACATGGCGGTGTTGAACGAGGCGATGCGTCACGCAGGCCTGACGCCATTTCCTCTCCTGATTCCACTCCTGAGGCCACGTCTAAGCTCTCCGTAGCTGAAGTCCCTGAAAACCTTCTTGCTGCTTCACTGCTGGCTCCTGGTGCTGAATCCACTGTCCTGACCTCTAACACTACTGAGTGGTCACCACCACCACCAGGTATGTGACCAGGTTTCTCTTGTTGTTTCAGTGCCAGATCCTGTAGGCATCCTTCCAGTCCTGTCTCTGTTTGCGGTCCAGCTCCAGCCTTTTTACAGGCCATCTATTTTACAGCCCACACCATGGTTCTGTTCCAATGATTTGGGAGCTACTGCACAGTCGGGGTGGAGTCACAGTGTCTGTTCGGTGTGTTTGTGGATATTTGCATTTCAGTATTGATAGATTCATATAATCGCTCAGTGAAATCTGGTTAGATGTAATCCTCCAAAATAAAGATTTGAATTTTAAATTTGTAACCGGCCACTAAATTTGGGACCATCAAATCAGGACATTTTCTAATAGATTCCTATGAACATTGTAAATAAAGTTAGATTTAATTTCATTTAATGAAGCCTGGGTACAAGCTGAGATGTGGTAGGAAACATAAATGCTGGACGGTTGATAAATCTAGTGACAAGGAAGTGTTGGGACCTGGGGGAGACATTCCTGGGAAACTCTCGCTGTGTGTGAAACATTATCCTACTGAATAATATCAGTTGGAAGTTTGGCCATTAGAGGAAACACATTTGACTGCAGGATGTCCTGTACATATGGCTGAGAGGAGCTACTCTCAAAGTCTGTAATTGGACAGAATATCTTCCACTGAGTTGTAATGAGTTGTGTATGTTTACTCTAGTACTACCTCAGTAACTGTTGTATGTGTATGTTTACTCTAGTACTGCCTCAGTAACTGTTGTGTGTGTATGTTTACTCTAGTACTACCTCAGTAACTGTTGTGTGTGTATGTTTACTCTAGTACTACCTCAGTAACTGTTGTGTGTGTATGTTTACTCTAGTACTACCTCAGTAACTGCTGTGTGTGTATGTTTACTCTAGTACTACCTCAGTAACTGCTGTGTGTGTATGTTTACTCTAGTACTACCTCAGTAACTGTTGTGTGTGTGTGTTTACTTTAGTACTACCTCAGTAACTGCTGTGTGTATGTTTACTCTAGTACTACCTCAGTAACTGTTGTGTGTGTGTTTACTTTAGTACTACCTCAGTAACTGCTGTGTGTATGTTTACTCTAGTACTACCTCAGTAACTGCTGTGTGTGTATGTTTACTCTAGTACTACCTCAGTAACTGCTGTGTGTATGTTTACTCTAGTACTACCTCAGTAACTGCTGTGTGTGTATGTTTACTCTAGTACTACCTCAGTAACTGCTGTGTGTGTATATTTACTCTAGTACTACCTCAGTAACTGTTGTGTGTGTATGTTTACTCTAGTACTACCTCAGTAACTGCTGTGTGTGTGTATGTTTACTCTAGTACTACCTCAGTAACTGCTGTGTGTGTTTATGTTTACTCTAGTACTACCTCAGTAACTGTTGTGTGTGTATGTTTACTCTAGTACTACCTCAGTAACTGCTGTGTGTGTGTATGTTTACTCTAGTACTACCTCAGTAACTGCTGTGTGTGTATGTTTACTCTAGTACTACCTCAGTAACTGCTGTGTGTGTATGTTTACTCTAGTACTACCTCAGTAACTGTTGTGTGTGTATGTTTACTCTAGTACTGCCTTAGTAACTGCTGTGTGTGTGTATGTTTACTCTAGTACTACCTCAGTAACTGCTGTGTGTGTGTATGTTTACTCTAGTACTACCTCAGTAACTGTTGTGTGTGTATGTTTACTCTAGTACTGCCTTAGTAACTGTTGTGTGTGTATGTTTACTCTAGTACTGCCTCAGTAACTGCTGTGAAAAACGGGTGGTCAGCTCCTTCTAGCCAGTTTAACTGGCAGCAATTTGCGATCCCTTATACCACAGTTGCGTTCTGCAGCCAATAGTTGTAATTTAGGGGAAGTTCCTGATGAATCTTCTACCACTTCTACAAAAAAAGTTATTTCACAGAGACCAGGGTAGGTCAATTAACCATCGCTTCTACCTTCCTAGCCCAGAAAGGAACCTGACTGTACATGCCACACACACATCTCTTTCTTGACAATTGATGCTCCAACAGCCTGTGGAGTACCAAATCAGTGGAGAAATCCAAAGAAGGCAAGAAGGAATATGGCTTTGAGTGTATGAGATATAGCATGGCATAACATCTGGAGCATAGGGTGGAAAACAGCAGACTCAGATGTAGTAATAAGGGGCAGGCGCCAAGGCTGGCGGGCAGGTTGAATCCTTCTGATACCTCTGAGGAGCAGTGTGAGCTGATGGTGGGAGGATGACTGAAGGGGTGAACTGTAAATGAGTTTATGGAAGAAGTTGATGGCTGCTAAGTAGACCTTGAGGGTGGATAAATGTTTGTAGTAGTGAATAAGGCAAGGTGAGAAAAAAAGCTGTGGATTGCAGATTGAAAGATGGAAATGAAATGCTGTGGAAATGTTTAACAGATAGCTAGCTGGTCCATTAAGTTGCAAGGTTGTTGGGAGCTATGGCTTGGAGTATTAATTCTTGCGAGAAGATGGTAAGGTTATGGAGTCGGGATAAAGAGGGATGAATCTTTCTAAATAAGAAGGCATTAATGTAGGGTGCAGGTCTGATAGAGGCGCTAATGTTCTGAATTTCTGTGTTATTATATTAAAGACCACGGAATTGTCTGGATAGAGAATGATTGCATGGCAGGCCTATTTATACCACCATAGAAAACCATTGTTGTAAAAAAGTTGCAAAAGACAAATTCTGGTCCAGTGGCGGAACAAGAGGATCGAGAAGCACAACTTGCAGATGCAAGCGGGATCCAAATGAATGTGTTGGAACAAAGAGGAGATGGGGAGATGAGGTTGAGGAGGTGGGAGACGAACGTTCGGCCTTGGGGAATAATTAGCATGGCAAAGTTGAGATGGCCCAGGACAGGCAGTAGTTGCCATTTAATGTGGGTCAGCTGATGATGAGGAAATGGATGATGTGATCTTGCTTGTCGTGAGGGAGTGATGCATGGAAAGAAGCAGATGAAGGCAGTAAGGGTGGAGTGGCGGATTGTAAAGCCGAGCATTGGTGGGAGGTTTGGCAAGGGCCACTGAGGCCAGGGATAATTCTGTGCCTTGAGGGTGGTGCAGGGTTGGTTGGGTCAGTCTGGCTGCAGCACCTGTGGGCAGAGAGAGAGGTGCACAACAATTGGCTTGTGAAAGCGAGCCTGAGGCTGAATTGGCAGAGATGACAGAATGGGGGACAGGGAGGGATGACGAATAAGGGTTGGGGAACTAAGACGAAACAGGAGCGGGGAGGGATGAGGAGAAAACAGAAGGTCCGGCAGGCAAGGGTGGAGCAGTGGAGGCTGGAGAGAAGCACGGGGCCGAGGGTGCCATGCATGGGCTCGTTGAGGACATAGTGTGCGACTAACTGGCAACAGCAGGAGGTAAACTTGTAGCAGGAATGGCGTGCGATGGACCAGGGATAGCAGCGGGAGGGCCGGAGCTGAAATGGTGTGCAACAAAACAGGCGATAGCAGCAGCATGGCTTGAAGCAGCTGGGATGGAGTGGTGAGAAGGAGAGCCTGGAAAAGAGCAGCTGTGTCAGGATAAGCTTGAAATGTCTAAGGCCGTTGCAGCTGGGCCGTGAAGAAGGCTGAGAAATAGCGAGTGAAGAAGCAGGAGTTTTGGAAAAAGGTTCATCATCCGAAGCTTGAAAGCTGATGTCCATGGCAAACAGCAGGTGGGTATGAGACAAAGCGCTTGCGATGTTTGTGAGAATAGAGAATAGAATGTGGAGTAAGAATAAGGGTATATATAGGCAGGAGAGGAAATCAGGGCATGGTCAAGCTCCCAAAACTTACTTACATAGTAACTTCACTTGAGAGACTGTAGCCTATTTGTTTTTGCACAATTTATCCATGACTCTGTGCCTTCAACTGGAAAGAACTTATGGCCAAAGGTTATGTGGATAATGGTCAGAAGTTAAAGTTTATCAAGTTTCAAGTTTCAAGTTCCAAGTTTATTTGTCATTTGCACATCATGTAGGACATAACATGCATTGAAATGCTTGGGGTGAGGCTCAGATAAAACTCTACAGCAGAGTTTTATCTGAGCATCACCCCAAGCTTATTATATATCTATTAAAATTATATAAAATTTGTGACAACAGTTTGAAGGTCATTTCTGAAATACTGTAACTTTTAGTATTTATTTTAAAGTTCTGTGAGTTTTTGAAGCTGTCGGTGATCCAGCACCTGCAAATCTCACAGAATGCTCTCCATAATATACAGAAAACATGAATAGGCCTCTTTCAGTTACTGTACTTTGTAGGTTGCTTTGTTTTTGTCCAAAAATATCCATTTAACACACCTGAGAGATTCTGTTTATTAGCAGTGCCACAGGGAACGACGTCACCACTAACACAGTATAAATGTGTCTGTTTCCATAATAGCTTCTTCATGTCTGTTTTATCTACAGAAGGTAGAGCATCAGGTCTGCTTAGATGTACAGTGTGCAGTGTGATTAATATTTTTACATTACAAACCATTAACACGAGTCATTCTTTTACAGGTCCTGTAAATACAGATGGCAGCTAATGTGCAACCAGCTTCCACAACAAATTCAACCTTCGTTCGTCCTTCTGCATTTTACATTAATGGATTTTATAATATTCCACATGCAAAGTATTACTATATGTTTCTCTGCTTCGTCTATGCTGTGACTGTTTTGGGGAATTCTTTTATAATAGGCATCATCTACCTGGCACGTACTCTCCACACTGCTAAGTATATCGCTGTCTTTAACTTGGCCTTGTCTGATCTGGGTGGAAGTTCTGCTCTCATCCCGAAGCTCCTGGACATGTTTCTGTTTGATAATCAGTACATATCTTATGAAAACTGTCTGGCAAACATGTTCTTTGTTTTTTTATTTATAGCCATGCAGTCCTACACTGTGCTGGCTCTGGCGTATGACTGAGTAATAGCTATATGTTTCCCTCTGAGGTATCACGCTATTGTTACTAAAACCTCAATGACTCTGATAATTGGGGTTATGTGGATATTCTGTGTTTCTATTATTGCGGTTTTTGTAGCTCTGATTACCAGACTGTCCTTCTGTAGATCTGTTATTGTTGATAGTTATTTCTGTGATAATGGTCCCATTTTTAGACTGGCATGTAATGATAACTCTGTAAACATGGTAATGGGACTTGTCTGTATTGCTGTGCTTATTTTCATTCCATTGTCATTAATAACTTTATCATATATAGTTATTAGTTTTGCGTTGCTTAAAATGTCACATGGGTTTGAAAGAATCAAAGCTCTGAAAACCTGCACAGCTCACCTCATATTAGTGGCCATAGGTTATCTGCCAATTTCCAGTATTTATATTACAGCTTATGTAATACCTTTAAATACAAATGTCCGGATATTTAATACAGCCCTTACACAAACTATTCCACCAATGTTAAACCCAATTATTTATGCTTTAAGCACAGAGGAAGTCATGCAGTGCATAAAAGTTCTCTACAGACGCAGAAAGTTGAACTCTATGATGGAAAGATCTGTAAAAAAATACTGTAATAAACTAAAATAACAGTGAATTACAACAGTTTTGCACCAGAACTAAATATTTCAATTAATGGGTAATTCTTTTCTTTACTACATACATTTAGTTATACATTAATTAATGCATATAAATGCATAACAGTGTTGTGATGTATGTAGCTCTGTCCGCTTCAAATATCTTTGTTTTCTATTTACTTATTTTTTTTTATATTTCATTCTTATTTCCTTTTGTAAATAATGAATGAAAAAGTGACGTTTTTAAGTATTATTACATATTATAATTATTATATATTTTATAAATAGTTATAAATATGTGCAATATTACTTGAGTTGAAACTGGTGACCTTGATTATGTAATGTCATCTTCTGTCCACAACTGGTAAACTATGATGTTACACTCCACAAATATTGGCATCCCTGGTAAACCTGAACAAAACAGGTTGTTAAAAATAGCCTTTGTATAAAGCAAGTTGCAAATCGCCGCTGTCTAAAGAAAAGCATGTATCTCCATTTTTTGTCCATGTTTTTCTACATCATTTAAACACAACAGCTGCTCTTTATGTCCTGTGAAAATTTAATGACCAATGGACCAATAAAAATGGTCCAAATCTGGTTCCATTTACTTAAAATTTTTTGTCCTCTCCTTTAAAGTTGCAATTTTGGAAATACCTGTTTTTCTTCTGCAGGCAATGAAGTGCTAAGTAAAGTTACTATGTAACTTAGGTTTGAGAGCTGGACCACGCCCTGATTACCTCCACTGATTATATATACAACCCCATTCTCCATTCCAATGTCGAACAAGATCGCAATCGCCACAGATGATCAAATTTCCTCCACTTCTGCTGCTTCACTTGTCACTGCTTCTCAGCCTTCTTCATGGACTTGTGCTGTGGTTTTAGCCCCAACCACACCGTTGTCAGATGGGCCACCTGTCCCTGAATTACTCCGGTCTGGCCACTCTAAGCCATGCCGCCACTACCGCCGATTCGGCGCGCGCCATTCCTGCTATGAGTCTACCCGCTGCGTTGCGGTTCATCGCTGCCATTCCAACAACATGCCCACGCACGGCCCCGGGCTTCCCCACAGTCACCATTGCTCCACCCACACCTGCAGGACCCACCCACATCCATCCCCGGCAGCTATCGCTGGTCCACGGCACTTTATTTCTGTAACGAGCCCACACATGCCACCGGACTTCCCCGGAGCCGCCACTGCTTCGCCCACATCTTCTGTTTTTCTGTCCTCTGCTTTGCCTTTTCAGCCCGCTGGCAGGAGCTGGACGATCTTCTTTCCATTATCATCTCTCATCTCCTCAACCTCATCTCTTTAAATTATCCTCACATCTCTGTCCATACAAACCAGTCCTCCACCATGTTCACACTGTTTGCCTGTCCTAAAAGACTCACTCTTCATAACGGAAGCTGGCTCTGTCACCACTCCCAACTGTTTTACCTCCATTTCAGCAAAATCCTTTTACCCAGTGGTTGTAATCCAACTCAGTTCACTGCCCACTCCTTCAGGAACAGCACCAAGGATTCCCTGCCAACACTGTTCAATTGCTTAGCCAGTGGTCCTCCCAAGTTTCTTACCCATGCCCATGATCTTAGCACAGCCCATGAGGGTTTGGCATCCTTCTACTTTTGAGGGCATCGTTCATGTACAAGCACCAAAACCATCCAGAACTCCAGCAACAGCTTTCTGAGTTTGCCCCCGCCTTTTGGCTCATTTCTCAGCATGGTCCATGCTAGCAAAGCAGCAGGTAGGGGTCAAAACACAGGCAGTGGAGTTGAGTTACATAGACATTTTGCCAACTAACTGGGCAAACAAAGGGGTACATGTAGCAGTCGTAATGAGTTCATCAGCTGGGCCAACCGAGGCTGGCTGAGGAGTCATTGACCTGGTGCAGAATGAGCAGCTCAGGGACTTGGCTCAGGAGGAGCAGTCCTATATGCTGGCACAGGAGGAGCAGTTTTCTTGAACAGGACAAAAAGCAGCTTGGGACTGGAACAGGGTGTAGGCAAGCTGGCACTGAAACAGGGTGTTGGCAAGCTGGCACTGGAGAAGGGTGTAGAGCTGGCACAGGAACAGAGGGTGGAGCTAGTAGTGTGGGAGGCAGGGACAGGAACTCGAGCAGCCTTGGAAGCAGGAGCAGGGACAGAACAGTGGCAACCTGAGGGGCAGGAACATGAGTGTTGAGGGAAACAGGAGTGGTTTAGGGAGCTGGAAAAAGATCAGTTCTAGTAGTGGCTGCCAAACCAAAGGAGGCAGCTTGAGAAGCCTCTACAGGAGGCAGCTTGAGAGGCCCCTACAGACATCAACAGAACAGTGCTCTCCAAACACTAGATGGAATTTTAAAGGCCACAGGCAGTACAAAAGGCTCAGAGGCCACAGGCATGGTCGAGCAGAAGGCAGCCCTAACTATCATCAGATGCAGGCAGGGCAGCACTATCATTGGTGCAGGTGCGGTATCCCTGATATATTTCCAGGTATGGGTGGGGCAAAAATAATATATTTGGGTGCAGGCAAGACAGTCCCTGATATATAACCAGGAGCAGTAGGGGCAGCACCAACATTTACAAAGCAGCAGCAATGTCCTCAGAGGATGGTAAGTCTGCTGCAAGAACTGGAACTTGTTTGTTAGTGCTATCATGTGTACAAGATTGTGCTGTGGCCAGTTTAGCCTTCTTAGACTAGAACAACCCTTCAAAGTATGCCAAATAGCACCTGCAACCATAAAGTTCCTCCATTGCTCTGGATCCCTGTAGTATGCTGGTGGTGTGGAGACAGGCCTGTTGGTAGTTGGGGCTTTGAAACCATTCGCTGCAGCCTTCATCAGTAAAGTTTTCTCAATCTGAGGCATTAAAGCAGGTTGCAAGTGCTGAGTGGTATTTTAGGGGCATTCCAACACTTGCCATTCAGACAAGAGACAGGGATTAAAACACAGGCAGGCAACGTTAGAGACATATTCATATTAGAAAATCCTGAAGTCAAGGTTTCTTCACCTTTACAGTAAACCTGGGATCAAGTCTCCAATGAGCAAACCAGTGGCTACAGGAACAAGAAAACTCCCTGAAAGCAAAAGGAAGCAACCTGGAAAGGAACCGGGAAACCCAAAAAAAAGGGGAACCCATTCTCCTCTGGTGGACACCAGACAGCAAAATATGAGGACAAGGTCGAGGAGGTGGGAAACGAATGCTTGACCTTGGAAAACAGTTAGAATGGCCAAGTTGAGATGGCCCAGGAGGAACAGGAGTTGCCATTAAATACTGGTCAGCTGATGAAGGAAGTCCTAGAGGAAACAGATGATGCAAGTTTGCTTGTCACATCGGAGTGATACGATGCAGAGAAATTTGTTTGGTAGCAGGACTGGGGGTTTTCTCACCTGGAAAAACGAACACCTAGGTGACAGAAAGCTGAATTAGGCAGCGAGATGCTATGAGCTAGAGGACAGGTAGGGGTATGGGTGGAATCAGGGGGAAAAACTGAGAATAAATCCATTGAGCAGGTAAATGGTGAAGGCAGTTGGGGTGGCCAAACCCGGGTGGCCTAAGGGGGCAGCTGGGTCAAAAGGTGAAGCAGAAGAAGCCAGGGCGAACTCAGAGACTATTAGAATCATAGAAGGGGCGGTTCAGCAGCCCTGAGCATGAAAGCAATGTCTCTGACGTTGATGCAAGGAACTGAGGGTGACACCAAAGGGTGCAAAAGCACAGAGAGATATATCTGTACCTTGTAAAAAAGCCTCTGGCAAAGGCAGGAATGATTGAGCAGCGGATTGTAGAGCAGAGTACTGGTGGAAGGTGTGGCAAGGCCCGCCGAGGCCAGGGAGATTTCTGTGTCTTGAGGATGGGCCACCTTTGGCTGGGTTAGGCTGGCTGCAGCACCTGTGGGCAGAGAGAGAGAGGTGCATAAACATTGGCTTGTGAAAGTGAACCTCAGGCTGGACTGGCAGGGATGGCGGAACAGGGGCGAGGAGGGATGACGAATAAGGAGTGGGGAGGGAAGACGAAATAGGGGCAGGGGTGATGAGAAAAAAATGGGAAGAAAGAAAGATGGAGGGGAATAGAAAGGGCTGGAGGGGCAAGGGGATGAAAGCCAGGAGAATTGAAGAAAACAGTAAGAACAGAAAGAGGAGGAGAGAGAAAACAGAAGGCCGGGTATGGGTAGAGCAGCAGCAGCTGCAGGGAAGCCTGGGGATGAGGGAGCCATGCTTAGGCTTGTTACAGGAATAGTGTGCAACAAACCTGCAATAGCAGCAGTTAAACTCATAGTAGGGATGGTGTGCGATGGACTAGGGATGGCAGTGGGAAGGCTGGTGCAGGAATGGTGTGCGATGAATTGGTGATAGCAGCGGCATGGCTTAAAGTGGTGGGACTGTAGTGCTGAGAAGGAGCACTTTGAGCCGAAATGCGGGGCCTGTGAGCGACTGGGTCGGGATGTGTCCAAAAAACATCAGAGGTTGGTGCGGACCACATAGCGAGGCCGTGAAGAAGGCTGAGAACCAGCGAGTGAAGGAGCAGGAGTGAAGGAAAAAGATTTATCATCAAGCTTGAAAGACGATGTCCATGGCGTATTATAAACAGCAGATGGGTTTAAGACAAAACGCTTGAGGTGTTGTTCGACAAGAGGGGTGGAATGACAATACATAGTAACTTCACTTGACAGACTGCAGTCCGTTTGTTACCTCACAATTTATCCATGACTCTGTGTCTTCAACTGAAAAGAACTTATGGCCAAAGGTTATGTGGACAATGGTCATAAGTTAAACTTAAATAGACACAAATTATATTCTTCCAAATTTGCAGCAACAGTTTGAAGGTCATTTCTGAAATACTGTAACTTTTAGTATTTATTTTAAAGTTCTGTGAGTTTTTGAAGCTGTCGGTGATGCAGCACCTGCAAATCTCACAGAATGCTCTCCATAATATACAGAAAACATGAATAGGCCTCTTTCAGTTACTGTACTTTGTAGGTTGCTTTGTTTTTGTCCAAAAATATCCATTTAACACACCTGAGAGATTCTGTTTATTAGCAGTGCCACAGGGAACGACGTCACCACCAACACAGTATAAATGTATCTGTTTCCATAATAGCTTCTTCATGTCTGTTTTATCTACAGAAGGTAGAGCATCAAACCATCTGTTATATTTTATATGCTACTAAAAGTGGTATCTTGTTTTGATATTAATGATTGTCACTGTCTGTAACAAATGTGTGGATTCTTCTGCAGGTCTGCTTAGATGTACAGTGTGCAGTGTGATTATTAATATTTTTACATTACAAACCATTAACACGAGTCATTCTTTTACAGGTCCTGTAAATACAGATGGCAGCTAATGTGCAACCAGCTTCCACAACAAATTCAACCTTCGTTCGTCCTTCTGCATTTTACATTAATGGATTTTATAATATTCCACATGCAAAGTATTACTATATGTTTCTCTGCTTCGTCTATGCTGTGACTGTTTTGGGGAATTCTTTTATAATAGGCATCATCTACCTGGCACGTACTCTCCACACTGCTAAGTATATCGCTGTCTTTAACTTGGCCTTGTCTGATCTGGGTGGAAGTTCTGCTCTCATCCCGAAGCTCCTGGACATGTTTCTGTTTGATAATCAGTACATATCTTATGAAAACTGTCTGGCAAACATGTTCTTTGTTTTTTTTTTTATAGCCCTGCGGTCGTTGAATCTGATGGCTCTGGCGTATGACAGAGTAATAGCTATATGTTTTCCTCTGAGGTATCACGCTATTGTTACTAAAACCTCAATGACTCTGATAATTGGGGTTATGTGGATATTCTGTGTTTCTATTTTTGCTGTTTTTGTAGCTTTGATTACCAGACTGTCCTTCTGTAGATCTGTTATTGTTGATAGTTATTTCTGTGATAATGGTCCCATTTTTAGACTGGCATGTAATGATAACTCTGCAAACATGGCAATGGGGCTTGTCTGTATTGCTGTGCTTATTTTCATTCCATTGTCATTAATAACTTTATCATATATAGTTATTGGTTTTGCGTTGCTTAAAATGTCACATGGATTTGAAAGAATCAAAGCTCTGAAAACCTGCACAGCTCACCTCATATTAGTGGCCATAACCTATTTACCAATTTCAAGTATTTATGTTACAGCTTATGTAATACCTTTAGATTCAAATGTCCGGATCTTCAACACGGCCCTCACACAAACTATTCCAGCAATGTTAAACCCCATTATTTATACTTTAAGTACAGAGGAAGTCATGCAGTCTATAAAAGTTCTCTACAGACGCAGCAAACTGAACTCTGTGATGGAAAGATCTGTTAAAAATATTGTGATAAAGTGAAACAGTTTTTGCACCAGAACTAAATGTCTTTAGTTCTTTTTTAGGGTCATTACATTACATTTAGTTATGCATTAAATAATGCATATCTGTCAATGCATAACAGTGTTGTGATGTATGTAACTTAATTTCTGTAGTATATTTTTTAGAAATACAGTTATATTTAATTTTGTATATGTAGCAGTTATAAATAGTTATAATAGTTGCCATGAACAACCAAGCTCGGAGTATTATCCTATCACTGTACCTCAACAGTAGAGATCCACAACCATAATTTACAGTGCTTAAATACTTTACTGCATTGTTATCTTTATGTCCATCTCTTAGTTTTCCTTAATTTTCCTCTTTTGATCTGACCACAGAATATGTTCCCAGCTATCCTGAAAGTAGGTGTAATAAGCTAATGTGTTATGAGAAAAAAAGCAAAAGGCATTAATACATATTTATTGTAGCCATTTAAGCACATTTTCATCCTGACTCTGCAAGAATGCCCAATTTAGCCTGTTGTGGGCTAATCTAGCCATTAAACATATACCTGTTCTACACTGTTGGTGTGCATTGCAGTGCATTGCATTACTACAAAATGGAGCAATAATGGGGGATTGCAACTCCTTAATTCTCCAAGATAAACACAGTTTAAATTTACCCCAGCTATTCAAACTATTAGAGTGTTTATTCTTCTTAAGAAGGCTGCTACTGCAATAACTGCAATTTCCCCCTGGGATCAGTAAAGTATTTCTGATTCTGATTCTGATTCTGAAACAGAATGCCCATGCCTTGATGCAGTAACTGCTATGTAGGAAATAAAACAGGTTGCAAATTCTTATAAGTATAATTATTTAGGGCAATCCAATAGTCAACATCCACACAACAGATGGGACTCAAAACACATGAATTGTGATGAATTACACAGAGATTTTGCAAACTAACTGGGCAAACAATGGGTATATGGAGCAGTTGTAATGAATTCATCTGGAGGGCCAACACAGGAGATTGGGAAGGAATGTGTGGACCAGAGTGTGACATCAGGAAGCTGACTTAGGAGCCACTGACCTGGTGCAGAATGGGCAGCTCTGGAATTTGGTTCAGAAGAAGCAGTCTCATACATTGGCACTGGAGCAGCTCCAGGAGCAAGCACAGATGAAGCAATTTTCTTCAACAGGAAAAAAGCAGCTTGGGAAGCAGGTCCTGGAACAGTGTGTACAGCCAGCACAGTAACAAAGATTGTAGCCAGCAGTGTAGTTCTGGAAACCGGATCAGGAACAAAAGCTATGTGGGGAGCAGGGACAAGAACAAAAGCAACTTGGGGTAGTGGGAACTTGAGCAGGAGCAGGTGAGGGGAACAGGAGTGGTTTAGGGAGCAGGAAAGAAACAGCTCTAGTAGTGACTGGCAAACCAAAGGAAGAGCTAGGGAAGCCACTGCAGGTAAGGGGCAGTGCTCAACATGGCAGTGCTCTCCAAATAATAGATGGAACTTTAAAGAACACAGGCAGGACAAAAGGCCCAGAGACCATAGGCATGGCCGGGCAAAAGGCAATACTGGAGGTGCCCCAAAATCATCAGGTGCAGGCAGGGCAGCACTAACATCCTCAGGTGCAGGTGGCATAGCCCTGAGATACACCCAGGTACAGGGGCAGCACCAAAACATATTTGGGTGCAGGCAAGACAGCCCTGATATTTACCCAGGTGCAGTTGGGGCAGCATTAACATCCTTGGGTGCAGACAAAGCAGCAGCAATGTCCTCAAAGTCATTGGACCTATTGCAAGAACTGGCACTCATTTGTTAGTGCTCTCATGAGATCTGGATGTTGTTGTTGCCAGTTTAGCCTTTATAGACTAGAACAACTTTTCAAAGTAAGTTAAATCGCACCTGCACCCATAAAGTCCCCCCATTACTCTGGATCCCTGTAGTAGAACCTGGAGTATGCTGGTGGTGTGAAGACCTGTTGGTAGTTGGGGGTTGAAACCTTTCGCTGAAACCTTCATCAGTAAAGTTTTCTTAATCTGAGGCATTAAGCAGGTTGCAAGTGTTGAGTGATACTTTGGGGGCATTCCAACACTTGACATCCAGACAAAAGGCAGGGTTCAAAACACAGGCAGGCAAAATTAGAGAAATAAGAATAGTCAAAAAGAATAAAAGAATAGTCAAAAAGCCAAATTGGATATAATTCCACACCAAACATAAAAAAGGGGTGGACAAAAGTATTGGCACCCTTTGAAAAATCATGTGATGCTTCTCTAATTTGTGTAATTAACAGCACCTGTTACTTACCTGTGGCACATAACAGGTGGTGGCAATAACTAAATCACACTTGCAGCCAGTTAAAATGGATTAAAGTTGACTAAACCTCTGTCCTGTGTCCTTGTGTGTACCACATTGAGCATGGAGAAAAGAAAAAAGACCAAAGAACTGTCTGAGGACTTGAGAAGCAAAATTGTGAGAAAGCATGGGCAATCTCAAGACTACAAGTCCATCTCCAAAGACCTGAATGTTCCTGTGTCTACCGTGCGCAGTGTCATCAAGAAGTTTAAAGCCCATGGCACTGTGGCTAACCTCCCTAGATGTGGACGGAAAAGAAAAATTGACGAGAGATTTCAACGAAAGATTGTGCGGATGGTGGATAAACCTCGACTAACATCCAAACAAGTTCAAGCTGCCCTGCAGTCCGAGGGTACAACAGTGTCAACCCGTACTATCCGTCGGCGTCTGAATGAAAAGGGACTCTATGGTAGGATACCCAGGAAGACCCCACTTCTGACCCAGAGACCAGGCTGGAGTTTGCCAAAACTTACCTGAGAAAGCCAAAAACGTTTTGGAAGAATGTTCTCTGGTCAGATGAGACAAAAGTAGAGCTTTTTGGGAAAAGGCATCAACATAGAGTTTACAGGAAAAAAAACGAGGCCTTCAAAGAAAAGAACACGGTCCCTACAGTCAAACATGACGGAGGTTCCCTGATGTTTTGGGGTTGCTTTGCTGCCTCTGGCACTGGACTGCTTGACCGTGTGCATGGCATTATGAAGTCTAAAGACTACCAACAAATTTTGCAGCATAATGTAGGGCCCAGTGTGAGAAAGCTGGGTCTCCCTCAGAGGTCATGGGTCTTCCAGCAGGACAATGACCCAAAACACACTTCAAAAAGCACTAGAAAATGGTTTGAGAGAAAGCACTGGAGACTTCTAAAGTGGCCAGCAATGAGTCCAGACCTGAATCCCATAGAACACATGTGGAGAGATCTCAAAATGGCAGTTTGGAGAAGGCACCCTTCAAATCTCAGGGACCTGGAGCAGTTTGCGAAAAAGAATGGTCTAAAATTCCAGCAGAACATTGTAAGAAACTCATTGATGGTTACCGGAAGCGGTTGTTCGCAGTTATTTTGTCTAAAGGTTGTGCTACCAAGTATTAGGCTGAGGGTGCCAATACTTTTGTCCGGCCCTTTTTTGGAGTTTTGTGTAAAATGATAATTGATTTGACTTTTTTTCATTCTCTTTTGTGTTTTTTCATTGCAAGCAAAATAAATGAAGATATTAATACCAAAGCATTTGTGATTGCAATCATTTTCTGGAAGAAATTGAGTATTATCTGACAGAATTGCAGGGGTGCCAATACTTTTGGCCAGCACTGTATGAACAAAAGAGTTGACAAGGTAGTGAGGGAGACGTGAGCTAAAGGCTAGCTTACAGTTTTCTCAAAACGACATTGATGTGATGAATGAGGACATGAGAAGAATTACAACAGATTCGAAGTCACTTCAGACAGATTTAAAGACTATGTGTGAGTCTATGTTGACGATGACTGGTAAAATGGATTATTTGGAGGGACAGTCTAGGAGGAACAACATTGTAGTGGATGGGATTCCAGAAACTCCAAATGAAAAGTGGGCAGAAACAGAGGATAAAGTAAAGAAACTGATGTCAGAAAAACTGAATAATGGAGAGCACAAAAGTCAAAATTGAACGTGCTCATCGTACTGGAAAAACTGTGAACAATGAGTCTAGACCACGTCTGGTAGTGGTGAAATTTCTAAGATACAAGGACAAAATAACCGCCTTAGCAAATTCCAAAAATCTAAAGGGGAGTAATATATTTATTAGTGAGGACTATACTGAAGCTGTTCGTCAGAAGAGGAAAGAACTTATACCAGCCATGAGGGCTGCGAGAGAAAGGGGTGAGGTAGCATATCTGAGATTCGACAGATTGGTAATCCACCCACCCTCAAACAAAGAAAATAATATAAAAGTGGTGCAGAGAACAAGAGTCCGGGTGTTCGCACACGTATTAGAACACAAACATAAACAGGAACATAAACAGATTTGTGTAAAACTAAAACAAAGAAGTTAACTGCATGATGGAAAACATTGATGGTGTAAAAAATGATATCAATATAAACATAAATGCTGTCAGTAAATAAACTACCAAAAGGAGGGCTAAGCATAGCACACCTGAACATATGTAGTTTAAGGAAGTCCATGAAATCCATCAAATACAAGAAATATTGAAAGAATATAAACTCCATGTTTTGGCTGTATCAGAAACACACTTGGATTCTACTTTCAATAATGGGGCAATAGCAATACAGGGATATAATATTTACAGGAAAGATAGGAACTGTTATGGAGGGGGAATTGCAGTTTACATCCAAACACATATTGCCGTAAAGCTAAGAACTAACTTTTCCTTTAATGAACTAGAAGCCTTGTGGTTGCAAATTCAGCTACCTCATGTGCAGCCTGTACTGGTGGGATGCTGCTATAGACCACCTAGCGCTGACAGTAAATATTTAGAAATGATGGGGGAAATGATGGATAGAGTGTCAGATAGGAAAAGAGAAATATATTTTTTAGGTGATATAAATATTGATTGGTTGTTAACAGCTTGCACACTTAAAAAGAAATGGTTACATATGCTGGATACGTGTGGCATAAAACAAGTTGTAACTGAACCAACAAGAACTGTTAGAAATAAGACAGGAACAATAACATCTACATGTATTGACCATATTTACACAAATGCAGTAGATCTGTGTTCTAAAGCGATTTCCGTGCCAGTAGGCTGCAGTGATCATAACATGGTGGCTATAACTAGGAAAACCAAAGTTCCAAAAGCTGCACCACAAGTAATTATAAAGCGATCTTACAAAAAGTTAATATTAGATGCATTTATTGAAGATATAACATTGATAAGTTGGACAGAGATATATAAACAAGAAAACCCAGATTGTGCTCTGGATACATTTATGAAATTATTTATGCCAATCGTAGGAAAACATGTACCCTTAAAAAAATTCACAGTAAAGACCATAAAGGCTCCATGGATAGATGAGGAACTAAAAAACATCATGGTCCAAAGGGACGAGGCAAAAAAAGAGGCAGTAAAATATGGCAATACTGAAACATGGAAAATATATTGTGGATTAAGAAATAATTTGTGTAAGGTTAATTGAAAGAAGAAAAAAGAGTATTACAAAAATAGGATTGGGAAATCAATAAATAATGGAAAGGAACTATGGAAGACTGTAAATGGTAAAAAATTGGGTAGGAAAGGAAAAATGTTGCCACTTTCTATTGAAGTAGAGGGATCATTTTTAACAAAACCGCAAACAATTGCTGACTATTTTAACAATTAATTCATAAACAAAACAAATATTCTTCAGAGTAAAATGAGCAAACTAAAAAGCAAACAATCCTGTACAAGGATAAAAGAGATAATAATGGAAGGAAAACACTGTCAATTTAATAGCTGTCTTGTAACTGAGGAAGAAGTTGAAAAACTTATAAACACAATACAAAATGAAAGTACATCAGGAATTGATCATTTAGATGGAAAAAATTTATTACTAAACCTATTATAAACCCTATATAAAACATATTACTAAACCGATTTGCCACATTTTCAATTTAAGTCTAAAGAAGGTATTTACTCAAAATTGTGGAAGGAAGCAAAAGTGATCCCACTACCTAAAGACAGTAAAATTGTACTGAATGGTCCCAACAGTAGACCTGTATGTTTACTGTCAGTTTTAGGGAAATCGTTAGAGAAATTAGTGACATCTAGAATCGAGAATTATTTATCGGAGAACAATCTAATCTCTAACTATCAGCACGCTTATAGAAAAGGATACTCAATGTGCACGACATTAATACAGATCAATGATGACTGGTTAAAAGAACAAGAAGATAAAAAGTTAGTTGGTGCAGTACTATTAGATCTCAGTGCAGCATTTGATGTACTGAGTCATGATTTATTGCTGGAAAAGTTAGCTTGTTATGGGATGGATTCAACAGTTATTGCATGGTTTCAAAGTTATCTCTCAGAAGTCAAAAGGGTTTTTTACAATGGAAGTCTGTCAGAAAGTAAGGGGGTGGATCTTGGAGTCCCACAAGGAAGTTGTCTAGGCCCATTATTATTCTCAATTTACATGAATGATCTGCCGTTAGTAGTAAATAAAGCCAGGCTGCAAATGTATGCTGACGATACCACTCTTTATGCATCAGCTGCCACAGTAAATGGTCTATCTGATATTTTAGAGAGAGAATTAATGTCAATAACAAACTGGATTAAAGATAATCAGCTCATACTAAACATCTCAAAAATAAAAACTATTATAATTGGGCCAAAATCATTACCAGAAGGGGAACTAAAGTTAACATTAAATATTCACAAAGGAAAAATTGAACAAGTAAAAGAAGTAAAACTATTGGGCGTTATAATTGACAACAGATTATCATGGCGGAAACATATTGAAAATATAGCAATAAAAATGGGGAGAGGTTTATCTGTAATAAGAAGATGTTCAGGGTTTTTTCCACCGAAAGCTTTAAAATTAGTAACACAGTCATTAGTACTAATCTAATTTAGATTACTGCACAGCAGTGTGGTCGAATGCAAAAAAACACAGAATAAAACTACAGACAGTACAGAATAAGGCAGCTAGAATGATATTACGATGCCCGTACAGGACCAGCATCAACAAAATGCATAAGGAACTAGAGTGGCTAAAGGTCGAAGACAGGTTTAAGACAAACCTTGTGGGACTCATAAAGTTAAACTATCCAAAGAGCCTTTATGATCAGTTAGAACAAATAAAAGAGAGAGAAACCAATATGACAAGATACTCATCTAAGAATTATTTTAAATTACAGAGAGCTAAAACTAACTACATGTGCAGAACAGTGATTTATAGAGCTATTTAAGAGTGGAACTGCTTACCTGACTCACTGCTCAACACTGATCATAAAATACGCTTTAAAAAACTACTAAAAAAACACTACCTAACTGATCTTGATCATAAAACTAAATAAATAAAAGTTAAAAGTAGATGGGAAATTTGTTCAAGGGGAATAGTGAGTTTATTGGGATTATAATGACATTTTTTACTTACTACTTCTTACATGTTTCTTTTTTCTCACTTATCTATATTTATTTATTTATATTATTATTATTATTATTTTATTTATTTTTTTTTCACTTTGTATACATCTGAAATATACATGGAGAATGTTTTTCTTTTCTTTTTCTTTTGATGTAGATAGATGATGTATATTCTTCTGTCGTTTACATTTGGAATATACATAGAATATGTTCTTGTTTTTTTTTGTTCTTTTTTTGTATATACTCAATGTATATGTATGTTTTATGTTTGATGGACCCCAGGAAGAATAGCTGCTATTCCTATAGGAGCTAATGGGGATCCAAATAAAATAAACAAATAAACAAAAAACAGTTTGAGGAAGGCCATTTCTGCAATACTGTAAATTAGGTACTGAAATATTCCTTCTTGGCACATACATTTAGAGAAAGCTTCTTTGTGAGCGGCACTTTTGCTTTGTACAGCATAACATTTAGGAGGTTTGGCCTTTGCTATCTAAAAGCCAATTGTTCATGCATACATTACCAGCAGAGTTGATTACTGCAATGTACATATTATTATTATATAATATTAAAAAGATCAAAACAAGCAAATGAGAGAGCTGATATGAACTCTGTTTTGAATTAAATGCACAGGCTGCCTGTATCTTTTCTGATGTATTTTAAAGTTGTCAATAATCAAGCATCTAAAATCTCACAGAATACATTCTGTGAAATAATGTGTTTCTAAAGTGTGGGACCTACAGTGCTTTGTTTTTGTCCAAAAATATCCATTTAACACACCTGAGAGACTCAGTTTATTAGCAGTGCCACAGGGAACGACGTCACCACCAACACAGTATAAATGTATCTGTTTCCATAATAGCTTCTTCATGTCTGTTTTATCTACAGAAGGTAGAGCATCAAACCATCTGTTATATTTTATATGCTACTAAAAGTGGTATCTTGTTTTGATATTAATGATTGTCACTGTCTGTAACAAATGTGTGGATTCTTCTGCAGGTCTGCTTAGATGTACAGTGTGCAGTGTGATTATTAATATTTTTACATTACAAACCATTAACTCGAGTCATTCTTTTACAGGTCCTGTAAATACAGATGGCAGCTAATGTGCAACCAGCTTCCACAACAAATTCAACCTTCGTTCGTCCTTCTGCATTTTACATTAATGGATTTTATAATATTCCACATGCAAAGTATTACTATATGTTTCTCTGCTTCGTCTATGCTGTGACTGTTTTGGGGAATTCTTTCATAATGGGCATCATCTACCTGGCACGTACTCTCCACACTGCTAAGTATATCGCTGTCTTTAACTTGGCCTTGTCTGATCTGGGTGGAAGTTCTGCTCTCATCCCGAAGCTCCTGGACATGTTTCTGTTTGATAATCAGTACATATCTTATGAAAACTGTCTGGCAAACATGTTCTTTGTTTTTCTGTTTTTGACCCTGCAGTCGTTGAGTGTGCTGGCTCTGGCGTATGACAGAGTAATAGCTATATGTTTTCCACTGAGGTATCACGCTATTGTCACCAAAGCAGCAATGACTCTGATAATTGGGGTTATGTGGATATTCTGTGTTTCTATTATTGCCGTTTTTGTAGCTCTGATTACCAGACTGTCCTTCTGTAGATCTGTTATTGTTGATAGTTATTTCTGTGACCATGGTCCCATTTTTAGACTGGCATGTAATGATAACTCTGCAAACATGGTAATGGGGCTTGTCTGTGTTGCTGTACTAATTTTTATTCCATTGTCATTAATAACTTTATCATATATAGTTATTGGTTTAGCTTTGCTTAAAATGTCACATGGGTTTGAAAGAATCAAAGCTCTGAAAACCTGCACAGCTCACCTCATATTAGTGGCCATAACCTATTTACCAATTTCAAGTATTTACATTGCAGCTTGTATAATATCTATAGACCCAAATGTCCGTATCTTCAATACGGCCCTCACACAAACTTTTCCACCGATGTTAAACCCCATTATTTATGCTTTAAGCACAGAGGAAGTCATGCAGTCTGTTAAAGTTCTCTACAGACACAGAAAGCTGAACTCTGTGATGAAAAGATCTGTTAAAAATATTGTGATAAACTGAAATAACAGTGAATCCCAACAGTTTTGCACCAAAACTCAATGTTTTAGTTAATGGGTAATTATTTTCTTTACTCTTCAATGAGTGCAATACATTTAGTTACACATTAAATAAAGCGTATCTGTGAATGTATGACAGTGCTCTGATGTATGTAACTCTGTCCACTTTAAATGTCTTTATCTTTTCTATTTCAATAATTTATATATTTCATTTTGTTTGGATTTCTTGTATAAATTAAAGAAAGAAACACAAAATGCTCTTTTCCTGTTTGAGATGCGCACAGTTATTACTATAAGCACTCCTTTACAGATAAGTGATCATTTCTGCTTTGTAAGTAAAAAATACTTTAAGTATTATTAAGTATCATAATTATCATTTATTATACAATTATTTATTACTCATACTAATAGTTCAGTGCTTCATGATAAGGTTGTTGCATATACACTAAAAATAAAGAGTTGATATTGTTTGGGCCATGAACAGTTGGCCAAAATCGCTGTCAACCTGCAGCTTCCATTAACTGGCAGAAGGCTTTCCAGAAACGCCTCGTGAACTGGGGTCCCTCGTCCACATAAAAATGAAGTGCCATGCACCCCGACCACCTGTTGCAAAAGCAGGTTTCCCATTTCTTGGTGGATGAAGATTGGGGCTTTTCACAAGAGGCAATAAAGGCACAGGTGTCCTAGTGGAGTGGTGTAGTCCAGGGCATAGTCCAGTGGAGGAAGTTTGGTAATGTTGTATATTACAACTTGTGTTTGTATCCCTTGACCCTGACTATCCTGTTACCACTCTGAGATAGATACATCACTTTTATATTGTCAATATTAATGTTATTGGTTTGCCATGTACAGAAGGTAACCTGTCTTTTTATGTATGCATCTTAGTTTGATACAGCAACTGGGTTACCAGCTGCTTTTCCTCTACATTTTGTATCAATTTATGTTTTATTATGTAACCAGCCCGCCTTGTGCAGCCTAACAGATTGGCTACAAGGATACTTCTGAGGTTCAAGTAACCCTGCACCATGTAAAAGTGTTTGGGGAAGCCAACCAAGGAGAGGGAGATGTTCCACAGAGACACTGCAGACCGAAAACCAATTACATATTTATACAGGCAACCACACACAAAACAACCCAATCAATGAATGCAATTCCAACCCACAGGAACACAGCTATAAAACCGGCCAAGAACAAACATCCCTGCTACACAGAAAAAAAACAAATAAATAAACAAACTCACTCCCCAAGAAAACTCAAAAAGTGTCGATTAGCTTAGCATGCTAACTTATCAAGCAAGCTAACCAAACAAACAAAACTTAAGTAAAAGAATAACTTCAAAAATCTAAATGCCAGTGTACAAAAACCTAACACAAACATAATGTAGTAAACTAAAGCATAAAAGACACCACAAAGGAAAAAGATACTTACAAATGAGCAAACAAGTCAAGTCAAGTCATGTGGGTTTTATTGTCATTTCAACTATGGTGCAACATAGACAGTGCATACAGACACAAGTGCAACACAAACAAACAAGTGCGGACAGACAACACAACACAACACAGTACAGACAACACAACACAGTACAGACAGAACACAACACAGTACAGACAGAACACAACACAGTACAGACAGAACACAACACAGTACAGACAACACAACACAACACAGTACAGACAGAACACAACACAGTACAGACAGAGAATAATAAATAATTGCTGGTAGTGTGCAAATTGTGCAATTGAGTCCAGTGAGGTAGTAGAGTTATTAGTGCAATGCTTTGTGCAAAAATGCTTCCCCTTTTTTATCTGGGGTAAATGGTTGGAGAGAGAGAGAGAGAGAGAGAGAGAGAGTAGAGTGAGAGAGAGAGAGAGAGAGAGAGAGAGAGAGTGTACATGTACCATAAAGATATCAGTTCAGACGTTGAGTTGTGTTGAGAAGTCTTGGGGGAAGAAGCTGTTGCAGAGTCTGGTCGTGTTGGACCGGACGCTGCGGTACCTTCTTCCTGATGGCAGGAGGGAGAACAGTCTGTGTGAAGGGTGGGTGGGGTCATCCACAATGCTGGTTGCTTTGCGGATGCAGCGGGTGGTGTAAATGTCCAAGACGGAGGGGAGAGAGACTCCGATGATCCTCTCAGCTGTCCTCACAATGCGTTGGAGGGACTTGAGGCTGTGCAGGTCCCAAACCAGGCAGTGATGCAGCTGCTTAGGATGCTCTCTATGGTTCCCCTATAGAAGAGGGTGAGGATGGGTGGAGGAAGACGGGCCTTTCCCAGCTTCCGGAGGAAGTAGAGACGCTGCTGGGCTTTCTTGGCTGTAGAGCTGGTGTTCAGGGACCAGGTGAGGTTCTCCGCTAGGTGGACACCAAGGAACTTGGTGCTCTTAACGATCTCCACAGAGGAGCCGTTGATGTTAAGCGGAGAGTGGACCGGTCTTGATTTCCTGAAGTCAACAACCATTTCCTTGGTCTTCTCTACATTCCAGTGAAGGTTGTTGACTGTACACCAGTCTGTCAGCTGTAGTACCTCCTCCCTGTATGCTGACTCGTCGCCTTTGCTGATGAGACCCAGCACAGTTGTATCATCGGCGAACTTTATGATGCTGTTAGAACTGTGTTTCGCAACACAGTCATGAGTCAGCAGGGTGAACAACAGAGGACTCAGTACACTGCCCTGGGGTGCCCCAGTGTTCATGGTGATGGTGCTGGAGCTGCTGTCCCCGAACCGGACTAACTGGGGCCTCCCTGTCAGGAAGTCCAGGATCCAGTTGCATAGGTGGGTGTTGAGGCCCAGCAGGCTTAACTTCCTGGTGAGATTCTGTGAGATGATGGTGTTGAATGCTGAACTGAAGTCTATGAACGGCATTCTGACGTAGGTGTCCTTCTTCTCCAGGTGGGTAAGGGAGAGATGAAGGGTGGTGGTGATGGCATCGTCCGTGGAGCGGTTGGGACGATATGCGAATTGCAGGGGGTCCAATGAAGAGGGCAGTTGGGTCTTGATGTTCCTCATGACTAGCCTCTCGAAGCACTTCATGATGATGGGCGTAAGAGCTACGGGACGGTAGTCATTGAGGCAGGACACCGTGGACTTCTTCGGCACGGGGACGATGGTGGTGGTCTTGAGGCACGTTGGGACAGTGGAGCTGCGCAGAGAGACGTTGAAGATGTCAACTGGTCTGCACACTCTCTGAGCACTCTGCCAGGGTTGTTGTCTGGTCCTGTAGCTTTCCGTGGGTTGACTCTGTGCAGAGTTTTCCTCACGTCCACTGCAGTCAGGCACAGCGCCTGCTCGTCTGGCTTGGGTGTGATCTTGTTCACCAACGTGTTGTTCTGTGTCTCGAACCGTGCATAAAAGTCATTTAGGGCATCGGGGAGGAAGGCATCACTGTCACAGGACGGTGGCATTGTCCTGTAGTTTGTGATTTCCTGGATGCCCTGCCACATGCGCCGCGTGTCACCCGTGTCCTTGAAGTGGTTGTGGATTCTCTGGGCATGTGCGCGCTTTGCCTCTCGGATGGCTCGTGACAATTTGGCTCTTGCTTTTCTTAGGGCCGCCTTGTTACCCACTCTGAAGGCCGAGTCGCGGGTCCTCAGTAGCGCACGCACCTCAGGAGTCATCCACGGCTTCTGGTTTGGGCATATGGTGATGGTCTTGGAGACAGTGACATCATCAATACACTTGCTGATGTAGCCAGTGACTGATGCTGTGTACTCCTCCAAGTTAACAGAGTCGCCTTCAGTCGCAGCCTCCCTGAACATGTCCCATGCAGTTCACTCAACACAGTCCTGAAGGGCAGAGATGCTCCTGCCGGCCAGGTTTTCACCTGCTTCTGAACTGGTCTGGAGCGTCTGATGAGGGGTGTGTAAGCTGGAGTCAGATACACAGACATGTGGTCCGAGAAGGCGAGGTGGGTGCGGGGCTCTGCCCGGTACGCGCTGGGTATGTTTGTGTAAACAAGGTCCAACACGTTCGCTCCTCTCGTGGCAAAGTCCACATGCTGATGGAATTTAGGAAGGACTGACTGGAGATTAGCGTGGTTGAAATCTCCGGCGACAATGAACAGTGTGAACAAATATTTTCTTAAGGGGAGAGCATGTGTCAAGGCTTCCCCTTTATATACTCAATCACAAGGTTATGTTATTACAGACACCCAGAGGCTGGAAGGAGGAAATGCAACCACAAAAGCCATATTGGGAAACCCACATTGGTTACGTACCCCCCTACCTGAAGCGATGACCCTGTCCAAAATATCTCTTTAGGTTTCCACATGGACAATGTCGGTAAGACTAGTGTCCTCAGAAAAAAGAGAGCGTTAAATTGCTTCGTCACTTTGGCAGACCCTTGCCATTTTGCTGATTGTTTGGCGGCAACTTCCTCATTGGCCTGAGACTGAGGATGTGTCCTGAACCAGATCAGGGCTCCCCCTTACTGTATGCCTCACTGTGTCCGCTTCGTCTGAGCCTTCTCCACATTCATCCGGACTTGCCGGAAAAGATATTGCTGCCTCTTGATCATGCTATAGGCAGACTGGGTGGGATTGTGTGGTCTCATGATTCTAAGTCTTACAGTTAGCTTATAGGAAATTGTCCTGTGTTGCATGTGTCCATAGGAGGCATTTCAGTTCCCTGCTTAATTGACACTGTGTCAATTGTTACAGCAATCACTGAGAGTTTCTTCATTAAACATGACTGAAGACTGAAGGTGGCTATGTTTAAAAGCTGCAAATGGTCTTGACATACCCTACATAGGTTACCATAGGTTGGATGTGGTGGTTCTTGGGCAGTGTGTTCCTAAGAGGGGAAGATTGGTTGTTAAAGACCCAGAGAACCCAATGTTACAGAGTTGCGAGGCAGAAACACCAGGGCGTTTAGGAATGAATGTACTTAGGAATTGCTACAAGGTGCTGTTCATACAGCATAGCTCACAGTTTTTTCATGCCCCTCCTGTGCAGTCGGCGGTCCCTGTGGTTTGCCATGCTTTGCACCACTGTGAGAAGATGAAAGCCATTCTAAATGCTGCCACACCATTTAAGGCCAAGGTGCAGGGTATGTCTGCAGTTAATATTGGGTCACCCTTTCCATGGAGTTTTAGTTTAGTTATATTTGGTATCCCCTACTCTTGTGGCTAACACCCATTTCTGTTGGGAAGGTGCAGTGTATCAGTCCTACTGAACTTGTAGTTTCTGATTTCAAGGGGTTGACAGAACAGCAAAGCCTGCAGGCAAAGGCCCTTTTCTCTAAATATGGTGACACCTTTTCTAAAGGAGAGGGAGATTTGGGTTGCACCTCATTGATCACCCATGAAATTCCATTGCTGGAATCCCTATTGTGGATCCCCCCTTCCCAGTACAGTACCAAGGAAGCCCACATTCAACAGCTCTTGGATAGCCAGGTGATTTGAGAAAGCAGCAGTCCCTTCTCTTCTCCCAACGTCTTGGTGTCCAAGAAAGATGGGAGCCTTCGGCTCCGTGTGGACTATCAACAGCTGAATGCAGAGACCTGATGTGATGCGTATCCTTTTTCATAAATTTGAGCAAACTGGCAGCTAATAGCATGGCTGCATGTGTCAGCATAAACATGTAGCTTTCACTTGATGCTGGTTGTTTGGTTAAAAGCAGGTATGTTTGCCGTCTTACAGCAGTGTTTTTATGTACTGGACATTTGGTTAAACTACATAGCTGTGTTTGAGTTCAGCCATTAGCTTCCACTGTTAGCCACTCGTAGCCTCCTAGCTATTGCTGCTAGCCACTCATAGCCTCCAAGTTATTGCTGCTAGCCACTCTTAGCCTCTTAACGTTTGTTGCAAGCCAATCTCAGTGTGGAGCCCCTGGATGCTCTGTGTGGAGTAAAATGGTTCTTGGCTATAGGGTACAGTTAGGTTCCAGTGGCCCTTTAACAAGCCCTTTTTAGAACGTGGATGCAAGCCATAGGGGACTTGGTGTGGTCCTCTCACAGAAGCAGGAGGGAAAGGTGCGTCCCCTTTGCCAGTCAAGGGTTAAGGTCTATGAAAAGGAATATGGAAAACTACAGTTCCATAAAGCTCCTGGCAGTAAAATGGACAGTGACTAAAAAATTTAGAGAATACCTACTTGGCCATCAGTTTACTATCTTTATTGATAACAACCCCTTGAGCCATTTGCAGATGGCCAAGCTGGGAGCCGTGGAGCAAAGTTGGGTGTCCCAACTGGCATTTGTCCACTTTACCGTCCAGGAAAGCATAACCAGAAGGCTGATGCCCTCTCTGGGCAATACTTTGAGCGTTTTGCTGTGGGAAAAGAGGTCCCATCTCTAGCAATGGCAGCAGTGTCGGAAGAACAACTAAATGCCCACGGGAGCCAATGCAGCGAGGTGCTTGCAATACTAGGGCACACCTCCAGTGATCTGGGTGTGTTACAGAGAGCCAAACCAGTAATTGGGCCAGTCTGGAAGTTCTGTAGAGAGGGACGCCGTCCTAGGACAGAGGAATGGGAAGCCCTAGGCGGCCTTAGTAAAGTATTGATCTAACAGTGAGATCAGCTGGTTGAGCATGAGGGCATATTGTACCACCTTGTCCATCCTCCAGATGGTGGACCAGAGTCCTTCATAGCATTCATGATGATCATGGCCACCAGGAAGGACTCTTCAGCCGCTGTGGGACCAGTGTAATAAGCCAAAGATGGCCCAGGATGTAGAATAGTGGCGTCATCAGTGCTAGAGGTATATGCTGGGGAAGGCGGTTCAGTCTAAAGTTTGGGCTTTTGGAAAGAGAATATTTTAATTTTACATAAACATTTTCAGCAAGTATACCCAAGCTATTGCCACTAATGATCAGGGGGTGAGTACTGTAGCACAGGCATTAGTACAGCACTGGTTCCATCAGTTTGGGCCCCAGTCGGTATTCACTAAGACCAGGAACAGAATATTAAAAGCCTGCTGATTAGACAGTTGTGCAAAAGGTACAGGATTCAGAAAAGTTGAACTACATCGTAATGGCCCCAAGGAAATGGGCAATGTAAATGGTTCAACCATATCTTATATCACCTGCTATAAACACTGCCTCTAAATGAAAAGAGACACTGGCCACGCCACCTTCCTCAGCTGATGTTTGCATATAACACCACCCCTCATCAGACAACTGGATGGATTCCCCACTTCCTGATGTTTGCCTGTCATCCAAGGCTGCCTGTTGATTTCTTGTTGGGAACTGGAAAAGTCAGAGATACCACGGAACCACTGGAGGAATGGGTGCAGAAACATCAACAAAGTCTTTAGTTGGTCCATGAACATGTGAGGCAGAGATCAGAGGAACAGACTCAGAGGAGAAACCGGAACCACAATGAGCAACTGAAGAATGCTGGGTTTGAGAAAGGCCAGTTATTCTATTTAAGAAATCATGTCACTTGGTGAAATAAGACTCAGGATCATTAGAAACTCTGTATTTATCGGCTCTACCTCTACAGGTCCCTACACAGCGTTCAGCTAGGTCCACAGCAGGTCAACATTCCAACCCTCACCAACTCCTTAGAACAGCTGTTACTAAGCTACAACACAAAAGCTTTGCATAATAGCATTAAACACAATAAGCTTGAAGCCCTGTACTAAGCCAATTTATACACTGGGTACTGTCCTGATGGTGATAAATTTTGTGATAAATCTAGCGAATTGGCAGGACAAGGAAATGTTGCAATCTGGCATTCCTGGGAAACCCTCACTGTGTGTGGAACATTATCAGGATTGAAGTGTCACCATGAGGCCTCCTTGAACTTGAACCCGACCAGCGCCGGATCCCAAACAGAACCTGGATTCATAGCTAAAATTATACAGTTTGACGAAACTATGGGAGCCTGTTCACTGTGTGTGAGTGTCCTCATGTAAGCCCTGACCCCAAAATCTCCTGACTGCTTGCTTACAACAGACTAGATGGTGAGCAATTCATTGAAACAATCATTCTGTTTGAAGCTGTTGGTAATCCAGCACCTGCAAATCTCATAGTATGCTCTGTATAAAATAAAGTAGACATGAATAGGCCTCTTTCAGTTATTGTACTTCTAAATTATAAAATATCCAGTTAACACACCTGAGAGATTCTGTTTATTAGCAGTGCCACAGGGAACGACATCACCACCAACACAGTATAAATGTATCTGTTTCCATAATAGCTTCTTCATGTCTGTTTTATCTACAGAAGGTAGAGCATCAAACCATCTGTTATATTTTATATGCTACTAAAAGTGGTATCTTGTTTTGATATTAATGATTGTCACTGTCTGTAACAAATGTGTGGATTCTTCTGCAGGTCTGCTTAGATGTACAGTGTGCAGTGTGATTATTAATATTTTTACATTACAAACCATTAACACGAGTCATTCTTTTACAGGTCCTGTAAATACAGATGGCAGCTAATGTGCAACCAGCTTCCACAACAAATTCAACCTTCGTTCGTCCTTCTGCATTTTACATTAATGGATTTTATAATATTCCACATGCAAAGTATTACTATATGTTTCTCTGCTTCGTCTATGCTGTGACTGTTTTGGGGAATTCTTTTATAATAGGCATCATCTACCTGGCACGTACTCTCCACACTGCTAAGTATATCGCTGTCTTTAACTTGGCCTTGTCTGATCTGGGTGGAAGTTCTGCTCTCATCCCGAAGCTCCTGGACATGTTTCTGTTTGATAATCAGTACATATCTTATGAAAACTGTCTGGCAAACATGTTCTTTGTTTTTTTCTTTTTGACCCTGCAGTCATATAGTTTGCTGGCTTTAGCGTATGACAGAGTAATAGCTATATGTTTTCCTCTGAGGTATCACGCTATTGTTACTAAAACCTCAATGACTCTGATAATTGGGGTTATGTGGATATTCTGTGTTTCTATTATTGCGGTTTTTGTAGCTCTGATTACCAGACTGTCCTTCTGTAGATCTGTTATTGTTGATAGTTATTTCTGTGATAATGGTCCCATTTTTAGACTGGCATGTAATGATAACTCTGCAAACAAGGTAATGGGGCTTGTCTGTGTTTCTGTGCTTATTTTCACTCCATTGTCATTAATAACTTTATCATATATAGTTATTGGTTTAGCTTTGCTTAAAATGTCACATGGGTTTGAAAGAATCAAAGCTCTGAAAACCTGCACAGCTCACCTCATATTAGTGGCCATAGGTTATCTGCCAATTTCAAGTATTTATGTTACAGCTTATGTAATACCTTTAAATACAAATGTCCGGATATTTAATACAGCCCTCACGCAAACTATTCCACCAATGTTAAACCCAATTATTTATGCTTTAAGTACAGAGGAAGTCATGCAGTCTATAAAAGTTCTCTATAGACGCAGCAAACTGAACTCTGTGATGGAAAGATCTGTTAAAAATACTGTGATGAACTAAAAAAATTGCAGAACTAAATGTTTTAATTAATGGCTAATACTTTGCTTTATTATTTTAATCTGTGAATGCATAACAGGGTTTTAATGTATGTAGTTCTGATCAGTTCAAATGTCTTTACCTTTTCTATTTCCTTTATTTCTATATCATACAAACTGTACACACTAAAGAAAGACATATTCATTAAGTGTTATTATTATACAGAAATAATTATAAATATAAATAATATTACTTATAATAATCGTAGAGTTGTTTATGCTATGGTTGTAATATATTAATTTATATTGTTTGTGCCATCAACATTTAGTGGTATCAATTTAACTATTTATTGTGATTTTTAATATTTAGGTTTCGGATTAATCTGGTTTATGATTAATATTGATCTATGCTTACTGAATCCTGAGTTAAAACAGGTGACCCTGATCATGTCATTTTCAGTCTACACCTGGCAAACCATGATCTTGCAGTGCCCTCCACAAGTATTGGCATCCCTGGAAAGTTCTTGGAGCTTTTGTTTAAATTTACCAAAGTAAAGATCCACAACTATAATTTATCTTTAAATTATAATTAACTATCTATTTCCATCTCTGATGTTTCCTGCTGTCAGACTTGATCTAAGAAGGATCAGATCAGTGTGGAGTATGGAAAAAATACAGTTTAATGCTTACACAGGGGCACCAGAGAGAGCGAAAGTCAAAAACCAGGCAGGGGTCAAAACTGGCAGAAGGCAAACAGGGACAAATAGGGCAAGGCAAAAATGGAGTGTCAAAAGAGCCACCGAAAGATAAAAAAAACAGAAAGGCACAGAAAACCTGGAGTACACAAGAATCAGAAAACGTGTCGTAAGCTTCAGATAAATCTTTGGCAATATTCAACAATGATTCCTGGAACTGCAGACATATAAATAGTCAGTTTGACAGCTGGCCACAAATAGAATTCCGGCGACACTGACCGGGTGTAGTCAGCTGTCTGCTGCTCGGCTGTCATGTGATTCGGAGGTGCCGGCTGGGAGTTGTAGTTCAGAGACGTGTCGGAGTTAGCGAAAAGGGAGGGAGACGTGACACCTGCCAAAAAGCTGTAGTTTGATCTGACTATAAAACATTGTTCTATAAAAAGATTCAGAAGCCTCTGGTAACTGTAGGGAGCACCATTCAAAACTTCAACTCACATAAACCCTAACCAGTTGCCAGTTGTCACTCCTGTTGGGTTCTGCATAAAAGCTCTCAAAAGCAGCAGCACAGTGTTACAATTTCTTTGAAGGGTAACTGGTAAGATTAAAAAAAAGAAATAAAAATAAAGAAAAGAAAAGAAGGGTTAAAAATATTGAAACTGAGAAAAGTAAACATGAAATAATAACTAAAAATAAAAACAAAAGGGGTAAAAGGGACAGTGAACTAAAAACCTAAAAGAAGAAAGCTGTCTACAACAATTTCTGGAGAGAGGAGTCAGCCCTTTGTTTGAGCATGCCACTTTTCAGCGCTCCATTTGATTGAAGTTCCAGCCATTTATTTCCTCACTTCTTGTGGTTCTTCACCTTTTGTCATTGATCATGGTGCAATGGTTACTCCCAAGGTTGCTGTTTTGAATCCAGCATGTCAACACAACACAGTTACTCTTCATTTAGGATTTTTTCAATGCTCATTGTTTTCATTTCTTTACATACTCAATAAATAGTCTCTGTTCTTGGGTCCACATCCATCCTGTAGGAGAAAGCTGTAACCAGTCGTAGATCCAGCAGAGATAACATCCATAAGAGCGAGTCACTAACAACAGGGTGTGGTGACTTGTCGCCATGAGAAGCTGTTCTGGCGAGGAGTCAAGAGGCCCACCCAGTGTTACCTACTCCACCCCAGGAGCCTTCTAAAGCATTCCCCACCCAGATTGAGAGGATGCCAAGTGAAAAACCACAGAGAAATACAATGGTGACCAAGACACATGTAGAGGGTTTCTTCAGCAGTACTCTGCACCGAATGCTCCAAGGCAGCCTTCATGGTCTCCTTGTTAGTGGGGCAAGAGCTTGCCTGGGCTACTTCATTCAGGGAATAAGGATTACTCTACTGCACCACAAATTAAGTTTTACTCAGGCCATATTTCAACCCAGCTGGGGGTAGAGATTTTGTTCCCCGCCGCTTCAAGCATTCTCAAGGCTCTGGCATAGTGATTATGTCAACGAGTTTTGTACATTGGCTGTTGAAAGAGGGTGGAAAGAGGGGGCATTAAGGGCTGTTTTTTGTATCTGGCTAGACACCTGCATGTGCCATCCTGCTCAGGCTGTCACCACTCCTCTGTTTGGCCAGCAGAGCCTAATAAGGCACTGGAACCTATGCAATTGGGTGGTACCTACCTGCCTTATCAGTCCTCATCCAGAGTAGAGAGTACAGCTGCCAGGCTACAAAAAACGCAAGGGTCTACACCAGCCAGGGGAAGCAAGCTTTCATGTGGCCCCCGAATGACCTATCAAAATGCTGGCCTTTGTCAATTCTGGGACTGCGGGGAGTCTGGGACTTGCCATTGATTGGCACTGACTGGGACTTCGATTGTGTGATTTACCTTCTTCCGAATACCACACCACCCTGAGGGAGACTGTTGTCACTTTCTCCACCAAACACTCTGCTATGGAAGCATATGTTCTAGGGTTAGGGTTAGGCTCCCTGCTATTGAGCCCTTTCATGTTTCACCTCTTTTCTGTGCAGCGTGGCAGCTCCAGGTGATAGACTGGCCTGGGCTTCATAGATGCCAAACAATGTAAGGTGGTACACTGCTTGTTGGACTCTTGCTGTGTGCAAGTACAAAGCCAGTAAATCAAGACTTGGAAGGGTACAGCCCGAAAATGATTGTGGGTTCCTTTTTGCCAGATTCTGGACCTAGAACTTATCTGTGAGTTCTGCCACAACAGTGTGGCAGGCATGGGGACTTATGGTGCTGCACTTAGACAGAGGGCCTGTAAGGGGTCAGCCACACCGCCAGCCACCAGTAGGTGTAATCACTTTCATCTGCTTGACCAAGATGTTGTGGAATCTGGGTCCATAACACCATCTCAACCTAACTAGTAACTAGTGACTGGAACTGACAACTGTGAGCACCTTCAACCAGCAGAGCCCCTTTGCAAGCTTACTCTCATGTAGCTCCCATCCTGCTTTTGGGGTAGTGCAGTGGGGATCATGGTGTAGAGTTGTTTTTTTAGGAGTTGGGCTTGGACCAGTGAAAGGAACTCTTAATGCTTCAGCAGATCAATAGATTTTGGAAAATTGTATGCTTCCAACTTTGTGGGAACAGTTTGGGGATGGCAGTAGTGCACAAACCAAGCCTAATTAAGACATGGATGAGCGTGGTATGGAGTCCATCTTTGAGATCAATTAGAGTGGAGACTAGCCTTCTCAACTAACAGTGTCTGACCACACAAATGTGCTTCTGGAAAATGTCCTATAACTTCCTATAAACACACTCCTTAATCACGTGGAAAGCTTGCCTAGAAGAGCTGTTATAGCTGCTGAGGGTAGGCCAACAGCACATTGAGCCCTATGGATTAAGAATGGGGTCACTCAAGTTCATATGCAAGGCAGATGAGTGAATACTTTTGGCAACATAGTGTATAGCTGCCATATAAATATCAGTCCAGTTTTTTAAACTAAGGGTGCATAACTGTAATGTAGGAGTGCAAGCAGGTTGCAGGATATTAGGTGGGTTTATTAAGGGCATTCCAATATTCAACATTAATCCAACAGGCAGGCAAGGTGACACAGAGACTCTGCTAACTTGGCAAACAATATGAAATATGTCTTAATCCATGTCCATGATCAGCTGCAGAGCTGTGGAATGGTTGAAACTAAAAAAGAAAACACAAAGCCACATAGTGGTAGCAATGTGCAGTACTGCACAGGCTCAGAAGTGTGTAGCATGTGACAGAACCCCTGGCACCAGAAGAGCAGGAATGTGCAGGACTGGATTATGAGAATTGGCAGAAGACCCGGAGAAGAGGGTAGTTCTTTAAAAAATTCAGTATAGGGGACAGGGTAGGACCAGTTGAGTCTGGCATTGGAAAGCTGGCTGTGGGGCCATCCATTTACCTGGTGCACAATGAGCTGCTCTGGGATTTGGCACAGGAGGAGCAGTCCTAAAAGCTGGCACTGGAGCAGCTCTGAGAACCAGCACCAAAGGAACAGTTTTCTTGGACAGGACAGAAATCAGCTTGGGAAGCCAGCACTCGAGTGGGATGCTTAGAGGCCAGCACTGGAGTGTGGAGCTGACACTGGAACAAGGCATGAAGCCGGCACTGGAATAGGTAGTGGAGCTGGCACAGAATGGGGAGCATGGCCTGGAACAGGAGGCTGGGAAGCCAGCACTGGAACAAAAGCAGTCATGGGTGTGGGATCAGTAAAGGAGCAGCCCATGGAACAGGTACCAGAAAAAAGTGACCTGGAGAGCAGGATCAGGAATAGGAAATGAATTGGCCTGAGGAGCAAGCACAAAAACAGGAGTAGCCCATGGAGCAGAAGCAGAAACAAGAACTGGAACAGAATTTGCCTGGGAAGCTGGGACAGGAAAAGGAGCAGCCCAGGGAGCAGAAACTGATGGAGCCCCAGGAGAAGGAGCAGGAACAGGTACAACCCCAGAATCAGGACTAGGGACAGCAATAGAAGTGGCCCATAGAGTAGAGACAGTAAAACCCAAGGGTGCAGGAACAAGAATGGCCCAGGGAGCAGAAGTAGGACTAACCCAAGGAATGACTCAGAGAGCAGGACCAAAATCAGGTCTGGTAGCAGCTTCAAAACGAGTGGAGGCAGCTAGAGAAGCTACCATAGGTGAGGTGTCTTGGAGAGCCACATCTGGCATACTAGCTTGGGGGGCAGGATAAGGACAGGTGTCAACAGGGCAGTGCTCTCCCAAACACTGGGTGGCAGGAGATACAGAGGCCACAGGTAGGGCAGGGCAGGAAATGGTGGTGTACTCTGTGGTTGCAATACAAAATAGTGGAGCAATGGGGGATGGATGTCAATGTCCTTGTTCTCCCTAATAAAACCAGTCCAGTTATTTGAAATGAGGGTATATTAGTGCAATGTAGAAGTGCAAAGTGGCTTCATTAAGGGGATTCCATTAATCAATATTCAAACAGTAGGCAGGGATCAAAACAGGCAGGCAAAATAAGCAACACTTATAGGGTTAAACATAAGGTGTGGCCGCCAGGTGGCGCCACTGGACCATAAAGCGCCAGGAGCCATCAGGTTTTGGGACCAGCACGATGGGGCTGGACCAGGGGCTGTTTGAGGGCTCGGTGACGCCGAGCTGTAACATCTTTACCTCAGCCTCCACAGCTTGGCAGCGAGCCTCTGGTGGCCGGTGGGCCTTTGTCTCACGACAGCGTGAGGTGGCATGTAAATGTGATGCTGGATCACATGGGTTTGGCCCGGGGTATCCAAGAAGACGTTGTGATAACTGGACACGCACTCTAGCAGCTCCTGCCATTGGCTGCACATCAACTCGTCGCAGAGCGGGACAGACGGGCTGGCATGGGGCGTGGAGCTCTGTGCTAGTGCAGGTAGGAGAGGAACTGGTTCAACCCATTTTATGATATACCTGTTCCGGTTTTCTCTTACCAGGTTGTTTTAGCTGGTACGTCACCAGCCCTACCTTTTCCTGGACGGTGTAGGGGCCCTGCAAGTTCCTGGCCTCCTTGGCAACATAGTCGTGGTGGGCACAAGAACCATGACACGTTCACCGGGCTGGAATTCCCGGGGCTGCGCCGGCTGGTTGTACACCCTCTATTGCGTGCGCTGCGCTTCCTCCATTTTTTCCTCTACAAGGGGCATCACAAGGTCAATATGTTGTTGCATTTCTTGAACGTATTCGATAACTGACCTATGTGGTGAAGATTGCTCCTCCCACGTCAAGTAAGCTTCTGGGGCTTCTGGGAGTTTGAGCGACGAGAAACCCGTGGAGGCCTGCAGGATTTCTCGGACGGCGAAGAGCACCTGAGGTGTGGTCTGTTATAATGTGCTTTGGTATGCCGACGTGGCTGACTAGGAGAACCAGCTTGGTGGCAAATGCTTTAGACGTGGCTTTGCGTAGAGGGACTGCTTCTGAAAACCGTCTATTCAGGAACAGGGTATGATCAACTGTTCCACCCCTCAGTTGCGTAACATGATAAAGTAGGTTATTTTGGACCATGAAGTGGGTCTCCAGGGTTTTTTCTCTGTCTCTGCTGCAGCTCGAACAGCTGTGCGCCGGCTGGAATGGGCAACAGCTGTTCGCCTTGACGTGATGCCAGCCGTGGGGTGTTGGCGGGGCCCCACCCAATAGCCATGCGGGAGGGCGGGCTTTCCCAAACAGTGGTGCTGGTGTAGCGGGGTTTCTCAGCGCGGTGGACAGCGCGGTGGACAGCGTGGCGCCGCTGGCAGGGCCTCGGTGGAGAGTTCCTGGAGCGGGGCTCACCCCAGCTGTAGTCACAAAAGGTATATAAGCGGTATATCTAGTAGTCTAAATGAGTCCATGATGGGTAAATAAAGGTGGGGCCAGAAAAGAAAAACAGAGGCATGTAGTAGTAGCTATATGCAGTACCACATAGGCCTAGGAGAGGGTAGTATGTGACAGAACTCCCGCTGCTAGATGTGCAAGACTGTGCAGGTCTGGATCATGAGAAGGCATGGCCACCTTTGGCAGAAGGCTCAGAGGAGAGGGCAGCCCATCAACCAGGCCAGCTGCGATGTTCTTGTTAGTGCTCTAATGAGTACTAGATGGGGCTTTGAGACCCTCTGCATCCACTGTGTTCAGACTCAAGTGCAACACAGGGACTGCAGTGATTTTGGTGAACCACTTGCTGCAGTCTTGATCTTGCAGGTCCATGTTAAAGAAAGTTGCAAGTGCTGAGTGGATTTTAGAGGCATTCTAATACTTGACATCCAGACAACAGGCAGAAGTCAAAATATCAGGCATCAGAGACATATCTGTAGCTCTTCTGCCTCAGCAAATCCTGGAGTACCAATATTCTTTTATCGTGTTTAATAATAATTGTAATAATTGTAGGAGGCATTAATATCCACATAGACCAACCACAGGATTCTTCTGGCTTTATTACTGCAACTATATTCTTGACTTAATTTGATCTTCTGTGTAATCATAGATTATTTAACAATTCTTCTTTAAATCACAGCACAACAATTACTCACCTACATGTGCAGGAATTATATACATTAAACATTTCAGTCTGGATTTTTTTTCATAGAACTGAAACAACACCAGTGAAAAATGTAAGTGATCTTTAATTATTTGCTGACCAAGTAAACACAATCTTACTGGACCTGCTTGATCTTAGTGCAGACCATCTATCCTACTAGAAAGCATACAAAACCTAGTAGGAGTAACAGGAGTTTGTAAAGGGCGTATCATCTGTTCATACTAAAGTTAAAGATGGTATTCGGAAGGGCTCTGTCTTAGGACCTATATTATTTGTCTTATATATGCTACCACGGGGTACCATAATCAAGAACCATGGTATAAATTTTCATTGCTACGCTGGTGATTTGCAATTGTAGAGTCTTTTATTCATGACAAGAGCAGTGAGGCACAAACTAAAGCTAACCCTACTAACTAACCCTACCCCACCACCCCCAACCAAAGCCCACACAGTTAAATCCACTTTAACTATGCACTTATTTTAATACAACCTCATATACCTTTCACAACCCCTCATTAACAACTCATAAACAGACCCTTTAAAACTGGGTGCATGCCTCCCATGGGCTTTAGTGTATGTAACTCTGCGAGCCAGCTCCTAGTTTGCAACATGACCTGTAGCCGTCACCGCAATATCCTATCTGATGTAGATGACAGTGATGTCACCGAATGCTATAAAAGTGTCTGATCCTTGCTGTTAGGCGTAGGCAGCAGGTATATCAAGCCAGTATGCATTACTTGTCATTTTCAATAGATTCACTCAGAAGTTTACATTGTATACTTACTGTTTAAGTAATAGAACTAAGAACTAAATTACAAACCACTAACACAAAACATCATTTTCCATAGGTTGAGTAATGGCTGCTGAAATATCATCCATGCAGTCATTTTTCACAACAAATAGAACCTTCATTCGTCCTTCTGCATTTTACATTAATGGATTTTATAATATTCCACATGCAAAGTATTACTATATGTTTCTATGTTTCGTCTATGCTGTGACTGTTTTGGGGAATTCTTTTATAATAGGCATCATCTACCTGGCACGTACTCTCCACACTGCTAAGTATATCGTTGTCTTTAACTTGGCCTTGTCTGATCTGGGTGGAAGTTCTGCTCTTATTCCGAAGCTCCTGGACATGTTTCTGTTTGATAATCAGTACATATCTTATGAAAACTGTCTGGCAAACATGTTCTTTGTTTTTGTTTTCATGGCCCTGGAGTCTCTCAGTCTGCAGGCTCTGGCGTATGACAGAGTAATAGCTATATGTTTTCCTCTGAGGTATCACGCTATTGTTACTAAAACCTCAATGACTCTGATAATTGTGGTTATGTGGATTTTTTCAGTGTCTATTTTTGCTTTAACTGTATCACTGATTACCAGACTGTCCTTCTGTGGATCGACTACTGTTGACAGTTATTTCTGTGATCATGGCCCCATCCACAGACTAGCCTGTAATGATAACTCTATAAATATTATAATGGGAGTTGTGTGTATTGCTGTACTTATTTTCATTCCTTTAATATTTATAACTGTATCATATATCGTTATTGGTTTTGCATTGCTTAAGATGGCTCGTGGTGTTGAACGAAAAAAAGCTATGAAAACCTGCACAGCTCACCTCATATTAGTGGCCTTAAGTTATTTACCAATTTCAAGTATTTATGTTGCAGCTTATGTAATTCCTATAAGTCCAAATGTCCGGATATTTAATACGGCCCTCACACAAACTATTCCCCCGATGCTAAACCCCATTATTTACACTCTAAAGACAGAGGAAGTTATGCAGTCTGTTAAAGTTCTCTACAGACGCATCATGCTGAACACTGTGATGGAATGATCTGTTACAAATACTGTGATAAACTGAAATAACAGTGTTTCATAATGGCAACATATATGTCTGTAGATTCAAACTGGTGTTAATTGTTAAAAGCAGAATTACTACCTTTTCACTGATTATACTAGATATTATCATACTATATATATAGTACAATATATAGATTAGCTTATTGTGTTTCTTTTAATGTATTAATTTTATCAGACTGTGACTTAGTGTCGAGACCTGATACAGCTTAGTTACACTGCATGTTGGTTATATATATTTACCCATGTTAGAAACAATGAGAAAACTGCCTGACAGGTATATATACAGGCTATAAATTTCTGTATTTCTGTATTTATGTATAATAAAAAGTGGTCTAATTTAACAAACTACATATGTTCTACAGAGTATTTAGAGTATTATATACAGTACAGTCTTATTCACTTGGGGACATTATTATAGTGCTTTTCCATACGTCAGTGTGTTTATTTAACCCTTTCCAAGCTTCTCCTAAACAACCCAGTATTATTATCAGTTCTCATCTAATACCTGCTTTGACTGCTCAGTACTTCATTAAGCTAAATCAAGATTTGCTGCTGAAGGAACTGAATACATTCATTCAATGTCTGGGGCGTCCAGGAGAAATCTGGAACCTAACTTTGTTCTTCAAACTGGATCAAGATCTGATCTACTTCTCTCACAATAACATATTCATGTTACTTTGTATTGTATGTATGATTATTTACATCTGATCTAATCAGATCTGCTGTTCTTACTGGTGAACACTTATTGATCACACTTTACACTCTTAGCTAACAATTATACAAAAATGGAACCAAATCAAAATAAGGAATATGAAAAATCCATAAAAAAATTACAGATGCAATAAACATGTAGCAAGGATTAATGAAATAAATTCCTCTAGAAATAATATATTTATTATATATTTAATGCAATAAATTTAAATATATTTTATATGATTGTGTGTTTTGTAGTCAAAATAAATGGCCTCTTTTTACTTATAGATTTTTTTTTAGATTTAGAAGATACTCTAATTCATATAAGATTTTACTGAATTAGTTGTGTTTGGACATTGACTTTAGAGGAAAGTTGTAACATCGGCTGACTTGTTCTGTATACTTGTAAAATTATTTGTGAACAGCCAAAACATGTGAAGTGTTGTTGTGGTTGATGCTCCATCTCCGTCTCTCAGTGTGAATTACATCTTTTCTTTAATTTGAGAAAGAACTTGACATCAAACAAGCAAGAAGAATCTGAATGAGGCAGAATTACAGTGTACAAATACCTCATATAAATAAGATATATCACTATATGTGTTAAAAGAGCTAGATCTACCTATAACCTCCACAACAATATGGACAAAAAATATTGGTACATCTCTTAATGAATTCTGAATTCAGGTGTTTCATTCAGCCTCATTGCTACAGGTGTGTGTAATCAAGCAGCTAACCCTGCAGTCTGTCTTTACACACATTAGTGAAAGAGTGTGAGGTTCTAAAGAGCTACTGAACTCCAGCGTGGTCCATAACAGGATCCACCGTTACAGCAAATAACTCGAAAGTGAAACTTCTTCCCTTTTCACCATCAGCTGTGAGAGTTTGATTGACCATTAGAAGCGTTTAGGAATCACAGTAACTCAGTCAGGAAATGTCAGAGCAGGTAAAGCTACAGAGCGGGGACTCTGTGTGCTGAGCATAGTGTGTAAGCACTCTGCTGACCACTAACTGCAGAGTTCAGATCTCCTCTGGCTTCAACATAAGCACTAACCCTGTGGAGCTTCATGTCCAAGCAGCTGCGCACAAGCCTCACATCACCGAGCACAACGCCGAGTGTCAGCTGAAGTAAAGCTCCACCACTGGACTCTGGAGCAGTGGGCACATGTTCTGTGTAGTGACTAATTACGCTTCTCTATCTGGCCGTCTGATCGTCGAGTCTGGACCAGAGATGGAGGAAGAGCACTTAATGACAGCGCCAATTGCCTGGTCAGGACAACTCAAAGACACAGGTGATGTTGAACAGTTCTTTATAAAGTTTGAACAGTTAGCATTAGTGGCTAGATGGCCAAGAGAGGATTGGTTTTTCATGCAGTCCCATTGCTCAAAGCTAAACAGCGAGTCAGTGTTCAATTCCTGCTCTACCCAGAGCAAATGAGCTCACAGAGAGGCATCTGAAGGCCACGTTGTTGTGTACCCTTGTCCGGCATAGAGGGTACAGGCAGGTGCCACTTAGTCAGTCCTCAAGACAGCGTTTAGAACACCGTCAGATTTAAACCGTTACCGTTTAGACCAGTCGCCCGACACTACCCATAAAACAAGTCGCCCCACTACTGGACACTGCAGCGGTCGTGAGGCAGGCTTTATCACATTACTATTTTTACTGTCAGGAAAAGATGATAAAGATAAAGTTTCCTCACCTGAACTCCTAAGGTCATATCCGTTACCGTTTAGACCAGTCGCCCAGTTGTATTCATATATTCTTGTAGATATTCTTTTTGACTATTGGAGTTCTTTATTCTTCTTTATTATACTGTGTTATATACCTTATTGTTTTTTTGTACTGTGTTTTGTACTTTGTTTTGTACTGTGTAACTGCTACCAGCTGCTAAATTTCCTTTGGGATCAATACAGCATCTATGTATCTATGTATCTATGTATCTATCTACATCCAAAATCCATGTTTGAGATTTTTAAAATCAAGAAAGATTGCTAGCATTTTAAATGTTCTCTGTTTACAGCGCACTAAATGACTTCAAATATCTGCTGTCCACTCAGAGACAGCATGTCAAGGTAAGTGTTAAATTCCAGTAAACTGTATAAAGTTGTCTGTGTCTCATAGCGGTTACAGTTTTTATGATATTCTTGGACAAAAATAATTTTTTTATGATTTGTTTGGGGATTTGCCCACCTGAGCTGTTATACTGGTGTGAACTGGTGTTCAAGTGAACTGGTTCCAGACTGTGTCTGGCTTTAATGTCAATACTCTTCATGCTATTCATTCTGAAACTCAGACACACTCCCACACTTTTTTGTGCCAAAGTGTAGTTACTGTTACTCGGGTGGTTCTTTCCCCCAGTTGCTAGGGGGCAGTGTTAACCCTCTGGGTTGATGTTAAGGGGAGAAGAAGAAAGCATTTGGAGAGAAATGTGAGTTTGAGGCATGTTTCACATGTTTGTGTTATGTTATGTTTAGATGTTTCAAAGACTTTTGTTTTGTAGTTTCTAGCTTTAGGTGGATGATGATTTGGTATTTGTACACTTACACTTCTTTCTTTTTACTTTTCTTCCTACCGGATTTGGTCTGGATTCAGTTCTAGACTTTTCAGAGTTTCAGAATTCAGGTTTTCTGTTTTTGCTTTAATTGGCTGTCCCGGGTTTTTGTGCCAGATACAAGCTGTGAGAAGATCTGCAGCCATCTTTTATCCTGCAGAGGCTTCAGATAACAAGTAAAACTAAATGGATTATTGGTGAACTGCATCAACATCATGGACTAGTCATTCTGGAACCTGGTGAGTTTTAGTATATCTGCTTGAAGCTTATTGCATTTTTTTTGCTTTATTCTTTCTTTTTGTTGTTTTTGCATTTGTATACATTTTCAGACTGTTAGTGAAACATCTTTGGGAACACATTTCAGTTAAAATAATTTCTTTTTGCAAAATAGGACCCTTGTTTTTACAATCCTTTACCATTTCACCTTTTTTCTTGATTAATTCCTGACTGATTGCTGGTAAATGACATGATGTGGAGAGAGATGTTCAGGAGAGGTTCTGCAGGGATTGACATCACCATAAATAGTATAAAAGTGTCTGATCCCTGTTGTATGTTCATAAACTCTCGTCTGTAGAGTAGGTAAAGCATTAAACTATTATGTATCACTGTCTCTACGTCTAACCATCGAACTGTATTACAGCACATTAATGAGTTTTATTCTTTAAGCAAGTGATGTGTTTTACACTGTGCAACTTTTTTTTTTTTTGTTACAGGTCATGTTAAGTTCGATGGCTGCTGAAATAATAACCATGCGGTCACTTTCCTCAAGAAATGCAACCTTCAATCGTCCTTCTGCATTTTACATTAATGGATTTTATAATATTCCACATGCAAAGTATTACTATATGTTTCTCTGCTTCGTCTATGCTGTGACTGTTTTGGGGAATTCTTTTATAATGGGCATCATCTACCTGGCACGTACTCTCCACACTGCTAAGTATATCGCTGTCTTTAACTTGGCCTTGTCTGATCTGGGTGGAAGTTCTGCTCTCATCCCGAAGCTCCTGGACATGTTTCTGTTTGATAATCAGTACATATCTTATGAAAACTGTCTGGCAAACATGTTCTTTGTTTTGGTTTTTATGACCCTGCAGTCATTGAGTCTGATGGCTCTGGCGTATGACAGAGTAATAGCTATATGTTTTCCTCTGAGGTATCACGCTATTGTTACTAAAACCTCAATGACTCTGATTATTGGTGTTATGTGGATATTCTGTGTTTCTATTATAACTCTAACTGTATCTTTGATTACCAGACTGTCCTTCTGTGGATTGACTACTGTTGACAGTCATTTTTGTGATCATGGTCCTGTTTACAAACTAGCCTGTAATGATAACTCTATAAATATTATAATGGGGCTTCTCTGTATTGCTGTACTTATTTTTATTCCATTAATATTTATAACTGTATCATATATTGTTATTGGTTTTGCATTGCTTAAGATGGCTCGTGGGGTTGAACGAAAGAAAGCTATGAAAACCTGCACAGCTCACCTCATATTAGTGGGCATAAGTTATTTACCAATTTCAAGTCAAGTCAAGTCAAGTCAATTTTATTTATATAGCGCTTTTTACAACGATGTTGTCTCAAAGCAGCTTTACAGAGTTTTGAAAACAGTTATAACATATACCCCCCAGTGAGCAAGCCAGAGGCAACAGTGGCAAGGAAAAACTCCCTCAACTGGAGGAAGAAACCTTGGGAGGAACCAGACTCACAAGGGGAGACCCATCCTCCTCTGGTCAAACAGTATTTACAGTTTGAACTAAATACCAAAGAAAGGAGTCTCTGTTTGAAATCTGGATAGCAAAGCTTTAGAAGCTGCACAGATAGAGGCAGTGTATGACTGAGGCAGTCTCTGGCTGAGGCAGTCTATGACAGTCTTTATGTAAAGTGGGCGTGAGCTGAAACAGTCCCATCCTATCTCAGTGCTGGTGCATCTGGATGGCACAGTGATGTAACTGAGGGTGTAGCAGTAAATGGACAGGTGAGCTGGCTGGTGATGGTGGGGTGATGGCCCGATGATCAGTCCTTCAACAGCCTTCAACAGACAGGAGGACAGTCATTTCCTCAGGAAGAGTAAAGAGAAAGAGTTAGTTGGGCTCAGGAGTAAGACTGTAGAGAATATGAATTTTCAGAATTTTAGAGTGTGGTTGGCGACTCCGGCAGATCTAACTATAACAGCCTAAACTAAAAGGAGAGAACCAGAAGGTAACATGGACATGAGAGTACCCTGAGACACTGGGGTCCCCCCACTCCACCATCAACAAACCTGTGTGATCGCGTGAAGTGGTGGAACAACAGCACCAACATCTCAGTTTACCATAAACCTCTGTGTCCAAGAACCCCCAGATCTCCTGCCTTTATCTAAAAGAGAAGCTTAATTACCAAAAGCTACACTAAACAAGTATGTTTTTAGTCTAGACTTAAATATTGAGACTGTGTCAGAGTCCCGAACATTAACTGGGAGATTATTCCACAATTTTGGGGCTTTGTAGGAAAAAGCTCTTCCCCCCATTGTAGTCTTCTGAATTTTAGGAACTATTAGAAAACCAGCATCCTGTGATCTGAGTGAACGTGGCGGTTCATAATAGGAAATTAGATCTTGCAGGTACTCCGGTGTGAGACCGTGCAGGGTTTTATACGTCAGTAATAAAATTTTATAGTCGATACGGAATTTAACAGGAAGCCAGTGTAGCGCTGATAAAACTGGACTGATGTGATCAAATTTCCTGGTTTTAGTTAGTACTCTAGCTGCAGCGTTCTGAACTAACTGGAGTTTATTCAGGTTCCTGCTGGAGCATCCTGACAATAATGCATTACAGTAATCTAGCCTTGAGGTTATAAAGGCATGTATCAACTTTTCAGCATCAGACACAGATAACGCATTTCTTAACTTTGAAATGTTTCGTAGGTGAAGAAACGCTGTTCTTGTAATGTTACCGATGTGTTGATTAAATGTCAGATCTGAGTCAATTGTTACACCAAGATTTTTGGCTACTGAACCAGGAACTACAGAGAAGTCAGCAAGATTTAACATTAAATCTGAACATTTAGTCCGAGCAGCCTTTGGGCCGAGGAGGAGAACTTCCGTTTTATCTGGGTTTAAAAGAAGGAAGTTCTGTAGCATCCAAAGTCTAATATCTCTTACACAATCTTCTATCTTATTTAATCTGGATTTGTCATCTGGTTTGGCTGATATGTACAGTTGTGTATCATCGGCATAACAGTGGAAACTAATTCCATGTCTATTTATAACTGAGCCTAATGGTAGCATATATAGTGTAAATAACAGAGGACCTAAAACAGAACCTTGTGGAACTCCATATTTCACTTTTGTAGTGTTAGACGATACATTATTTATCTTTACAAACTGAAAGCGATCACTAAGGTAAGATGTGAACCAGGATAACGCTGTTCCTGTGATTCCAACTATATTTTCTAGCCTGTCCAAAAGAATAGTGTGATCTATAGTGTCAAAAGCTGCACTTAGATCTAGTAACACCAGTAGAGATACGTGGCCCTGATCAGAGGCAAGAAGAAGATCATTTGTTATCTTAACTAAAGCTGTCTCTGTGCTGTGATGTGGCCTAAAACCAGATTGGAATTTTTCATATATGTTGTTCTTATGTAGATGAGAACAGAGTTGTCGAGCTACAGCCTTTTCTAAAATCTTAGAGATAAAAGGTAAATTGGAAATGGGTCTATAACTGGACAGTTCTCTGGGGTCAAGATTTGGCTTCTTTATCAAGGGTTTTATCACAGCTAGTTTAAAAGACTTAGGTACATGACCCAGACTAAGAGAAGAGTTGATGATAGTTAAGATAGGTTTAATAATAGCTGGTAATACTTGTTTCAATAGGCTTGTTGGAATCATATCAAGTGTGCATGTAGCAGAAGTTGAGGAAGAGATAAGTTTTTCTAGTTCTGTCTGCTGTAGTGGAGAAAATGTTTCTAGTCTTTCTTCTAAAATCACATTTTGTGCTGTTTGAGCCAAACCGGATGAAGGATAGGTTACTCGTATTGGTAGAACTTTTTGTCTAATATTCTCGATTTTGCTATTGAAAAAGTCCATGAAATCATTGCTGCTGTGGTTGGCGGGTATTTGAGGGTTAGGGTTAGGGTTAGGGTTAACCCTAACCCTAACCCTAACCCTAACCCTGCCTGATTTTTGGTAAGTTTTGCGATTGTGCTAAATAAAACTCTAGGATTGTTTTTGTTGTGTTCGATGAGTGTGGACAGGTATGCTGAACGTGTTTTAATAAGTGCCTTTCTGTAACTGCTAAGGCTGTCCTTCCAAGCAGAGTGAAATACCTCTAGCTTGGTCACTCTCCATTTGCGTTCTAATTTCCGTACTGTCTGTCTTAAGGTGCGTACTTCATTGTTGTACCACGGAGCGAGCTTTTTTTGTTGCATCTTTTTAATTTTTATAGGTGCAACGTTGTCTAAAGTTAGTCGGAGCGTATTTTCTACGCAGTCAGTTATTCTGTCTAGCTCGGTTGGGTCTGATGATGGAAAAATTATGGTTGATAAATCTGGAAGAGTTTCAATAAAGTTCTGAGATGTATTTGGCATTATTGAACGTTTCATGCAATAACGGGGTGTACATACATTTTTACTAAGACTCAATTCATATGAAATTAGGTAGTGATCTGAAACTACTGAAGTCTGTGGAAGAACAGTAAGATTATGTATATCAACACCTAAAGTCAAAACTAGATCTAGTGTGTGATTACAGGAATGTGTAGGCCCTATTACATTCTGAGTGAGACCTATAGAGTCTAAGATAGATGAAAAAGCCTTTTTTAATGGATCTGCTGAGTTTTCAAAGTGAATATTAAAATCTCCTGCGATTATTAGTTTCTCAGCGCTCACTGCTAGATCTGCAACAAAGTCACTAAATTCTTTTAAGAACTCAGAATAAGGTCCTGGTGGTCTATAAATGCTGACTAGGGTGAGTACACTTCTATTAGTGGTCGGATTGGTGATGTTTATGAGAAGAATTTCAAAAGAATTGAAAGTGAGATTGTGTTTCTGACTTATGTCTAATGATTTTTTATGAATGACACATATACCCCCTCCTTTACCGGACAGTCTGGGGCTGTACATACTTATAGCCTATGGGGGTGGCTTCATTTAATGCCAAATATTCCTCAGGTTTAATCCATGTTTCTACGAGACATAACACATCAATTTTATGGTAGGTTATTGTATCATTTACAATGACAGCCTTAGAGTTCAGTGATCTTATATTAAATAAACCAAACCTTAATTCAGAAACACTGCAGCTAGACACTGGATCTAATATTCTTATATTAACTAAGTTATTTAAACAAACTGATTGAGATTTTCTAGGTTTGTGTTTAATTCGGGGAAACAGTGAAACAGTTTCAGTATAGTTGTTGCTAGGTGACGTCTCAAGGCAGCGAGCAGACGGTCGGTTTAGCCTGTTTGTCTGCTGCCTGGTCTCGGCTCTGGACAGTCAGCAACTACCTCCGCTGCTCTGCGACTAACTAAGAGGCTATGGGCTATGCTGCACGATAGCAGAGCGGCACCCTCCCGCGTGGGGTGGACACCGTCCCGCCCTACGAGACCAGACTTCCCCTCAAAGTTGGACCAATTGTCTATGAAGCCCACATGTTTTTCTGCACACCACTTGGACATCCAGCAGTGTAGTGCCCAAAGCCTGCTGTAAGCTTCAGCACCCTGCCGTCTTGGAATAGGGCCAGAGCATATTACGGCATCGGACATCGTATGGGCTATTTTGATCACCTCTTTAATATTATTATTATTATTATTATTATTATTATTATTAATAAGATTATTAATATTACTCTTAGTGACCTCAGACTGCCGCATACGGATATCGTTACCACCTACGTGAATCACTATCCTCGAATATCTATTCTTTGCTAACACCCTAAGGTTGCTGCTAATGTCCGGCGCCCTGGCTCCTGGTAAGCAGATAACTCTAGCTGCTGGTGTCCCTAAGAAGTAGCTAATTTCACGTGTCGTACAATAGAGCTTCCTATAACCAGAGTACCTTTGACAGACTCCTCGGTGGGTGTTTCACCGAGAGGAGAATATCTGTTTGACACGCGAATAGGTGCGTGGTGCACAGGTGGGCTAGCCTTAGCTTTGGCCTCAGCGTTAGCTTTAGCGTCAGCTTTAGCTTTGTTACTATGCCGCCGAACCGTCACCCGTTCGCGCTGCTGCGGGGGCTCTACAGCCGGAGTCGCTGGGACTCTAACTCTCCCTAAGGCACCCGGGGTAGACAACACTGAACTCTGCTCTCTATCCCTGATTAAACCCCGAATGCACACCTCTAACTGGTTCACCTTCTCCACCAGAGTAGAAATGAGCTGGCACTTCTCACAAACTAACCCACTATTATTGTCACTAGTGGTGGAGAGAGGACTAGCACTATACATTCCACACTCCACACAAGCAAACGCAGCCATAGTACAAGAAAGTGGTACTTACTTTTTTCAGTCGATTTAAAATCTTACCACCAGCTTTTGTTGGAAAGCTAAACTGCAGTCTCCACTCTCTGTGGTATGTAGTCCTGTGAAAATAGTTTGTTAGGGTCTACAGATGGTTAATATACAATAAAACAGATTAATCAAACACAGAAGCTGTATGTTTCCCGCAAACACTCAGGATGAAACTAGCAGATCACAGAGCCTCCGATCACAGGTTCCTCAATCAAGCAGCAGTAGAGTAGAGTAGCTCTTCAATTTCAAGTATTTATGTTACAGCTTATATAATACCTATAAATCCAAATGTCCGGATATTTAATACGGCCCTCACACAAACTATTCCACCAATGCTAAACCCCATTATTTACACTCTAAAGACAGAGGAAGTCATGCAGTCTGTTAAAGTTCTTTACAGACGCATCATGCTGAACACTGTGATGGAAAGATCTGTTAAAAATCCTGTGATAAACTGAAATAATAAACATACATGACAATAAGATCCTTAACTTATCAGTGGTAGTTCTGTCATCACTTTCTTTCTCATAAGGACTGTTGTGGTAAATATTCTGCTAATAACAGAACGCTAATGTGTGTCTTATAGATTTGGTGTAAAATTACATAAAGCAATGAAATTAGAATCAAATATGGTACAGTACATTACAGTAATAGGTGTTAACATTACGACTAAACTGGTAAAATAAATGTTGAGAAGCACCAATAAATTAGTAGAACTAATTTTTGTTTACAGCTTTTCTGAGAATGAAAGACCACAGAATGAACAGGGATGAAACTGACCACAGTATAGCTAACAAACTGGTTTAACCTGAAAACCACAAAATGTGCATAACTGTTTTTATTTTTATGAAAGTCAAATCTGAAGATATCATTTGTTTGATGTTTAAAGCTACCAAATTTCAGTCTAATCATAATAAACAGACAAGATATTTCTGAAAAAGCACCCAAAGCCAATAAATATGTAGAGCAGATGAGGTTGGGTTTAAAACAGTGTAGTAGAGTTTTAGACTGTAAAATTGGTCTAAGGTTGGTCAGAGAGGGGGACCCTTATTTTCAATGCAGGCCAGCTTTTTAAGACTTAAAATTAACAGACTGACATACATTTACAATGAAATCATACAAGATCAAAGGTAAAATAATTAGAGAACAATTGAGATTTAATTAAGAAGCTAAATAAAATTAATAAAGCCATGGTAATAAACCTATTAGATTTCAACATAAAAAGATAAACAGGCAAACTAAAATTTAAAACATTCAAAACATAAAATAGAGTAATAAAGTAATGTAAAACAAAACAAAATGAATGAAAAAGTACTGGAGAAAAAAATAAAAATAAAATAAAGTACTAATAAAATAATAATACAATTAAATAAAAAAAAGAAAAAGTTAAACTCAACTAAAACCGTCTGAAGGCGGTTAGAGACTGAAAATGCTGGAGTTACACAAGCTCAGTTTTAGAGAGTCCAGTTATTCCAGTATGCTGGTGCTACTGGAGCTGAAAGCAGATCTTCCCAGTTCTAGAAGTTGCTGTTATTCATAGACATCAGAGATCAGATATAAGCTGGCGTATGTCCAGAGAATGATGTATAAGTAAAAATAATACACTGTGTTTCTCGTCGTTATTCCCAGGTTAGTCCCAGGCTAGTCCCAGGTTAGTCAGAGATTAGTCGAGATTAGTTTTTCTTTACAAAGAAGCAAATAATAATCTGAAGAGTTTCTTGTATATGATTATTAGTTATACTCCTGATCAACTCTGTGCTGTTTTTTATTTTCTTGGTTGTTTAAGAAATAAATAAAAATAATAATTTACATGTTAAAGTTCTACACTGATTCACTGAGTAGAGTGTGTGTATATATATGTGTGTGTGTGTGTATATATATATATATATATATGTGTGTGTGTGTGTGTGTGTGTGTGTGTGTGTGTGTGTGTGTGTGTGTGTGTGTGTATGTGTGTGTTTTATGCCAGCGTATCAGGTCAGTGATATAAAAGCTACTGGTGTGCTAACAGCTCCCACTTGTGGATAAACTGGTTTTCAGCCTTTGCATCTAAATGAAAAGATTACAGGGTAAACTAGCCTCACTCGGAGGGTCTGTGCAGAACAGTGGGATATACATGTTTAGGATAAAGTGGATGTTTAGGATAAAGTGATCTGTTCAAATCTTGTGGGTTTCTTACACATGACTGAAGTGAATGACATTTTGTTGCCCTGATAAAATCTATTGGTTTGAAAAAATTTTGGTCAGTCACAGAAGAAAATGTATAAAACTTTATAATATTATTTATTAATGTTTAGTGAAAACATAAATTAGGCAATTTAGTAAGATACACATTTAGATAGGACCAAGTTACAATATGAGATTACATAAAAAAACCTTGTGTCATTAACAGAAATGACTGTTTGATTGTTTTTCTAAATGGAATGACCATGCTTTACAGAGCATTCACTGTTTGTTTGATCAATAAAACATAACAGACAACAAATGATAAGTATCCACTATATAGCTAACCCTAACACCTACCTGGGTACAGGTAGACTGAAGGTTTTTCTGGATAAAAGTATTTGACAAATGCTGTAAATGTTATTAATAAGCTCAAACATTCAGAGTTAGTATTCTGAAGTTCCTTCAGCAGCAATCTTGATTTAGCTTAATGAAGTACTGAGCAGTCAAAGCAGGTATTAGATGAAAACTGTAGGTAAAACTGTGTTGTTTCCACAAGGGGAAGCTTGGAAAGGGTTAAATAAACACACTGACGTATGGAAAAGCTCTACTTACTCAATTAATACTGAGTAATATTTACATAATAAAGTGTTATTATTAAATATTAAACAGTATTATTATTTTATTTTTGTATCATAATATTCTAAAGTGAAATTAACTTATTTTCTGTTTTTTGGTTTGTCAGTTGGACCTTTTTACTGTGCGCCTCTTTTGAAAAATCTGATGGTTAATAAAGCTGCCTGATCAGAACTGTGCAGATATAAATATTGATAAATACATAAATATAGATTACAATATTATACCTTGACACCAAAAGTTTTATATGTTGTTTCTATTAATTATTCAGTAATACAACAGTTTAGAGCACATATTAATTTAGAATCGTCTTCTGATTAATTCAGCCTGTCTGACACTAGAGGTCACTCCTATTTCAGAGCTGAACTGTGTGTGTGTGTGTGTATGTCTGTATTTTTTAAGCAGACACAAACAGAAACATGTTGTAAGAGAACAATTGAGATTTAATTAAGAAGATAAATAAAATTAATAAAGCCATGAAAATAAACCTATTAATAAGATTTCGACATAAAAAGATAAACAGGCAAACTATAATACAGTCAATACATACATAAACAGTAATAAAAAGAACTAAAACTAATAAACTAAAACAAAACAAAATAAATAAAAAGTACTGGAGAAATAAAAAAAATATTCTGGAGAGAATAAAAATAAAATGAAGTACTAATACAATAATAATGCAATTAAATAAAAAAAAGAAAAAGTTAAACTCAACTAAAACCGTCTGAAAATGCTGAAGTTACACAAGCTCAGTTTTAGAGACTCCAGTAGTTTTGGCTGATCTGTGTGTTTATTAATACTCTACATCATATACTCATAAACCTGATCTGTGTTTATTAATATTCTACAGCTTCTTATACTTATAAATCTGATCTGTGTGTATATTAATACTCTATATCTTCTTATACTTATAAACCTGATCTGTGTGTTTATTAATATTCTACAGTTTCTTATACTTATAAACCTGATCTGTGTGTATATTAATACTCTATATCTTCTTATACTTATAAACCTGATCTGTGTGTTTATTAATATTCTACAGTTTCTTATACTTATAAACCTGATCTGTGTGTATATTAATACTCTATATCTTCTTATACTTATAAACCTGATCTGTGTGTTTATTAATATTCTACAGCTTCTTATACTTATAAACCTGATCTGTGTGTATATTAATACTCTATATCTTCTTATACTTATAAACCTGATCTGTGTGTTTATTAATATTCTACAGCTTCTTATACTTATAAACCTGATCTGTGTGTTTATTAATATTCTACAGCTTCTTATACTTATAAACCTGATCTGTGTGTTTATTAATACTCTACATCCTCTTATACTTATAAACCTGATCTGTGTGTTTATTAATACTCTATATCTTATTTCACTTATAAACCTGATCTGTGTGTATATTAATATCCTACATCTTCTTATACTCATAAACCTGATCTGCGTTTATTAATACTCTACATCTTCTTATACTTATAAACCTGATCTGTGTGTTTATTAAGACTCTATATCTTCTTTCACTTATAAACCTGATCTGTGTGTATATTAATATTCTACATCTTCTCATAGTCATAAACCTGATCTGTGTGTTTATTAATATTCTACATCTTCTTATACTTATAAACCTGATCTGTGTGTTTATTAATATTCTATATCTTCTTATACTCATAAACCTGATCTGTGTGTTTATTAATATTCTACATCTTCTTATACTTATAAACCTGATCTGTGTGTTTATTAATATTCTACATCTTCTTATACTCATAAACCTCATCTGTGTGTTTATTAATACTCTACATCTTCTTATACTTATAAACCTGATCTGTGTTTATTAATACTCTACATCTTCTCATACTCATAAACCTGTTCTGTGTGTTTATAAATAATCTATATCTTCTTATATTTATAAACCTGATCTGTGTGTTTATTAATACTCTACATCATCTTATATTTATAAACCTGATCTGTGTGTTTATTAATACTCTAAATCTTATAAACCTGATCTGTGTGTTTATTAATACTCTACATCTTATAAACCTGATCTGTGTGTTTATTAATACTCTACCCTTCCCCAGTTTCTGTTCTTTCTGATCAATACTGTCTGTAAAGGACTTTGAGCAGCTGCTTATATGAAGAGTACTCTATAAATAAAGAATATTATTTTTTATTATTATTTTCTTATATTAATAATTTTATTTTAGTGTTATTTTCCGTATAACACTAGAATTAGAACTTGTGAGATCTGTTGAGTTTACAGCTCACAAACACGTTTTATAACTGCTGCAAATGTTGTTAGAATAGGTTATATGTTCTCCTGCATTCAAAAGATCAAACAACCAACTGTGCATTAAATACAACACCTTTCTCAACGAGAAGAGAAAAAAGAGACAACTGCATTTGCACCTCCATTAAAACGCTGACCATTAAAACACTGATCATTAAAACACTGATCATTAAACAGGTCCGGTTTCGTCTACACAGAATCACAGAATGTTACACATCTGGACATTTCAGATACCTTTAATTTTCCATTATCAGTTTATCTTTTGTGAAGTGGACGAACAGAACCTCTGTCAACATGAAAAGCTCTGTTAAACAGGAAGAGGGCTCTGGTCCTGAGCTCTTTGGTCTTCAGTGAGTAGATGATGGGGTTTGTACACGGGGGGATGCAGGACGACAGTGAAAGAGCCACGATTCTCACATCCGGATTCATCCCGACTCGGAAAAGTCCGATCATGAAAATAATCAGGATGGGAATGTAGAAAATAGCCACGAGTGTGAGGTGCTCTGTGCAGGTGACCAGGGCCTTAAACCTGCTGTCCACACTCTTCATCCTAAACACACATACCAAAATACACGTATAGGACAGAACGATGAAGCTCAGCGGCACAAAGATAGTGACTAAACTCAGAACGGTGGCGAAAGTCCACTGCAGGGAAGTATCATTACAGGCGAGTCTGAAAACCGGAGCGTAGTCACAGAAATAACTGTTCACCTGCACCGAGTTACAGAAGGACAGATACGTCATGGCTGTAGTAGAAGCGATAATGGCGCTGTGGCTTATCGTCCATATTGCAGCCACAATAGCGGCCATGGTGGCGGTGGTGTTGATGGAGTTCTGTCTGAGTGGAAAACAGATGGCGATTAAACGGTCGAAGGCGAGAACAGCGATAGAAAACGACTCTAGTGTTAAAAAGACATAGTACATGTACATCTGCACCAGACACGGCTTAAACTCTATAAAACCATCTTTCAGCAGGTAGATCTTAATCATAGCTGGGATGATGGACGTACTGAGCACCAGATCCACCACCGCTAGGTTCCCCACCGCAATGAACTTGGGTACATGCAAATTATGATCAATAAAAATGATACAGATTACAAAGCAGTTAGAAACGGCGGTTATAACATAAATCACAGTTAAGAAAACCACATATATGTTTGTATAAGGAAAAGAAAGCAGACCAACGATGTAAAAGCCTGGAGGATGAATCAGAGAGTCGTTCTGAGTCGGAGTCTGTGAATTCTGCATATTCCTTGTCTCCTGTGCAGCTTTTCGGTGCTCTGTTCTCACTGGGAGACGTTCCAGTCCAGCCTTGAATACATGGTTAACTATAAACTACTATAAACTAACATTACAGACGTGGTATCATATTATTCACACTGCTGATATTTTCATACATTTCTTGTACATTGTAGACTAAACTGAGAAATTTAATTTAGTTATTACCGTGACCTGATCTCACTACTGAGAGCTGCAGAGAATCTCTGGTGTTCGCCATATATAGCCCAGTGATCTCTCCAGAGGTATCATTATCATGAAAATAAGGTTAATTCTGTAAGTTGTCTTCATGAAAGCCATACTAATTATTGTGCACATAATTTAGTCATGTGAGATTAATTATGCACTGTTGGTTTCTGTGTGGTGTTTACATACAGTGAATGGAAGACCAAATAAAATTACATCATAAATGTCAGAAGTCTGTGCGGTTCCTTTATGTTTTTAATGAGAGTCAGATCTACTCCCTCTGATTAGACAGCCGTGCTGTTATAATGTACATACAGATGGACAATCTTTGTGCTGGTAACAGTCTGGATGGTCTTCAGCCATGAGATCTATTATACACTCTGAGAGATTTCCTTCGTGCACAGTGCAGTTTAAAGTGTGTTTGTGAATGTGGTGATGATGTTTATTAACAGTAGTTTGTCAGTGTCCGGCCTTGTGGAGCACCATGTAGGTTTTATCTGGGCTGCTGGACTTTACCTGGAATTACAGTTGACCTTTGGATGGATTGTAGTTGTGGCTAAACAGGTGAAAGCTCTGGGTCAGGTGTTTGTAGATGTTGTTTTTATCTTGCTGTCCTATTAATAACTGTAATGGTGGCTCAGCAAAACTCCACATCCGTAATATTCCAGGGTCCACATAAAGATGTTGACCAAAACCTGAAGCACTTATTTCAGAATATAAAGTGTATATAAAGAAACTTAAAACCATAAATTACAATGTTAACCCAAGGATGGTCTGAAATAAAGAAGAATATGGTCAAAGACTGTCTTTTTCTGCTCTGGCCAGGTATTGTACTTGTTTCCACCAGTGCCTGGTGACTAGGACCCAATTCACTGACCTGCTCTGTCTCCCCACATTCCACCATCGTGAGGGGCCCCTGGTGGATTAAAGCTCCAGTTTATCCCTGTGCAAGCATGCATTTTTAGGTCTTACTGCTGTTAAAGTGATCAAAACCATTTTCAGATCTTTTTCAGACTAAATTAGTGACCTAGTCAGATAAGTTGTGCTGTACCTGGCCTTGTCTTACTAGACCTCTTCCTCTTTTTGTTTCAACTGAGGTAAATGGTGGGAGATTTGGTTGTGTTCAAGTCTTGACATCGTGATTTGCTTTAAATTACGAAAGAGACATGTCTCTAATCCCAGTCATTGATTATCCTAAGGTAGCTTACTGCTCAATTTCAAATCTTACAGGCATCAGCAAAATGGTGCAACTGGAAGGTCAGTGGCTGTCTAAATTTCTTGTGTTTGATACAACACAAAACACTAAAATCTTTTAGTTTGAGAAGATCTTAAATCCAGCTAATTCACTACGTAGACCGAACTGTAGGTATTGGCTGATCTCATCTATAGCCTTGCAACAGTTGTTTGTCTGGGAGAGTAAGACGATTCCTCTCTGTGTATGTGCCTTTCAGTGACTATGATATCAAACCTGGAAGTATAATCCTCCACATTCCTCTGCAGACCCAGCGCTTGGTCTGTTGGTAGTTGATATTTGACTAAGTCCATGATGTCCTTGCCTCTGTCCCTCTCCATTATGGTAGACAACACAGCTCTGTTATTGCTCTTGGTGAGCTGGAATTCCTCTTTGCTACACAGCTCCATGAGGTCTAATATCAGCTACACTGCCTCCTGCTCTGTGGTTATATTCTTGGTTATAGTCTTGCTTACCTGTGGGTTTATGTGGGATTATCCTTTGCAGGGCACAGCTTGGGAAGGAGACAGCCCCAAACCCCGTACCAGTATGCGGTAGTCCAATGGATTCTGTTCAATGACTCCATCAGGCTGCCTCATAAATTGTAGAAAGTCCGTGTCTGCTTTGGAAATCTTTACTCGATGAAACAAATCTGATCTCTACAATATGTGCTATGGGATGGAGTCTAAACTTAAGCAGTACTCCAAGTAGTGACTTGGTAAGATCAGGGCCATGAAAAGCTCCAGAGACTCCATAATATATAATATGCCACACTGTAAAAACTAATTCTGACTCAAAGCAAATTCTACTTAACATTTTATTACAAATTTACACAATAAAAATATGTTTATGCTGTTTCTAAAAATGTTTATGTTTACTGAACCTGAGGGTAGCAGTATAAACTCAACAAGCTCATCAAAATCTACTCTTTTTCGAGTCTTCCTGTGGGACCACCTCAGAAAATTCTGTAGCTGTTACATCACTGAGGAAGACTCATTTCTCTTTAACTTTCTGTTTAGGTTTAGGAGACGCTGCATGGCAACAAGCCGGTTGTTAGGCATGTGCATGTATTTTTTCCTGAAGGGCAAGTTAATGATACTGTGTCCTTCCATTAGTGAGACTGACTCATTTGCAATGTTGAGGAACATTTTATCTTTAAATAACATTTCATGCTTTTCCACTGTTTTTTTTTTCTTTAAAGTCATAACTGTTTTGATTAGTCAGAACATTTTCAGGTATTGATTTACTGTTACAGACCATTGATTACCCATCCCAATAGGGTCTTTTCAGCATAGAACCCCTTATGCTGACTGTTTGTAATTTCCTGGGGACCTTTGTGACATTGGTTCCTATCAGCAGCTCGATGTTGTTCTATCTTTGGAATATTATTATTATATGGAACATCTGTGTAGGTATATTATCAGCACTGACTTGCATCTCATATAAATTTGTTTACATCTAGAAACTTCTAAACCTGAAGCCGTGTTTGTTGGCACTGATGTTTCGTTACTCATACTCAAGATAATCAATAAGACCAATAAGATGTTTGTCCTTCTGTCTTTGATTTTGAGCTGTGACATGTACTGTACAGAAAGTAGCTAAGATAACAGGATCTATTAAAACATAAACATTACCTCTTCAGCTTCACCAGCTTTGACTTTTTACAGGCACCACTGATGGGACACTACAGGCCCAATCACCAGCCCCAGTGTTCCCATATTCTTTGGGGTGCTTCCCTACAGAGTTTAGTGCTTCAAATGTGTCACTCTTCTCCTGTTGCTTTGTATTTGTTCCACGTACTCTACTTGCTTTTGCTTCTCTTCTACTTTGTTCAGCAGTTTCATGATCAAGCTTTTCATGTGTGATGACAAGTGGAAATCATGTGAGTATCTAGTTTCTTCCAGTGCATTACAGCAACTCAGGAACATCATGAAGCCTTGTAACACTTTTAGAGAGCTCAGCTTTGACTACAGGTAATTCTAATGCTTTCATGTACACAGAACAGATTTTGAATTCATCACTTTAGTATTCCTGTAACAAGGTGTTTGCCCTCTATCTGAACCCATGTGAACACAGCTCCTAACAGGATCTTTGGGGTGGCCACTAGTGCACTAACCGAGGAAGTACAGCCTATCTGCACTACTATTGATCTTTAGCTCAGTTGTATGATCAATGTATGATCTAATGAGTGGAAGAACTTCATCCTTGAAATTTGGGATTTCTGTTTGTGGGAAGTTAGAGTTGGTACTGCTTAACAAGAAGGGATGTTATATGGATGCCAATCAGCCCACTCAAACTGCTCAGTGAGGTCATTAAAGTTTGATCAGAGGACTTTTCAGGTGAAGTCTCTGTTCTGGAGCAAATACTAGTCAGTTAACCTACATATATGATCAGGATGGTGAGTGGAAAATATCTATGAGAAGTAGGAAGCAGGTTCATTATTTATGATTATTTTTATAAAGATTATACACATTATAACATTATAAAGGCCAGCTGTGTTCAAAGAGGGTCTGGGTACTAGACAGGCCTGCCTGTAGTCCTGACTGGACACCAGTGGAGAATATGTGGCCCTGTTTAAAATCCTAATTCAGCTGCTGATCTGCAGTAATCACCGAAAACATGACCAGAACAGGATCAGAGTAGATCCAGCGTGTTGGGCCTGATTTCAGATCTGCTTACAGTCTGTAATCTGAACTTCACCCATCCTGGAGCAGGTGAGGAGTTAAAAGATCCACCGCCCGACTGATGAACACATCTGCTGTGTGAGTCCACGCGGTGTCCTGAGTTCTGTTCAGTTTCAGACTGTACCCCTCACTCACCCCTCAGTCTCTCTGAGCTTCTGATCACTTATGGGACGTTTCACCTCCAATAAAATAAAACACTGTTTTTGACGTGCCAGCTACTCGGCCTGCACCCAGTGGAGAAGTACAACAGCAGCTACGACTGGATGTGCCTGTGTCCAGCAGTGGCCGTTCTACCAGTTGTAGCTGTCAGGATGTCATGGTGGGTCTGTTTGACGGGGATATAGAGAACACAGCTGATTCTCCTCCACACAGACTGATTCAGGAACAGAGTCCTGGACCTGCTTAAGAATTATTGTTGGGATGGTTTAAAAACAGAACCTGATTTTCTTTTGTTAGCAGTTGCTTCTCTTTTTTTTCACTTGTCAGCCAATGAATCTCTTATGAATTTTAATTTTCTGATTAAAGCCTCTTGTTCCAGTTTAGATCTGAACAATGGACACTGGCAGAAAAGCCCAGATGAAGGACGAAGACAAGAGCACATCTAGATCATTCTTCTAGTCTCCAGCTCATCATACAGAAATTATGTGTGGGTCTGGTTAACAGGTCCATACTTACCCTAAACATGTGACCTTGTTTGACCATCCTCTTTCATGCCCGTAAGATGTTTTAAAACTGGGAAAACAGGAAGGCAGTGTTTTAGAAACATACTGGGGATTTGCTTGGTGGTGGATTGATGGGTGATGTTTAACCTTGGAGAGGTGGGGAGCCCTGTTTCTCCATGACTGGTATTAATGGGTTGTGAATATTGTGTCCGTATCAGCACGGATGTGTCTGTTTCTGTTTAGAGCACAATGATGCCAAAACATGCAGGAAATTATGTTCAAATATTTTCAATTTTTTTAGTCAGATAAAAGTCACAATGAAGCCTTGAAATCAGTAAAATGAACTGGTCTGGCACCGTCCTGTCTGGCTGAGTTGGACTGGAGAGGCTGCGTCCTGCTTTCAAGAAACTGTCTTTAGAGACAATAACACTTCAATGCAAAAAACATTCTAATCTCCTGCCAATGGAATCCAAACAGATTTAGTAAACTGCTTCTCAAGCCACCAGATAACTCTAGCCTTCCAGCCTGTGTATCATGCATGGTTAACTGGTTTCAGTTCAGGTTAATTAATAAAGCTCATTAGTAACAATATTATCACTATTATCTGCTTAAATGTGAAAATGTCTGTCTGAGAACGTTTGGTAACATATAGTTTGCAGATACAGGCTAAACATTGTAGTTTTGAAAAGCAAATGCTGATTTCTTCGGAACAGACGTATAGAAAGTTAAACACAGCCAGAGCAAACAAAGTTGTTGTTTTAATTTGAATCAGTAAATATTTGAGAGTCTCTGATTGGATCATTAATGATTGGATCATTACTGCAGTGATTTTAGCTGCAGTAGTTATTTTACTCATTCCTTACATTACCATGAGGTAAAACACATTCCACATATCCTACAAGAGCTCACTGTGTTTAGACAGTCAGCATCAATCAAATCAACAAATATAGAGAATCGGAATTTACTGGACTGTGCACTGGGACATCAGCCTGGTGGATCAGTGGGTTAGATGATGAATGAGTGAGTGAGTCAGTCAGTGAGTCAGTCTGTCAACTCTCCTGACATCAACAGCTTAAAAGTCTCAGCCAAAAGTTGCTGGACAGAAAAAAAATGAATGTTTTTCTGGCCAGACAAAACGTTAGTCTACAAACTGTCACAATACCTGTGTGACTGAGAGCTTTATTAACGCTTTATTAAGATTTACTACTGTAGAACAAAAGCGGTGGAGCTCTCAGACTCCCAGGCAGGTTCAGCTGTGGAAAGTTTTAAAAATGGTAAAGAAACCCGAATTAACAGCAGATATACACACCTTTCTGTGGTGTAGTTGATAGTTTAAACCTTAAACTAAATCCTCTTTGGATTGCTGTTGAATTTTAATAGAACTTTTTTGCTCATTTCTGTGTATTGTGTGGGGGGCTGTCATACCCCTAAACCTAATAATTCATCCTTCTGTGAATATGTATAGGCTAGTTTGTTCTCTTGGGATATTATTATCACAGAAAGACGTGTAGTCTTAATATACAACACACTAATTATTGTGCCCATTATGTGCACCTATGAGATGTTTAAGCACTCTAGAGTCTTGTTATCAGGTATGTGTTTAAAAATATATGTGTTATAATATGACATTTTCTGACTCATCCTCATGTCCTTCCCCTAAACTGTAAATTAGGTCACAGTAAGTAAACTAGAAAGTAAACGTTTGTGAACAAACTTTAAGTTAGTTTCTGATAGTAATGAAAAGTTTCTTTTTAAAACTTTGCCACCTTAAATTGTATACCACATTAATTGGAATTCCAACTTAAAAGCACTGTTCTTGCTCTTATTGCCATGTCTTACTGTAAGTACTGTAAATTTCTGGAATTCCACCCTAAAAGCACTGGTCCTGCTGTTATTGCTGTGTGTGTGAGTTTGTGTGTACTGTATAATGAGTGTCTACGTGAGAGATGTACATTGTGACATCACTACTGGCAGTTAAATTTAAATTCTCTGAACACTCCTAACCCTAACCCTAACCATTCATTCCTATGGGGCAAAAATTCCCTGTTTGAACGTAGTTTTCCGGAAAACCGTAAACCGGATTGATTAGAAAAGCACAAGCTTAAATCTGCACTATAGGACCAACGATCCTGCTGAATTTCACAGCTCTTAAAAAACTGTGAGATGAGAAACTATTTATATTTTATGAAAAGAAAAAGAATAATATGATTTCAAAAAACAGTAAGTTGGCTTTTCCAAACCAACATAATGTGTACACGGATCTCTAAGAGCAATTTAACTGGACGCCAGGCCTGTCGGGATGACTGGGTGACTTCCTGCTGGCCTGCTGTGAGATGCCAACCAGATTCAGACGCTTGCAGAAGTAAAACACAAATGAGGCTTCACTGAAAGATTCACAGTCCAGACTTTAGAATTTGATAAGCATGGGTCCCCCTGCAATTCGCATATCGTCCCAACCGCTCCACGGACGATGCCACACCACCACCCTTCATCTCTCCCTTACCCACCTGGAGAAGAAGGACACCTACGTCAGAATGCTGTTCATAGACTTCAGTTCAGCATTCAACACAATCATCCCACAGAATCTCACCAGGAAGTTAAGCCTGCTGGGCCTCAACACCCCCCTGTGCAACTGGATCCTGGACTTCCTGACAGGGAGGCCCCAGTTAGTCCGGTTCGGGAACAGCAGCTCCAGCACCATCACCATGAACACTGGGGCACCCCAGGGCAGTGTACTGAGTCCTCTGTTGTTCACCCTGCTGACTCATGACTGTGTTGCGAAACACAGTTCTAACAGCATCATAAAGTTCGCCGATGATACAACTGTGCTGGGTCTCATCAGCAAAGGCGATGAGTCAGCATACAGGGAGGATCAAATTCAAAAGGCATAGAAAACACACATGGATATACAGAACCCAGTACATACAGTTGATATAGGAAGAGACTAAAAGTGTAGTCGAGAATGGAGGAAAAAGTCAAGAAGCAGGAGTCAGAAGAAATGGCAAACAATCCTGAGAACAGAGCAAGAAGGCAAAGTCAAAAACAAGGGTCCAAACTACTGACAGCATACAGGGAGGAGGTACAGCAGCTGACAGACTGGTGTACAGTCAACAACCTTCACTGGAATGTAGAGAAGACCAAGGAAATGGTTGTTGACTTCAGGAAATCAAGACCGGTCCACTCTCCGCTTAACATCAACGGCTCCTCTGTGGAGATCGTTAAGAGCACCAAGTTCCTTGGTGTCCACCTAGCGGAGAACCTCACCTGGTCCCTGAACACCAGCTCTACAGCCAAGAAAGCCCAGCAGCGTCTCTACTTCCTCCGGAAGCTGAGAAAGGCCCGTCTCCCTCCACCCATCCTCACCCTCTTCTATAGGGGAACCATAGAGAGCATCCTAAGCAGCTGCATCACTGCCTGGTTTGGGACCTGCACAGCCTCTGACCGCAAGTCCCTCCAACGCATTGTGAGGACAGCTGAGAGGATCATCGGAGTCTCTCTCCCCTCCGTCTTGGACATTTACACCACCCGCTGCATCCGCAAAGCAACCAGCATTGTGGATGACCACACCCACCATTCACACAGACTGTTCTCCCTCCTGCCATCAGGAAGAAGGTACCGCAGCGTCCGGTCCAACACGACCAGACTCTGCAACAGCTTCTTCCCCCAAGACTTCTCAACACAACTCAACGTCTGAACTGATATCTTCCTGGTACATGTACACACTCTCTCTCTCTCTCTCTCTCTCTCTCTCTCTCCAACCATTTACCCAAGATAAAAAAGGGAAGCATTTTTGCACAAAGCATTGCACTAATAACTTTACTACCTCACTGGACTCTTGCACACTACCGGCAATTATTTATTATTCTCTGTCTGTACTGTGTTGTGTTGTCTGTACTGTGTTGTGTTGTGTTGTCTGTCCGCACTTGTTTGTTCGTGTTGCACTTGTGTCTGTGTGCACTGTCTATGGTGCTCCATGGTCCTGGAGGAACGTTGTTTCGTTTCACTGTGTACTCTGTATGTAGTTGAAATGACAATAAAACCCACTTGACTTGACTTGACTTGACTTGAGCCTAACAGGTGACAGACATTAGTATAGCGCTGATTGGAACACAACGTCATTTAAGGAGTTATGTGAGGAGTCATGTGGTCTCACAAAGGATTCTGGGAGATTAAGTCCAAATCCACTGTGGAACTGGATGGATCCGTGACACCTGCACTGTGAGTTGGCCTGAACAGCTGGCCACATGCCAAAAAGCAGTAAACTAAAACATAACAGCTCAAATGTATTTCATTTGAATAAACTAAGAAAAAAACAAATACGAGTTGGTAAAGTCTGTTTATTGATGAGAGAAGATAATGAGGAAATTTAAAAATACAGATTAGCAACACTATGAACACAGGGAGGTTAGTGCATGTGACACACTGGCTGATCACAGATGATCAGAAAAACTATATATATTTCCACGTGGGTGGAACCAGGATGGGCTCAGAGGCTTCAACCTTGCATGATCACTAATCCTAGCACAGCCATGTCTCCACATTGTTTACAGCAAATTTATAATCACTGTAAAAAAAACTGATTTAGCTGCATAAAATAAATAAACAGAATCTATCATGCTAGTCTGGTTCTCATGGCGACCGCTATAGCATCAAAATATGTTTACAGTAAATACTGATCTCCAGACAGTTGACTTGTTAAAATGAACTGAAAAGATTTTAATTTGCCATAATATTGTACTTCATACAGTTTTGTTTATAGATACTTGCTCCATTTGTTTCTAGCAATAACAATGCCATAATGCCAATACTTTTACAGCTACTACTACTAGTATTACTAATAATGCTACTACCACTACTATTACCATTACTGATATTATTTTTACTATTATTAATGATATTGCCACTACTAGTTGTGTTATTATTACTACCAATAATACTATCACTAGTACTGCTGCTGCTACTACTTCCAATACTACTACTATGGCAGTTGGTACTATTGATACCGTCACTAGTACTGGTACTTCTGCCAATACTACCACTATTATTATTACTAACAATGTTATTATTATTATTATTATTATTATTATTATTATTATTATTATTATTATTGGTAGTTCTGGCACTACTAGTGGTGGTACTATCACTATTGATACTATTACTAGTGCTGCTGCTACTACTTTTATTATTGATACTTGCGCTGCTACTGCTATCATTAACATTACCACTGTTATTACGACTTGTGGTTACTATTACTACCATTAGTATTAATGCTAAAACTATTGCTAGTTCTAGTACTGCTGCTATTACTACAACTAAATTACTACTAGTGTTACTGCTACTGATACTTGTATTATCAATACTCTTATTACTATTGCCAATATCACTCCTGTATGTGTATTGATCAATTAGACCCTAATTACACTTTATTTGATCTTTACCATGATATTCCCATATCACTCCCGTATGTGTGTTGATCAATTAAACCCTAATTAGACTTTATCTGATCTCTAACAAAATACTTGAAACAGAGCTATTAATCATAATTAGACTTTATCTGATCTGTAACAGGATATTCCCATGATATCACTCCTGTATGTGTATTGATCAATTAAACCACAATTAGACTTTATCTGATCTGTACCAGGATATTCCCAGGATATCACTCCCTAATGTGCATACCAGAATATGGTCTGCATGTGTGCATGTGTGTGTATGTGTGTGTTAGCTAGTTATCTGGCACACACAACACCTCTTAAACCCTCCTCTAAAAATCGTTGTTCACTGAGAAAACTTCTGGACTCAATCTTGGACCTCAGAATTAATTGTCTGGTTGGTAAGAGCATAGTTTTTTTTAAAATTAGATTTTACCAAATACTCTGTGTATATTACTTAATAATATTATTATATTACATATTATATAATATTAATTTTCAACTATATAATATTATGTTGTTGTCTGTTATCTGTCTGAGTTCAGGCTCCAACAGATGTATTTTGCCACTGTTGTAGTTTATTACTGTTGAGAATTCAAGTGATAAGCTTCCACAGATATGGAGTGTGGGTGCATTAGTAGAATGTTTGTCTTAAAGTTCCATATTTACTGAGAGATCCACCTTAAAAACTCATATTTAATGAGAGATTATAAGCCTTAAAAGTAAAACAGTTCTTTGAGCCAATTAGTGAATTCATGAAAAAACTGCTTTTGGGTTATTCAAACTTAGTTTGACACAAATTCAGATTTTCGAATCTAGTTTTTCATTTTCTCTTTGTTAGTATTAATTTATCCTCGCTTACCGCTTGGGTCTTTTTTACATTGATGGTGAACACTTCTGACATACTGCACTAATTACAATCCAGCTGTTCTTAATATGTTATTAAAAACTGTCAAGTATAAAATATTGACTAGTGTTCACATTTACGATCAGAATAATTGAAAAAGCATGTAAAATATCTAAGGCTACAGTCATACATCCACATGAATTTTTAAATGTTTTCCAAATAACTTTAATGTTCATTGCGAGACACTTAACTTTGTTGAAATATGCCTTTATATTATGTATAATATGCATTATATCACCAATTTGTTCTTTCAAAATATGTAAGTCTGAGGCATTTTTAGATAATTCTTTATTTGTTTTGTTTTTCTACTTAGACACTTAAATTTTAAAAATGCCTCCTTGTGATGTATTTTATGAATTATATCAAAGTGAAATTGAACTCTTATTGTTTAATCAAATTTGCCAAAATATGTAAGGCTTGCATTTACATATATTTGGCACAAATGTAAAATTTTATTAATTTACATTCCAATACATAAATAACTATCCAATATTCCCTTGAATGAAAAGAAAAGCTACACTGGAATTAATCTGCACAGGTTTCTCACGACTATACTAGTTTGTTTAATCAGTACAACTGAACATATAGGTACCACCAGTTAACCTGCAATACTGTAAGACAAAATTCCACACAACAAAACAGAAGCCAAAGCAAAACTTTTGACTGTTCATAGCACCACTCTTCAAAGTAAATGTGTTTTTATTGACAAGTAACACGTTTAGCGTTTATGGCAGTGTAATGTACTTAAATTTTATTTTTCATATTTCATACTGAGAGAAAATCATGTGTACTCATGCCAATACACACTAAATCTAACCTAAATGTTTTACAGACATTACCTAGTTTGCCTAATTTTCCAGTATCTCCTGCATTTTACCTCTCAACCATTCTACATAAAGACAAAACACATCAGAAACGTCATTTCTGTTGTTCCCATCCTACACACAAACTCATCTACACTCTACGCTGCTTTACAAGGCCTTAACTGAAACATTCTAAACTCAATACTGAGACTGCTCTGAGTCCAGCCTCTGTTGCAGGATTGGTGCACAAAGGTGCACTAATTTAAGTTTTTACCCTGCCCATTTACGCCATATTATTATCACAATTGTTTGAAATGGTCAAAATGACATAGAGGAAAATATCTCATTAAAGGATTTCTTGCTTTATAACCAGTGGCCACATTTCAGTGCAATGTATGAAGCAAAAACATGTTGAGACACAAAGTACTACTACTTAATGTGATCAAGCTCTGTTAGAAAGAGAGTACATTGTTCATATTATGCAGGATCCTGGAGTTGTTTATGTTTATGATTTCATTGTTTATGTCATGCAGGATCCTGGAGTTGTTTATGTTTATGATTTCATTGTTTATGTCATGCAGGATCCTGGAGTGGATCTCATTGTTTATGTAATGCAGTATCCTGGAGTGGATGTTATTGTTCATTTTTATGCAGGATGCTGGAGTTGTTTATGTTCATGGTAACAATGTTTATGTTATGCAGGTTCCTGGAGTGGATATCATTGTTCATGTTTTGAAGGATCCTGCAGTGAATCTTATTGTTTATGTTATGCAAGATCCTGGGGTGATCTCATTGTTCATGTTATGCAGGATCCTGGAGTGGATCTCACTGTTCATGTTATGCAGATTCCTGGAGTGGATCTCATTGTTCATGTTTTGCAGGATCTTGGAGTGGATCTCATTGTTCATCTATATTCAAAACTTCAATATACGCTGCTTTACAAGGCCTTAACTGAAACATTCTAAACTCAATACTGACACTGCCCTGAGTCAAGCCTCTATTGCAGGATTGGTGCACAAAGGCCTTATTTAAGTTCATGTTATGCGGGATCCTGGAGTGGATCTCATTGTTCCTGTTATGCAGGATCCTGGAGTGGATCTCATTGTTCATGTAATGCAGAATCCTGGAGTGGATCTTATCGTTCATGTTATGCAGGATCCTGGAGTGGATCTTATTGTTCATGTTAGGCAGGATCCTGGAGTGGATCTCATTGTTCATGTTATGCAGGATCCTGGAGTTGTTTATGTTAATGTTCAAATTGTTTATGTTATGCAGGATCCTGGAGTGGATCTCATTGTTCATGTTATGCAGGAATCTGGAATAATTCTCATGGTTCATGTTTTGCAGTATCTTGGAGTTGATCTCATTGTTCATGTTATGCAGGATCCTGGAGTGGATCTCATTGTTTATGTTATGCAGGATCCTGGAGTGGATCCCATTGTTCATGTTATGCAGTATCCTGGAGTTGTTTATGTTTATGATCACATTGTTTATATTATGTAGGATCCTGGAGTGGATCTCATTGTTCATGTTATGCAGGATCCTGGAGTGGATCTCATTGTTCATGTTTTGCAGTATCCTGGAGTAGATCTCATTGTTCATGTTATGAAGGATCCTGGAGTGGATCTCGCTGTTCATGTTATGCAGGATCCTGGAGTGGATCTCATTGTTTATTATGCAGGATCCTAGAGTGGATCACATTGTTTATTTTATGCAAGACCCTGGAGTTGTTTATTTTAATGATCAAATTGTTTATGTTATGCAAGAATCTGGAATGAATCTCATGTTTCATGTTTTGCAGTATCTTGTAGTGGATCTCATTGTTCATGTTATGCAGGATCCTGGAGTGGATCTCGCTGTTCATGTTATGCAGGATCCTGGAGTGGATCTCATTATTCATGTTATGCAGGATCCTGGAGTGGATCTCATTGTTCATGTTTTGCAGTGTCCTGAAGTGGATCTTATTGTTTATGTTATGCAGGATCCTGGAGTGGATCTCATTGTTCATGTTTTGCCGTATCCTGGAGTGGATCTCATTGTTCATGTTATGCAGGATCATTGTTCATCTATATTCAAAACTTTCATATACGCTGCTTTACAAGGCCTTAACTGGAATATTCTAAACTCAATACTGACACTGCCCTGAGTCCAGCCTCTATTGCAGGATTGGTGCACAAAGGCCTTATTTAAGTTCATGTTATGCGGGATCCTGGAGTGGATTTCATTGTTTGTTATGCAGTATCCTGGAGTGGATCTCATTGTTCATGTAATGCAGAATCCTGGAGTGGATCTTATCGTTCATGTTATGCAGGATCCTGGAGTGGATCTTATTGTTCATGTTAGGCAGGGTACTGGAGTGGATCTCATTTTTAATGTTATGCCGGATCCTGGAGTTCTTTATGTTAATGATAAAATTGTTTATGTTATGCAGGATCCTGGAGTGGATCTCATTGTTCATGTTATGCAGGAATCTGGAATGAATCTCATGGTTCATGTTTTGCAGTATCTTGGAGTTGATCTCATTGTTCATGTTATGCAGGATCCTGGAGTGGATCTCATTGTTTATGTTATGCAGGATCCTGGAGTGGATCCCATTGTTCATGTTATGCAGTATCCTGGAGTGGATCTCATTGTTCATGTTATGCAGGATCCAGGAGTGGATCTCATTGTTCATGTTATGCAGGAATCTGGAATGAATCTCATGGTTCATGTTTTGCAATATCTTGAAGTTGATCTCATTGTTCATGTTATGCAGGATCCTGGAGTGGATCTCATTATTCATGTTATGCAGGATCCTGGAGTTGTTTATGTTAATGATCAAATTGTTTATGGTATGCAGGAATCTGGAATGAATCTCATGGTTCATGTTTTGCAGTATCTTGTAGTGGATCTCATTGTTCATGTTATGCAGGATCCTGGAGTGGATCTCATTGTTCATGTTATGCAGGATTGTGGAGTGGATCTCATTGTATATGTTTTGCAGGATCTTGGAGTGGATCTCATTGTTCATGATTTGGTGTATCCTGGAGTGGATCTCATTGTTCATGTTATGCAGGATCCTGGAGTGGACCTCACTGTTCATGTTATGCAGTATCCTGAAGTGGATCTCACTGTTCATGTCATGTAGGATCCTGGAGTGGATCTAATTGTTTATGTTATGCAGGATCCTGGAGTTGTTTATGTTCATGATCACATTGTTCATTTTATGCAGGATCCTGGAGTGGATCTAATTGTTCATGTTATGCAGTTGCCTGGATTGCATCTCATTGTTCATGTTATGCAGGATACTGGAGTGGATCTCATTGTTCAAGTTTTGCAGGATCCTGGAGTGGATCTCATTATTCATGTTTTGCAGCATCCTGAAGTGCATCTCATTGTTCATGTTATGCAGGATCCTGGAGTGGATCTCATTGTTTATTATGCAGGATCCTGGAGTGGATTTCATTGTTCATGTTGTGCAGGATCCTGGAGTTGTTTATGTTAATGATCAAATTGTTTATGTTATGCAGGAATCTGGAATGAATATCATGGTTCATGTTTTGCAGTATCTTGTAGTGGATCTCATTGTTCATGTTATGCAGGATCCTGGAGTGGATCTCATTGTTCCTGTTTTGCCGTATCCTGCAGTGGATCTCATTGTTCATGTTATGCAGGGTCGTGGAGTGGATCTCATTGTTCATGTTTTGTTGTATCCTGGAGTGGATCTCATTGTTCATGTTATGCAGTATCCTGAAGTTGATCTCAGTGTTCATGTCATGTAGGATCCTGGAGTGGATCTCATTGTTTATGTTACGCAGGATCCTGGAGTTGTTAATGTTCATGATCACATTGTTCATGTCATGCAGAATCCTGGAGTGGACCTCATTGTTCATGTTATGCAGAATCCTAGAGTGCATTTCATTGTTTATGTTATTCAGGATCCTGGAGTGGATCTCATTATTCATGTTTTGCAGCATGTTAGAGTGCATCTCATTGTTCATGTTATGCAGGATCCTAGAGTGGATCTCATTGTTTATGTTATGCAGTATCCTGTATTGGATCTCATTGTTCATGTTATACAGCATCCTGGAGTGGATCTCATTGTTTATTATGCAGGATCCTGTAGTGGATCTCATTGTTCATGTTATGCAGGATCCTAGAGTGGATCTCATTGTTTATGTTATGCAGGATCCTGGAGTGGATCTCATTGTTCATGTTATGCAGGATCCTGGAGTGTATCTCATTGTTTATGTTATGCAGGATCCTGGAGTAGATCTCATTGTTCATGTCATGTAGGATCCTGGAGTGGATCTCGCTGTTCATGTTATGCAGGATCCTGGAGTGGATCTCATTGTTCATGTTATGCAGGATCTTGGAGTGGATCTCATTGTTCATATTTTGTTGTATCCTGGAGTGGATCTCATTGTACAGATTATGCAGTATCCTGAAATGGATCTCAGTGTTCATGTCATGTAGGATCCTGGAGTGGATCTCATTGTTCATGTTACGCAGCATCCTGGAGTGGACCTCATTGTTCATGTTATGCCGTATCCTGAAGTGGATCTCATTGTTCATGTTATGCAGGATCCTAGAGTGGATCTCATTGTTCATGTTTTGCAGGACCCTGGAGTGGATCTCATTGTTCATGTTATGCAGGATCGTGAAGTGGATCTCATTGTTCATGTTTTGTTGTATCCTGGAGTGGATTTCATTGTTCATGTTATGCAGAATCCTGGAGTGGATCTCATTGTTCATGTTATGTAGGATCCTGGAGTGGATCTCAGTGTTCATGTCATGTAGGATCCTGGAGTGGATCTTCATTGTTTATTTTATGCAGGATCCTGGAGTTGTTTATTTTCATGATCACATTGTTCATGTTATGCAGGATCCTGGAGTGCATCTCATTGTTCGTGTTATGCAGGATCCTGGAGTGGATCTCATTGTTCATGTTATGCATAATCCTGGAGTTGTTTATGTTATGCAGGATCCTGGAGTGGATCTCATTGTTCATGTTATGCAGAGGCCTGGAGTGGATCCTCATTGTTTATGTTATGCAGGATCCTGAAGTGGATCTCATTGTTTATGCTATGCAGGATCCTGGAGTGGATCGCATTGTTCATGTTTTGCAGGATCCTGGAGTGGATCTCATTGTTCATGTTATGCAGGATCGTGGAGTGGATCTCATTGTTCATGTTATGCATAATCCAGAAGTGAATCTCATTGTTCATGTTTTGTTGTATCCTGGAGTGGATCTCATTGTTCATATTATGCAGGATCCTGGAGTGGATCTCAGTGGTCATGTCATGTAGGATCCTGGAGTGGATCCTCATTGTTCATGTTTTGCAGGATCCTGGAGTGGATCTCATTGTTCATGTTTTGCAGGATCCTGGAGTGGATCTCATTGTTCATGTTATGCAGTATCCTCAAGTGGATCTCATTGTTTATGTCATGCAGGATCCTGGAGTGGATCTCTTTGTTCATGTTTTGCCGTATCCTGGATTGGATCTCTTTGTTCATGTTATGCAGGATCATTGTTCATCTATATTCAAAACCTTCATATATACGCTGCTTTACAAGGCCTTAACTGGAATATTCTAAACTCAATACTGACACTGCCCTGAGTCCAGCCTCTATTGCAGGATTGGTGCACAAAGGCCTTATTTAAGTTCATGTTATGCGGGATCCTGGAGTGGATCTCATTGTTTGTTATGCAGTATCCTGGACTGGATCTCATTGTTCCTGTTATGCAGGATCCTGGAGTGGATCTCATTGTTCATGTAATGCAGAATCCTGGAGTGGATCTTATCGTTCATGTTAGGCAGGATACTGGAGTGGATCTCATTTTTCATGTTATGCAGGATCCTGGAGTTCTTTATGTTAATGATAAAATTGTTTATGTTATGCAGGATCCTGGAGTGGATCTCATTGTTCATGTTATGCAGGAATCTGGAATGAATCTCATGGTTCATGTTTTGCAGTATCTTGGAGTTGATCACATTGTTCATGTTATGCAGGATCCTGGAGTGGATCTCATTGTTTATGTTATGCAGGATCCTGGAGTGGATCCCATTGTTCATGTTATGCAGTATCCTGGAGTGGATCTCATTGTTCATGTTATGCAGGATCCAGGAGTGGATCTCATTGTTCATGTTATGCAGGAATCTGGAATGAATCTCATGGTTCATGTTTTGCAATATCTTGAAGTTGATCTCGTTGTTCATGTTATGCAGGATCCTGGAGTGGATCTCATTATTCATGTTATGCAGGATCCTGGAGTGGATCTCATTGTTTATGTTATGCAGGATCCTGGAGTTGTTTATGTTAATGATCAAATTGTTTATGGTATGCAGGAATCTGGAATGAATCTCATGGTTCATGTTTTGCAGTATCTTGTAGTGGATCTCATTGTTCATGTTATGCAGGATCCTGGAGTGGATCTCATTGTTCATGTTATGCAGGATTGTGGAGTGGATCTCATTGTATATGTTTTGCAGGATCTTGGAGTGGATCTCATTGTTCATGATTTGGTGTATCCTGGAGTGGATCTCATTGTTCATGTTATGCAGGATCCTGGAGTGGACCTCACTGTTCATGTTATGCAGTATCCTGAAGTGGATCTCACTGTTCATGTCATGTAGGATCCTGGAGTGGATCTAATTGTTTATGTTATGCAGGATCCTGGAGTTGTTTATGTTCATGATCACATTGTTCATTTTATGCAGGATCCTGGAGTGGATCTAATTGTTCATGTTATGCAGTTGCCTGGATTGCATCTCATTGTTCATGTTATGCAGGATACTGGAGTAGATCTCATTGTTCAAGTTTTGCAGGATCCTGGAGTGGATCTCATTATTCATGTTTTGCAGCATCCTGAAGTGCATCTCATTGTTCATGTTATGCAGGATCCTGGAGTGGATCTCATTGTTTATTATGCAGGATCCTGGAGTGGATTTCATTGTTCATGTTGTGCAGGATCCTGGAGTTGTTTATGTTAATGATCAAATTGTTTATGTTATGCAGGAATCTGGAATGAATATCATGGTTCATGTTTTGCAGTATCTTGTAGTGGATCTCATTGTTCATGTTATGCAGGATCCTGGAGTGGATCTCATTGTTCCTGTTTTGCCGTATCCTGCAGTGGATCTCATTGTTCATGTTATGCAGGGTCGTGGAGTGGATCTCATTGTTCATGTTTTGTTGTATCCTGGATTGGATCTCATTGTTCATGTTATGCAGGATCATTGTTCATCTATATTCAAAACCTTCATATACGCTGCTTTACAAGGCCTTAACTGGAATATTCTAAACTCAATACTGACACTGCCCTGAGTCCAGCCTCTATTGCAGGATTGGTGCACAAAGGCTTTACTTAAGTTCATGTTATGCGGGATCCTGGAGTGGATCTCATTGTTTGTTATGCAGTATCCTGGAGTGGATCTCATTGTTCCTGTTATGCAGGATCCTGGAGTGGATCTCATTGTTCATGTAATGCAGAATCCTGGAGTGGATCTTATCGTTCATGTTAGGCAGGATACTGGAGTGGATCTCATTTTTCATGTTATGCAGGATCCTGGAGTTCTTTATGTTAATGATAAAATTGTTTATGTTATGCAGGATCCTGGATTGGATCTCATTGTTCATCTTATGCAGGAATCTGGAATGAATCTCATGGTTCATGTTTTGCAGTATCTTGGAGTTGATCACATTGTTCATGTTATGCAGGATCCTGGAGTGGATCTCATTGTTTATGTTATGCAGGATCCTGGAGTGGATCCCATTGTTCATGTTATGCAGTATCCTGGAGTGGATCTCATTGTTCATGTTATGCAGGATCCAGGAGTGGATCTCATTGTTCATGTTATGCAGGAATCTGGAATGAATCTCATAGTTCATGTTTTGCAATATCTTGAAGTTGATCTCATTGTTCATGTTATGCAGGATCCTGGAGTGGATCTCATTATTCATGTTATGCAGGATCCTGGAGTGGATCTCGTTGTTTATGTTATGCAGGATCCTGGAGTTGTTTATGTTAATGATCAAATTGTTTATGGTATGCAGGAATCTGGAATGAATCTCATGGTTCATGTTTTGCAGTATCTTGTAGTGGATCTCATTGTTCATGTTATGCAGGATCCTGGAGTGGATCTCATTGTTCATGTTATGCAGGATTGTGGAGTGGATCTCATTGTATATGTTTTGCAGGATCTTGGAGTGGATCTCATTGTTCATGATTTGGTGTATCCTGGAGTGGATCTCATTGTTCATGTTATGCAGGATCCTGGAGTGGACCTCACTGTTCATGTTATGCAGTATCCTGAAGTGGATCTCACTGTTCATGTCATGTAGGATCCTGGAGTGGATCTAATTGTTTATGTTATGCAGGATCCTGGAGTTGTTTATGTTCATGATCACATTGTTCATTTTATGCAGGATCCTGGAGTGGATCTAATTGTTCATGTTATGCAGTTGCCTGGATTGCATCTCATTGTTCATGTTATGCAGGATACTGGAGTAGATCTCATTGTTCAAGTTTTGCAGGATCCTGGAGTGGATCTCATTATTCATGTTTTGCAGCATCCTGAAGTGCATCTCATTGTTCATGTTATGCAGGATCCTGGAGTGGATCTCATTGTTCATGTTATGCAGTATCCTGAAGTTGATCTCAGTGTTCATGTCATGTAGGATCCTGGAGTGGATCTCATTGTTTATGTTACGCAGGATCCTGGAGTTGTTAATGTTCATGATCACATTGTTCATGTCATGCAGAATCCTGGAGTGGACCTCATTGTTCATGTTATGCAGAATCCTAGAGTGCATTTCATTGTTTATGTTATTCAGGATCCTGGAGTGGATCTCATTATTCATGTTTTGCAGCATGTTAGAGTGCATCTCATTGTTCATGTTATGCAGGATCCTAGAGTGGATCTCATTGTTTATGTTATGCAGTATCCTGTATTGGATCTCATTGTTCATGTTATACAGCATCCTGGAGTGGATCTCATTGTTTATTATGCAGGATCCTGTAGTGGATCTCATTGTTCATGTTATGCAGGATCCTAGAGTGGATCTCATTGTTTATGTTATGCAGGATCCTGGAGTGGATCTCATTGTTCATGTTATGCAGGATCCTGGAGTGTATCTCATTGTTTATGTTATGCAGGATCCTGGAGTAGATCTCATTGTTCATGTCATGTAGGATCCTGGAGTGGATCTCGCTGTTCATGTTATGCAGGATCCTGGAGTGGATCTCATTGTTCATGTTATGCAGGATCTTGGAGTGGATCTCATTGTTCATATTTTGTTGTATCCTGGAGTGGATCTCATTGTACAGATTATGCAGTATCCTGAAATGGATCTCAGTGTTCATGTCATGTAGGATCCTGGAGTGGATCTCATTGTTCATGTTACGCAGCATCCTGGAGTGGACCTCATTGTTCATGTTATGCCGTATCCTGAAGTGGATCTCATTGTTCATGTTATGCAGGATCCTAGAGTGGATCTCATTGTTCATGTTTTGCAGGACCCTGGAGTGGATCTCATTGTTCATGTTATGCAGGATCGTGAAGTGGATCTCATTGTTCATGTTTTGTTGTATCCTGGAGTGGATTTCATTGTTCATGTTATGCAGAATCCTGGAGTGGATCTCATTGTTCATGTTATGTAGGATCCTGGAGTGGATCTCAGTGTTCATGTCATGTAGGATCCTGGAGTGGATCTTCATTGTTTATTTTATGCAGGATCCTGGAGTTGTTTATTTTCATGATCACATTGTTCATGTTATGCAGGATCCTGGAGTGCATCTCATTGTTCGTGTTATGCAGGATCCTGGAGTGGATCTCATTGTTCATGTTATGCATAATCCTGGAGTTGTTTATGTTATGCAGGATCCTGGAGTGGATCTCATTGTTCATGTTATGCAGAGGCCTGGAGTGGATCCTCATTGTTTATGTTATGCAGGATCCTGAAGTGGATCTCATTGTTTATGCTATGCAGGATCCTGGAGTGGATCGCATTGTTCATGTTTTGCAGGATCCTGGAGTGGATCTCATTGTTCATGTTATGCAGGATCGTGGAGTGGATCTCATTGTTCATGTTATGCATAATCCAGAAGTGAATCTCATTGTTCATGTTTTGTTGTATCCTGGAGTGGATCTCATTGTTCATATTATGCAGGATCCTGGAGTGGATCTCAGTGGTCATGTCATGTAGGATCCTGGAGTGGATCCTCATTGTTCATGTTTTGCAGGATCCTGGAGTGGATCTCATTGTTCATGTTTTGCAGGATCCTGGAGTGGATCTCATTGTTCATGTTATGCAGTATCCTCAAGTGGATCTCATTGTTTATGTCATGCAGGATCCTGGAGTGGATCTCTTTGTTCATGTTTTGCCGTATCCTGGATTGGATCTCTTTGTTCATGTTATGCAGGATCATTGTTCATCTATATTCAAAACCTTCATATATACGCTGCTTTACAAGGCCTTAACTGGAATATTCTAAACTCAATACTGACACTGCCCTGAGTCCAGCCTCTATTGCAGGATTGGTGCACAAAGGCCTTATTTAAGTTCATGTTATGCGGGATCCTGGAGTGGATCTCATTGTTTGTTATGCAGTATCCTGGACTGGATCTCATTGTTCCTGTTATGCAGGATCCTGGAGTGGATCTCATTGTTCATGTAATGCAGAATCCTGGAGTGGATCTTATCGTTCATGTTAGGCAGGATACTGGAGTGGATCTCATTTTTCATGTTATGCAGGATCCTGGAGTTCTTTATGTTAATGATAAAATTGTTTATGTTATGCAGGATCCTGGAGTGGATCTCATTGTTCATGTTATGCAGGAATCTGGAATGAATCTCATGGTTCATGTTTTGCAGTATCTTGGAGTTGATCACATTGTTCATGTTATGCAGGATCCTGGAGTGGATCTCATTGTTTATGTTATGCAGGATCCTGGAGTGGATCCCATTGTTCATGTTATGCAGTATCCTGGAGTGGATCTCATTGTTCATGTTATGCAGGATCCAGGAGTGGATCTCATTGTTCATGTTATGCAGGAATCTGGAATGAATCTCATGGTTCATGTTTTGCAATATCTTGAAGTTGATCTCGTTGTTCATGTTATGCAGGATCCTGGAGTGGATCTCATTATTCATGTTATGCAGGATCCTGGAGTGGATCTCATTGTTTATGTTATGCAGGATCCTGGAGTTGTTTATGTTAATGATCAAATTGTTTATGGTATGCAGGAATCTGGAATGAATCTCATGGTTCATGTTTTGCAGTATCTTGTAGTGGATCTCATTGTTCATGTTATGCAGGATCCTGGAGTGGATCTCATTGTTCATGTTATGCAGGATTGTGGAGTGGATCTCATTGTATATGTTTTGCAGGATCTTGGAGTGGATCTCATTGTTCATGATTT